>JALMGA010000004.1:67400445-67762945 GCA_023333525.1 Aspidoscelis tigris stejnegeri
AATAAAATTGAGATGTATGCAAATTTTCAGTCCCAAGGAGGCAGAGACCTCAAAGGAGAAAAGCATTCACAATGGGCATTGCTGTACTTCCAGGCTGTGAATTAATATTGCAGTAAAGGGTAGGTTGGTGAAATTTTTGCTGTAAAATAAGATCTTTATTTTTGTGCCTCTTAAGGTGTTCTTTCCAAACAAGGTGTGTTTATATTTCCTAAAAGTGTAACGTATACACAAGACTGCTAGTAATCTCAGAACACTGAGCAAGATGGTCTTCAGACCTTGAAAATATGCAAGATCAGGTCTGGTTCTGTCACAGAGGAGTTGTGATCATTGATAATGAAGAGACTGATACCTCTAATTATATGCCAATAATATTTTGCTTATTATTACATTTGTAACATACTTTCAGTCTGAAAATGTGCAAAAATACTAAAGCATGTCAGATTTAACAGTTAATATTTTTAAAACATCACAGGGTGCCTACTATTATGAAATCTTGAAACTCTTCTATCCGCTACAAGTGTGCTGGGTACTGATGTGTACTAACTGCCTTAGTAAACAGTCATATCTCCTTCTGGTGTTGAAACTAGGAAATGTTGTCATATCTTTATCTCAGAGTAGCAGTAAAAGAGTAGTATGCCATTTCGCTTAGTCAATACCTATAAGTTAACTGGGAACCTATCTGCAATGGGCCTTATTCCAGATTATATTCTGGAATAGGGAACTGCTGTCCACACGCTGGGTGCAGACTACAGTATGCTTCATTCAGGCCCTGCTATATTTCGCACTAGCATGTGGATTGCAGGTCCCTATTCCAGGATATAATCCAGAATAAGGCCCAGTACAGAAAGGGCCCTAGTCTTCTATACTGTGAAAGCCAATGTTATATCAGTCTTGTTGAAAAACTTCAATGCCAGCTCAGTCAGATTTCATTCAAGGAAAGGGAGAGCATAATTTTGACTGTTCCCTGAAGATGCTGTGTGGGTGCTGTGAGACATCTTCTATATTAGCTGTTCGTTCGTCCTTCTTTAAAGTGTGACAACTTGGGTTCAATCTTGGACTTTCTACATGTGGAGCAGGTACCGGTACTCTCTCATTGAGTAAAGCCAACAGTAATTTTCTGCCATGTTACACCTCAGAAGTGATTTTATAAACCGAGCTTGAATTTCATTGATTTAGAGGATGTTTACTTCTGAGTAAACATGAAATCATGTTAGGAAATAAGAAATGATCCATTACTTGTTTGGTTTTTATATTTTTCAAAGGGTAGAAAAAATATTATTCCATATTACAGTTTAAAATTATTTCATCTCTGACAAGCGGGACATCACTGTTGCATAGAAAAATAATACCATGGTGAAATGCCTCAAATGTTTGGAATTTTTTTCCCCATTTTTTGTTTAAAAATGTTGTATAGCGAGTTTATGTACATTTTCATAAATACAATTTTACAATAGTGACCAGAGGAACCCAGTTTGCTCTCTTCAGTTTGGCATTCCAACAGTTGTTTGGCTGTCATGGAATGCAAAAAGCTTACAATCAAAACATCCACCTTTCATCCATGACTCAAACAATTTCTTCTGTGTAATATATTTATATCAGATGTGTCAAATCATCTACCCCTATCTCTTGCTGTTGTGGAGCAAATAACTTGAAAAGATGCTTGATAAATGTTTTAAATTTTTGGGTTCTGTACAGACTTGAAGACAGCTTTCTGCTGCTCCACTTCTTATTCTCATAAAAGTTTTGTGGGGCAGTTTTGTGACAAGCTCAAGGTCACTCAGTGAGGTTTATGTCAGAGCGGGACATTGTCATGGTTTTCCACCATGCTACTGCCACCTAGGCAAACTGCTGCCACCCACAGCCCTTTCCTCCTACACAGCAGTTGATAATTCTCTGCTGTTCACTGGTTTAGAATGTGTAAGCATAACTTGAAATAGCCAAACCATTTAATAGTTCATGCTTTTGTTCTTAAATATGTGGAAATCCCCTTGATGCCTATATCCCTACTGTACATCAAGGTTTCTTCACTTTTAATCTTGGAGCTGCTGTCCTGGCCTTTAGCCTAATGATCTGCCTATCCAGTTCTGTTATAGCTTGTTCCATGACTGACCGTATCTACTCCTATATGAATCTAGCCTGTCTAGCTATATCTAATCTTGACTCTGTCTGCCTCTCTGGCATTCATAGAAGCTGCTACCTTTACTGGCTAAACCTGATTGGTTGCCTTCACAGCCCTAAAAATCTAGATGTACACTTCACAGCTAGGAATAATCTCTTCAGAATTCAGTTCACAACAGACATGTAGTATCCCAGGTTGTAGTCTGATACTCTTAGCAGTATTCCATATTGACTTTATAATGTTCTTTATGTTTGATACACAGTACTCCTTAGTTTTCAGGGAGTTTTGTGGAGCAGCTACCATTTAGACCTCTACCAAGTAGTATAAGGGGAAATGTGCCTGGAATTTAATTTAGGAACTTTTCATATTTAAAACAAGCGCTTTACTATCGAGTTGTGCTTAGTAATCAAAGACCAGGAGGCTCCTGTGCAGCTTGAACTACTGGCAGCTGTACATAGTTCAGTCCTTGAGCTTAAATAAAGGGGAAACACTTAAGTAAGCTCGTGATGAGTTCAGAAAATACAGTAGTTTTTTTAAAAAAATAATTTTGGGAAATGATGGGTGAATGGTTACATTGGTAACCAGTGCAAGATGATGTTTTGACTTTCTACTGTCTCTTTTTGTGTGTGAAAGTATTAGGTAGCCAACATATCTTCTTCTTTGTTTGTTGAGCTATGTTTGTTGCTGAACCTTAAACGCATAATGAATAAAGATGTGCTGATAAGATGCTGCATAAGACATTGAGAACTTTTCAGATATCTCTCTCTGAATTATTGTAAATTATTGTGTTAGATTTAGATATTCTTTATCACACTTGCATGAATGTGGCATGTATATATGTTGGAGAGGAATCCAATGGATCTGCTTAATAAGCTGTCTGGATTTTCCCTTTCGTTTAATTGTATTTGTACTCGAAATTCAGGTAAACATATGCTGGCAAAGAAACAAAATCAAATTTGTTATCATTCCTAATCTTTAAAATATGAAAATTCACGTTTCATGAAACTGTATGCTTTTCTCTTTCCACTTTTTAAAAAAGTATGCTTTTGCAAAACAAGGTCTCTGATTATCTGATATCCTCCGGAAGGTTAGGAGAGTTGTTTCCTATATTACTTAGGGAAAAAATTCTTTTTACAATTGAAAATGTCAGCATCAATTTAAAGTAACACTAAGCATGTGCTTGCTTTCTGAATATTATCCTCCTCCACCTCCCCTTCCAACCACCCTGCTGAGGATCTGAGTGTGACAGTTTGATTAGATCATCAATCCTTACTGTTAACAGCACTTTTCCTGAACACCTGGGTTGCTAGGTCACATCTGAGTTTAGCTACCGTTGCTTTAGTGACCTAGTGTGCATACGCCACAGCAATTTACATTTAGTCCTCACATTTAAAGTTACTTTACAATAACAATTTGCTTTTCAAAAGGGTGAAAAATACACATGGCTATCCATTTCAAGCTATGTTCTATGATGTGTCATAAAATGATAAACTTTAGCATTTTTTTAAAAAAAGTGCTATGATCATGTACTCTTTGACGAACTTGTGTAAATGAAAATCTGCTGCTTTATTTGATATCCAGATTGTGTAGGAAATTTCTGTGCTATTTGGGATTGAGTGAAGTTTTCTTAAAGCAAAGGAAAATATGTTTAGAATATGTGTGGTATAACTCTATGTGATGATTCAGAACATTAGGTTGATTGTATAGGCAGAGTGTGATTTTATATATTTTCACATTGGTACGTGTAACTATTAACTTATTCACAGGTTGCTGCCGTATCACAGCTTCACCTGGTATTTTGTACACAGGTCAGAAATGTCTGAGTGGGGAAATCAGACTGATAGAATAGAAAATGTATGTTCCAGAGTTCTTGTGTTTTGTCTTTTTATCTTTGTTAATCTTCCCGCCCCCCTTTTAACAAATGGATGCATTGCATCTTTTCTCTATATCAATGTTGTTGGGCATTTTGTTACAATATTTTAGTGGAATTTTAAAAGCTGAACTGTTTAGTACTACCAGCTTAACGGGTAGGCCAGACTGCAAAATGCAAAATGCATTAATGCCTCCGCTTAACGTAATGCATAGCAGTCTTTTGTGACAATATCTTCCTGTGATTGTGCCATGGCTGTGAAACTACTAGCTAGTGTCATTGTGTCCTCCTCCAAGAAGCAACCACCACAACAAAAAAAACCTTCTCCAGAGTGGCCTTGGGAGGGCAAATGTATGGCTGTTTTATAGAGTTAAAATGCATTTATTTCCCACTTTCTTTAGTTGGGTCCATGGCAGCAAATTTTATTTCCCTCTCCTTCTTTACTGAAGATCCTGTTTTTATAGGTTAGGCTTGGAAACAGCAGTGTTCTTAAGATCACTCCTTGAGTTGAGATTCCTGTTCTCAGAATGCAGAGGTACACATGGTCAAAGGCAATAAATAATATTCTGTAAGTTATCACAAACACTTCATTCACACATAGCAAAAAGAAAGCAGCTCAGAAGAGTAATAGCATGCGGCACTCCTCTTCTCTTTCTGTCTCTAACCCTTTCTTTGGTGTAGAACGGTGATGGCCAACCTATGACATGCGTGTCACAGGTGACACGCCAAGTCCTTTTGGGTGACACACATGGTCAGCCTGGCACCTGGACGTATAATGCTTGCTTGTTCTTGAAGTGTATGAAATAACAAATTTCAATTGAAGATTTAGCAACAAAAGTCACTAATGTAAAGAATTATTTGGTGTTGCTTTTAATAAAATACATATATCAAAAATATAACTTTTTTGCTAGAGCTACAAATATCACAAAATTATGGATATTTCTAGATGTGACACAGCACCCGAGTTAAGCAAGGTTTTCTTGCGAATTTTGACACACCGAGCTCAAAAGGTTCGCCATCACTGGTGTAGAATATTCATTGAGGGAAGACTAGAGTGAGATGTGGATGATCCCACCTGAGAATCATTTCTAAACCACTTCGGTGTTCCTCTCCTTTTAAAAAAACTGCATGTGAACACAGCCTTTGTCAAATTAACAATGATGGATGATATTTGGGTAGGCATATTACATGTGAATAGATTCCTTGTCAGGGGGAAGAGGACAAACACTATTTACAAATCAACATTTCACTAAAGCCACTTCAAATCAGATAGATGCTAATTGGTAAAAGAGACTAAAGGGGTGACCTGTAATCAAGAATTACTGTAGAAATAACTGAGTCAAACGTTTGTTTTAAGATGGCACTGAAAATATGACCATGCTGGGTGCTGAAATTTTACAGATTCATTTGGCCACAATTTTTTCCCCGTTTTTAAAAATCACGTTGCTGCTCCCTATGTTTCTCATGAGGAAAACACCGAGGGAAAGAGAGATTTCAGAGGTTCATATTTTACGGGATAATAGGCAAATAATGTTTTCCATGGTGCTGAGGTTCCAAACCATATAATATTCATTTTTTTGTGTATGAAAATCTGACACCTTGAAATGCAGGTGAACCACTTTTGGTGCTCTGTAGAGAGATTACTTGGTGTTTGTCAACAATCTAGCCAGAGAGTTCGTCACATCCTTTTTTATTGTCCAGGTTGAATTTATGTACAGGAGTTTATCCTCTATTTTGAAAGGAGAAGCAGCATGTTCATTTAAATTACTTAGATACTGCTATATTTGGTTCTCCCTTGTTGCAGAAGGAGTGTCACTTAGTTGCTTTGTTATACTCAAACACAGTGAATGCTCATCAGCATGGAGAGTTATAACCCAATTTAAACTAACCATTGTTTTTGATACATGGAGCTCTAGCAGAAAACTATTCAGCTTCTTTTACATACTTATCTACCAAGAAGTCTCACTGAGCTTATTGAAACTTAGTCTGTGAACATGGAACTGGTATTTAACAAAGAAAAATGCAAGGTTCTGCACCTGGGCAAGAAAAATGAAAAAAGCACATATACAATGGGAGGAATTCGGCTGAGCAGCAGCACATGTGAAAAAGACTTGGGTGTCCTGGTAGATCATCAACTAAACATGAGTCAACAGTGCGAGGCAGCTGCAAAAAAGGCAAACGCAATCCTGGGGTGTATTAGGAGAAGCATAGAGTCCAGATCACGTGAAGTTATTATCCCCCTCTACTCTACCTTGGTCAGACCTCATCTGGAGTACTGTGTCCAGTTCTGGTCACCCCAGTTTAAAAAAGACGCTGACAAGCTGGAGCAGGTTCAAAGGAGAGCTACCAAGATGGTGAACGGTCTGCAAACCATGTCCTATGAGGAACGGCTTAAGGAACTAGGAATGTTTAGTCTACCAAAAAGAAGACTGAGAGGAGACATGATAGCTGTCTACAAATACCTCAAGGGTTGTCACAAGGCAGAGGGATCAGCCCTGTTCTCACTCTCTCAAGGAAGGACTAGAAACAATGGGGTGAAACTGCAGGGGAAAAGATTTAGTTTAGATGTTAGGAAAAAAATTCTAACAGAGTGATCAACCAGTGGAACAGGCTGCCACGGGAGGTGGTTGGTTCCCCTTCGATGGAGGTCTTCAAGCAGAGACTGGACAGCCATCTGTCTGAGATGGTTTAGGAGATCCTGCCTTGAGCAGGGGGTTGGACTCGATGACCCAGGAGGTCCCCTCCAACTCTACCATTCTATGATTCTATGATTCTATGAACTGCAGTAGAAAATTCATTGAGTCTACAGTCGTATATGAAAATTTTACTTAATAATAATTTATTATGATTAGTCAATCGACCATATCATCATTATACTTAAAGCAGTCTTTATTGTTGGTTAGGTTTTCTACTGATAAGGTAAAACCTGAATCAATTGAATCTAAAAGTGGGTTTACAGCGCTTTTAAATTCACATTTTGGGTTCTAATAACACAGTGGTGTAAGGGAATATGTGCCCAGGATTACCCTATTTCTGGCAGAGTTGCATATGGATCTTTATGGAATTGTGGAGTTTTATATTTTAAATTTTAATTATAAGCCAGTTTGTGATCTAATATGAGGTGGAATCAGTAAATGAAACTAGCAAATAAATTTTAGATATTGGCACAGGGCACAGTAACTTGTATAAAAGATGTATTCTGGTTTTCAGTAAAATATCCAGTGAAATATTAGCCATAACGTAACTTCTTGCTGTGTGTCCTTGCCCTTGAATTGCCATTTTAAAGAAAGTTTAAACAACCCCCATAATGGAAGAAGAGTGTGAGAGGGATGAAGCTCCAATCTAAATCTCATTTTTAAATTCCGAAACAATGCTTCTTTTTGGCTCCAGATCCATTTGGCAAAGGCAAGGATGCATTTGGAGAACCACCCTTCTCTAATGACCTACTGGCAAACTTGCTTGTGCAGCTGTTTGGCCACTGCGGGACCAGACTGTTGAATTAGATGTGCTATGGGTCCACATCTGCTGGTTCTGCTGTTATCCTGGGGTGTTTTTCCACCTTAGCCCTTAGATCCGGATCTAAGAAGATCCGGATATAAGGAATGGGTACATTTCTTAATTCGGATCTAGTAGATCCGGATTAAGGGAAGCACCCAATGTATTTCCACGGGAGATGTAGCACCCATTAGCAATGGAAACACCTTTGCTGCCATGGAAACACCTTTGCACCCATGTGGGGAATCCAAATCGACCCCTAAGGTGTCGGTCTGTCACCCCAGGTGTCTCTGAAGTCCCAGCTTTGGAGTCATTTCGGAGTCCTTTTGAAATGATTTTGAAATGACTCCGAAGTCCCTCTGAAAAGATCGCCAAGGACTTCGGAGAGGCTCCAGAGCTGTCAGCGCAGTCCATGCGCTATAAGCGCAGACCATGTGGACTCCCCTCTGAAGTCCCTCCGAAGAGATTGGCAGAGACTTCGAAGCCGGTCCGGAGTCCCTTCAGAGCACCTCCAAAGTCTGTGCTGATCTCTTTGGATTTTGTTATTGTTTTGTACATATATATTACAACATATTTATGGCTAATTTAGTTCTCTGATCATGGGATCCTAGCCGAGAGATAGGATAATCAGATATATTGGCATACTCTATAGGCTGTTCCCAGCAGTGCTGCTTTCTGCATTTGGTGTGTGGAAATTCTATCAGTACTCAAGGTTAATACCTTTTGAAATTGTATCCAAGGCACCAACAACTCCTGGAATTATTTATTTGTTCATCATCATGATACTAAAAAAGCTCTTAGTATTTAGGTGCACATCTTTACCTGTTGGTATATGCATAGGTGAGTTAAGGCAATGCCTCTCTATTATATTAAGACAAATGATGAATTTGAATAACATGCCATTGTGGATTTAATGAAATTAATACAATCTTTTTCACATCATGCTTCTAAAAAATTCTTCTTGAGCTGTCAGTAGAGTTTGATTTATATTTTCCTGTTTACAGGTATGCTTCAGAGAGAGCAATTTAGCTAGTTTTTCAAATTAACATCAGAGTAGTGCATAAGCATAAACAACTACGTCTAACATTATTGGATTTTCCAGTCCTGCAATAATTGTATTGTTTCTGTTTTTCCAATGATGTTAATGGACGTTTGTGGGTGAGAACATGTAAACATTTATCATAAATTCATTGAATCTTTTGAAAAAAAAACCCTGATATTTTTATGGAAGGAATTGCTCTCTACAAATTGCCATGTTTTACTTGTGTTTAATATTTAAATAATTTGCCAGAAAACTAAATAGGGGGGATGGAATGTATAAAACAAAATTTGTTAACACATTTATTAATCTGTTTGTTGTGATGGTGAGGTGTGTGCAGATAGAATTCTTATATATTTTTATGCAAACTGCTCATAAACACGTATCAGATGTTTTCAGATGCAGGATTTTTAAAAGTAAAGGTTGGGTTTTAACAGACACACATCTTAACAAATGATCCTCAGGCCAAATGTGACACAATGTTTATTAAACCCAAGGAAGCAAAAGAAACTACTTATAATGACAAAGCAATAGTGGGAATTAGATACAAATCGCAAGAGCAACTCCCAACAGCGAGATACATATTCACAAGAATCCAGCAAATCTAATGCAGCTCAGTAAGGAAAGGAAGGTTTTGGGGATAGCATTTACTAAAGGATTTAAAAGCCTCTTTTTTTGGGGGGGGGGGGTTGCTAAGTAGGACAAGGAAGACCGAACTCCCAGGCCTTAGGACAAAATTTCAAGCTTCTTGTTTACTCAGGGAGGAGTGATCCAGGGAGCTGGTGCTCTTCCTGGAATTAGTTAAATCACTATGATTAGAAACATCAAATCATACCTTTCTTGATAATGAAAAATAATGAATTCATCCCAGGCATCAATTTGTGACAGTCTGTTTTCTTCCTGAAAGAAAATTGTTTAATTTTCCCAAGAATCTTTGGAAAGAAGTAGTGAGAGAGGAAAAAGTGTTAGAGAGGGAAGAAGGGGGTAGTATCTCTCAGTAGCTTCAGTTGGTAGATTGAGCTCCAACTAAGGAGAATGTCTGAAGCACACATGTGCTCAGTTTTCAGATGGGAGGGCCATTTGGCTTCAGAGTTGGTCAGGCAGAGGCTCTGATCAGTAGAAATTCCAACATTCTGATGAATGTTCATAGAGAAACAGGATATAGCAAAGTCATCTCAGCTAGTGCTGCTGGCAAGCACAGGAGTAAAGAGTCTAGAAACTTTGGAGAATAATTAGCTAGAAATACCCTCTTAGAAAGCCAAGCAGCACTCAAATCAAGCTTCCAAAGTCCAGCTATCTGTACCCCTTGCAAATGCTACAGAAGGCCCCAAACTTGTGCAGTGACAGGAAAATTCAGAATCCTTGAGTGTACGGAGCTGGCATAGTTCTTTTCTTGGACCAAGTTGTGATTTTAGCAGAAAGGTTTGCGCATGTGGCAAAATTAGTGCCCATAGCCACATGGACAACGTTGTTCAATCTTCTGGTATCTCACAAGAAGTAAAAATGAAACTGAGCCCACTGGTGGAGAACACAGAGTTACTGATTAGACCTTCTATTTTTGTACCCATTAGTTTTCTAAGGCCACAATCAGACAGCCCATTTTGCCACAGGGCCATGGGGAGAAGAGAAAGCTTAAAAGTGCAAGATTTTGCACTATTGGAGCACCTCAACAGTGACCCCTCCCTTGCTGTGCTTGTTGGGTGCTATGTAACATCTGTTAGGTGCCAAGCAACTGGACAAAGGAGCTGGCCATAGATCATCCACACAGATCTATGCCACAAAGAATGATCTGCAACTCCAGCCATGCCAGGACTGTGTGACAAGATCCAGGAGAGTCCCATTGGTTTAGGAGCAGAATGCTCGCACTCTCCAAGAGCCATTTGATCATGGCTGCAGTCAGCCAGAGAGTGGCATATAGCCAGAGACCTTTTGGAGATATGCGTATAGATTTGGTATACTTCTACATGTATTTTCATCTTCACATACTTCTTTTGGCTACTTGGATTACTTTTCTGTGTCACATACAAATGGACAAGCCAGAATATGATTGCGCTGTTATATTCTAGCAGAGAGTAGCTGTTTTGGTGAGATGAGCATTCCATGAATGAAAATTTCATTCAATCATTAAAGTATGCAATAGGAAGCCTAATACACACATATATAGGGCCAAAAGAGGGAAGTAGCCTTACCTGTTAACTTGTAATCTGAATTTTGTGAATTTTGTCAACGATAGGTAGATAGATAGATAGATAGATAGATAGATAGATAGATAGATAGATAGATAGATAGATAGATAGATAGATAGATAGGATTCCTCATTCTGCACCTGATTTGCCATAATCAGAGATCAATTTTAAAGAAGCAGAGTGTCAAAACTTAGTTTTTTTTTTAAAAAAATAGCATCATAAATGTGTCTAGTACTGCTGTTGTATTTGCTTCAGTCTTCATGCTTGGGATTCCTTGTACTATCCATGCTTTACGAATAGCGGTATCCATTGAAACTCCACACAAATTAGGTTAAGTAGGCTAGATGCGGTATGGCTAATTCAGTACTGTTGATGGAGCACCCTGAAGAGGTAGCTAACAAATGTCTTAGAATGTATTCTGTTAAGTCGAATTCTGTTTTTCTTTCACATTGTTGACATAGTGGCGCTAGTAGGAAGTTCAGTGAGGCGCACGTAAAATGCATATCTGTTATTTTTCCTTTATGCTTGAAGAGTTACAGGAGATAGATACAACTTATATTACAAAAATGCAAAATGACCTGCCCTCGCCCTTATCTTTTAGGTTTGGAATTATGCAGAGCAGTAAAAGTGGGAAAGGATCTAATGAAAAGGCATTGGGAAGAAAGGAAGACACTTCGGATAACATGTACAGAAGTTTATGAAAGATTCCCTACCTTCCTTGCAAAACAGCAGGAGACTGATAGACTTGCTCAGTTGACTAATGGGAATCTTGCTCTTTAACCTTTTTTGCTTCAGCTTCTTGTATGAAGCACATAAGATAAAATCCTGGAGACCTTACCATCAGTACTGTAGCCCTGTGAGGTTTTGTACACCTATAGTACTTGGACTGTTAAAAGAGTCAGTGGCACAAGAGAGGGATATTAACTGCAAAAACACTAACCATTATTCAGTTAGCATCCCTCCTGCCTTCTCTTTTGATGCACACAAATTAGACAGCAGAGGGGGCCAGGCACTTTTGGATCACTGTAAGGCTGTTTTCAAAGTTCAAGCTATACATTTTGTGGCTAGTTTATTACATATTAATGTACACTGGATGGATATTAAACTATAATGGTGGTATTTGTAAGTGAAAATATTCAGGGCTAAAGTCACAGTTTTCATAAGTTTATTCTGTGAGGTATTTTTGAATATTTGCTCCCAAATGCCCTGCATATTTTGCAGTACAATCAATTTGTTTCCTTAGAACTCCACATAATTGGCAGGTGGTGGTGCTCACAACCGTCATAAACTGTGGGACTCTGTGTTGAAAATATTGTCCTTCCAGGCGTTGTTGCTAAATATATATATATTTCTATAAGCTTTTTTCTTTTTCTTTTTTTTAATAGCAGGCTTATTTTTGTTACTTCTTTATTGCCATAGAAATAGAGATATTTAAATTCAAGCCTGAAAAATCTATATCACCAATATGAAAAATTAATTGCCCCTGTAGTTATTCAGCCAACCAGTGAACCAAATTTAGTTAAGAATCGGGTTCAATCAGACTAGACACACCCAGACTTGATCAATCCCAGCTCTGTTGAACCCAGTAATCATATAAGTGGAACCTTTGCACCAGTAGAAGGCTAAAAGATCTTCATATATATACATATTCTTTTTTGTAAATATTTTTATTATTTTAAATATACATAAAACATACAATATACTCCAAAAATGAGAACTTGATCAAAGCAACAAATTGTCCGTAGTTACATAGCCATCTGTCGTTTTCTAAAATCTTCCCCTGTGCTTCTCCCCTGTGTCTCTTATTTCCTCCATTTTCTTCTTCTCAGATACCTTTAATTTATTAATATTCAAACTTTACATGTAAATCTAATTTTTAATTTTTGTAAAAGGTCAATAAGAGGTTTCCAGTCTTTAGATAACTTATCCACAGGGTGTTATATTCCTTTCATTTATCGATTCAACCTATCTTACAAGATGAGACACTTTCAGATATCAACTATCAATTTATCATCACGCTGTACTACAGTATATATATGACAGTATATCAACAATCAGCACATTCTGCTGCGATAAAAAGAAATTCCAGAAGAGATTCTATACTTCAATAACTTCCTTTATCAGTCTGGAAGGAATTGCAAAGCCATTTCTAAGGCTCTGGGACTCTAGCAAACCACACTGAGAGTCATTATTTCTAAATGGAGAAATTTGAAACAGAGGTGACTTTTCTCACAAGTGATCAGCCTACCAAATTTTCTCCAAATGTGCAATCAACAACTCATCCAGGAGGTCACAAAAGAATCCAGACAAATTTATAAGAAACTATAGGGCTTGCCATTAGAAGATACTGGACAAAAACAGTACGCATGGGAGAAATGCGACCATCAAACATGGTTGTGATAGTATGGAAATGCTTTGCTGCTGGGTGACCTTCTATTATGGATAGAACCATGAATTGTGCTCTTCATCAGGAAACCCAAAAGAAAATTTCTTGATAATTAGTACATGATCAGAAGCAGATCTGCAAGTGAGTTGTGCAGCAGCAGAACAGTCCAAAGCACAAAAGCAAATCCACTTCTGAATGGAACAAAATTAAGGTTTTGGAATGGCCTAATCAAAATCCTGATTTGAGATGCTGTGGCAGGATCTTAAACAAGCTGTTGTGCAGGTCAATGTGACCAGATTAAAGCAATTCTGCAAGTGAGGCTGTACCAAAATTCCTGCACAGTGAGGCAGATCTCCAGTTATCAGAAGCATTTGGTTGCAGTTGTTGCTGCTAAAGTTGGTACAAACTGATATTAAATTTAGGATGGCAATGACTTTTTCATGTGGGCAATATAGATTTTGGACAACTTTTTACCTTCAAGAAATAACTTGAAGGCTAATTTTTTGTTGAAGATCTCAAAAAATTAAGATTGATATGAAAAATAGAAGAAGGCAAGAACTTTTTCATATATTGTGTCACCATTCACAGGCCCATGTTCAAGAGCAAGGAGACATACCTCTGTAGCAGCATATCAGCATTTATTGGTTCACGCAGAAAATAGCATCAACAGGCACCAATATTCCTCAAATATTTTATACTCATATTGACAGGGACCACCTTTACCTCAAACACCTAAATTAACTACCAATTTTATCTCAGCCTCTAAGTGACCTTGAGACATCATCAGTTCCAATAATTTCCCAGTGGTTACAGGCATATCCCTACAGCAAAGGAAAAGCAGTGAAATATACAAGCAGGCTTGACCTACAGCTTCAAATATGGTAGCACAGGAGCTATGGTGACACACTGTAACTTGTCCAAGAACAATGTGAACATCAAGTGCTGTAATTTTGAAGCTCTTCTTGGAAAAGGCTTATAGGGTTAGTCCATTCTTAAATTTCAAAGGGAATATGCATCTCTAGCCATTCCATAAGATCTGAGCCATTTGGCTCCAGTCCCCAGTCCCTTGCAGATATGAGATCCTGGATCTTTGCAGATGTGAGATCCTGGATCATCGTCTAGCATCTGCCCATAGTCCTTGCTTATGGAGAGTAGATTGCTGTTGACTAAATAGCAGGGTTCCGTAAACAAAGATAGTTTGAATGGAACAGATTTTACGATGTTTTATTTCATATATGCCATCAACAGTAGTGCAGGGCATTTTGAACAAAACTTTTCAAATACATGACACATAATCTTTAGTTCTTTGTTATAAAAGCATATTCCATTAATTGGTGCTGTAGACTTGCCCAAACTGAACTGACTAGATAGAAGATGCTTTTTCCTTTTTAAATAAAAAATCGTGAGAGTCTAGATCAACTAAAAGTGAATACACTTGCATATATACACATCACAAATATGTAGATCAGGTGAAAAAAAGAACTTATCACTTGCTCATTGAATTATTGATGCACTGTTTGGTAAGAGAATGATTTGTAGGCATGCTTGTGAGTCAGGGTCTATAGGATGGCATCATGTGATCATATACAAGAAAGCCTTTTCGGATGGATGGCTGCTGCATAACACTTCATTGGCAACTGATGGATGCATATAGGGCACTCATTAGTTTAGAGTTGTGTGAAAGACTTTGACAGATTCCTGAAGTAGTTCCTGTACTATGAGTCTTAGGCAACCTGGATTTCAGGCTATACTAATTATGGTAAAAGTTAGCACTGAAGTATGAGCACTAACCTATCTGTGTGAATTCTGTATAAATAATATAGAAAGTTATAGATTCTTTGCTTGGGCAATGAAATAAATTACTTGCAGTTTTTTAAAAGCTTAATTTTAGAAAAGTATATGTAAATACATAAATTTCTCAAACTTTATGTAGAGACACCAATACTTGCAGGCACACACAAGTGTTGATACAAATGTGGTTTTCTTTTAAAAGGGGTTTTGTTTTTATCAGTAAGTGCTTTTTGTGAACATAAAGCATTCATCTTTTTTTACAGAAAATCTCACTATGCTTTTCATTGTCTTATTATTCACCCGTCATAATAAAGTTGCCTATAAAATGCTATTAGCTGGCTGACCATAGATGGATAAAGTTATAGTGGATTGCAAAGTTGTGAAAAATGTATTGTATCAAATCCATTCCACCCCCACTTATATTGACCCGATGGTTTATTTTCTGGTAGACCTTGAGTATCTGCTGAGTTTATTGTATTCCCATTGTGCAGTTTACTTTCTATGTCACCAGATTCATCAGCCATCTAAACCTGACAGTATCGTAATTGATGCTGTAATGCATCTTCTGTAACATTTCTTCTAGAAGAAACTCACTGAAGATTTAAAAAATAACTTCCTTATATGAGCAGTCACCTTTTAAATGCTTTAAGCTTTTGATTCTTGCTGTTCATGTTCAAAGTATATGGATTACTTGGTATCTTGTCTGTTGTACATATGCACACTCCTTTTTATCCTTTTATCAGATTCATTCAGAACCCATACAGTCAATTTGTGTGTAATATCAACCTTGGTATCTTCTCTGTTGTACATATATACACTCTTTTTGATCCCTTTATCAGATTCATTCAGGACCAATACATTCAGTTCTTATGTAATATCAGCCTTAGTTGGGCAGTGTACACATGAGCTCTGTACCATGCACTTATCACTATTGCGTGCACTCTTTGTTTACTTAACTTGTCCTTATTAGTAGCAGGACTTATTTTCAAACTATATTTGAAGTAAAAAACTATGGGTGACAATTGCCCTTACAACTGAAATCAAATCTAATTTACAGTTCTGATTTCCAGGGCAACTGTAGACCACTGCTTGCTTTGGGGTTTTATGTTTTATGTTTTGTTCTAAATCAGTATTAGTGATCAGATTTGACAAATTTGTAAATGCAATTTGTAAATGCAATATTTGACAATATGTAAATTTGTAAATGCAATATTTCAAACTGTCCTTTGAAAAAGAAGGGGGGGGGGAGAGAGAGGAAATATTCAGACCAGAGAGTTGGATACAAAACAATTTAGAAGTGTCAGACATAAATGTTTGTATAAAATAGTAATATGGCTATTTTATCCTATTACGGAACAACCTCTCCTCTGAGATACACCATGTACCATGGATTTGTAAATTTGCACTTTGTAACACAGGGCTTCAGTTAATGGAACAACTCCCACCTCGTTTCAGGCATTGTTATTTTTAGCATTGTTATTTATTGCTTCCTTTTAAGCCTTGTTTTTTATTGCTTATACTGTAACTTGCCCAGAGCCCTTTGATTATTGGGTGAGATAGAAATACATACATACATACCTTTGTGCTATTTGGATAAAATCTAATGACACAACAGTGTCGGTTAAGGGCACCGTAAATTAAGATCAGAATTGTGAAATTGAACAACATCAAATGATAAGAAATATTGCACTAGATGAGACCCATAACCTATGTTAGTCCAAAATTTTATTTCATAGTAGCCAACCAACTGCAAAGTGAGCACACCAGACATGCTGGCTTTCTGAGGCATACTACCTCCTGTTGCCATCTGGTTCCATATGTTTTTTTTAAAACCATGCAAGCTTGTAGTACCAAATTACAAAGTTTAATCATGTATTGTGTTATAATGATGATGATGATGATTTGTTTGTTGTGGTTCTGGATGATTTCAGGTTCTAGTATTTTGTAAAAGAAAATCTTCCCATACATTTTGTCCACATTATGTATAGTCATTTACAGTATCTAAGAATTTGACCCTTCTCTCATGGTTTGAGTGAATATATAACCAGTCAGTATGTGGGCAGTTGTAGACTCTCATTATTATGATATTTCTTTCTTGCTTTTCAGATACTTATAGAGCAGTGATGGCTAACCTTTTGAGCTTGGTGTGTCAAAATTCACAAGAAAACCTAGCTTAACTCGGGTGCTGTGTCACTTCCAGAAATATCCATAATTTTGTGATATTTGTAGCTCTAGTAAGAAAGTTATATTTTTGATATATGTAATTTATTAAAAGCAAAAATGAATAATTCTTTACATTTGCTAAATCTTCAATTGAAAGTTGGTATTTTGTACACTTCAAGAACAAGCAAGCACTACATGCCCAGGTGCCAGGGTGACCAGGTGTGTTACCTAAAAGGGCTTGGCGTGTCACCTGTGACACGCGTGTCATAGGTTGGCCATCACCGTTATAGAGGAAGGAGAAAAAGATAGATGCAGAACTGATCTGGTAGTCAAAAGAAGTTATAAAATTCAATTTTTCTGAGCTTATCCATGATTGCTAAAATAGTAAATTGTTTGAAGAAATTGCTCAAGATACGTTGAAGTCCTATCTAACCCTGTGAATCTTGTGTATAGGTTTTTATTCACATCCTCTGACCTTGGCTCAACTTCTTGGATTATCTAGACGAGAATTAAGATTAATGAAATTATTTGCATTATTGCATAATGTTCCAAAATTACATAGTATTGAACCCCAGTTTTGAGTCAAGTGTTCCAGCATCCCATATCAACCTGCCCGTACCTTAAGATCTGGAGGAGAGGCCCACTCTCAGCAGCAAAAGGGGTGGGCACCTGAGGGAGGACCTTCTCATTGATGGCCACTAGGCTATGGAATAGTGTCCCCCCCTTAAGGTGTGTCTATCTCCTTCACTGTACATATTTAGGAAGGCTCAAGCCTTTGGTTAAATGGGAATACACTTTCCCTTCCCACTTGCAGATGCTACTGTTTTAATACATAGTGTTGTTGTTTTAATAATGTTTGTCTTTAGATGTTGTTACCCATCCGGAGACCTTTGGGTTTAGGGCAGGATAAAAATGTAAATAAGTAAGTAAGTAAATAAATAAATAAATTTAAAGAGGTGGCTTGTGGTACAAATGAATGTCTTGTGCCTCAGTAGCTGCAGGTGTCTGGATTTCTGTATACAACTTTATTTCATTCATTTAAATTGGTTAAATATGTAAGATTAAGACATACTAAATTCAAATTATTTACTCTCATGGAAAGTAGCATCAGATATCAGCAATCATTTCTATTGGTTCAAACCCTGGAAATCGTTGTATTGAGTTGTCACTCTTTTTCCCCTCATGCACATCCACATCTAAGAGTAAGTAATGTGATAACTATATGAACTCAGTAGTTTCAATCTCTTTGAGATCTGTGGAAACACAGCAATATATTAGATTCTTCTGCAGAGCCAGCCAAAGAACTGGAGTTCTCTGCAGTGGGACTGATTTAGAACTATTTTCTCATAGACACCAATATTAAATTTCCTTGCTCATCTCAGTGAAATTGCATTGATTTAATTATGTGTGTACAATTCTAGAATAAATCCCTATTGGAATATTCAAATCAAATTTAGAATTATTTTCCTTTTGCTTTGAGTAAGTGTTTTCTACATGCTGCTATCAATATTCAAAAGTCAGTTTGACCTGACTAACATGTGGTTGTTTCTGATAATTTTATGTGCATTTTTGGACATGAAAGGTTAGTTCATGTGTGCCGTGTTGCCTCTTTTTATGAGCTAATGATTGGGAAGATCTAGAGTGTAGCACATTATCTTTTAAAGAGAATCCTGCACAGATCTCATCTCAGTGATTCGTCTTTCAAAATATTTGTTTAATTTCTTCTTGTACATTATTTGTTGATGTACAGATAGCTCAGTTTTGAAACTGAGACCTTCCTATTTAGGTAGCCTGACTCTTAGAGAAAAGATAGTTTGAAAATAGCAATTGATGATGTCTTATGTGCCAAAGTCACTGCATGGTCCTCTTGGGGCTGGGGGAGGGCACCTAAGTTTAACTATTAGCAAATGGAAAACTTTGTCATTCCATATTTAGAAAAAAAAAATTGCAGAATCATAGGATAATTTCCTGTATTCTAACAGCAAACTAATCCTTAACATTTTTCTATGGTTAGCTTGAGAACGAGCATTTAACGGAACTGTTAGTTTTGAAGTGCCCACAAAGATAGAAGAAATGTATATTTGTTTAAAAGAATTTGGATTAAATTCCCCTGAATGGTATATCCAAATATGAATCCCATTGGCAATTGTTTTGTGATACCATGGTTCCTTTGAACTAGCAAGAGGAAATAGGGATGAGGCACAGAGCAGGGGAAAGCTTGCTTTTTGATGGAAACCGTGAAGCAAGGCGTAGACCTCTGTGACAATTGCCCCCTGAACTTTGCATTTGCACTTCTGGCATGATAAAAGTCATCCATCTTTTGTATGGTATTATGACCAATGAACCATGTTCTGCCAAACAGTGGCTTGAGTGTTCAATCCAGTTTACTTTACTGGTGTTGATATTATGAGGAAGACATCCATTGACAAATACTACAGCACAATCCAATTCTTTTACACTCTGTAACATGTAACATTTCTGTTTTCCGTATAGCTAGTATAGCCCTAATCCCACCAGCTACCATGTTAGTGTACCCAGAACTTTCACTGAGCTTCTAACCTTGGTAACTTTCTGTCCATGGGAAATCTAAGGGTGGGAATAGGACAGAACTAAAGCTATGCTGGCAGCCACCAGCATAGCTTAGGAAGTTCAGGTACCAAAGGAAGAGTTACTACTTTATAAAGACTTTGACATTCACCATAGTAGAAGGGACTCTTATGGTTGTTAACTGAACGAGAAAGAAGAGATTGTCTGAATTTATTTGTTTTGTTTTTTATTTATGCTCTAGAGTCTTTAAGCCTGGTCTTTCTTGCTGTGTAATATGTGCCACACTTTGTCTTACTAAAGGAAACTATTCTGTTCAAAGTGCTCTGGCTAATTATCCACAAAATGCACTTTTATTTCTAGTATATTTTAGTTTCAACTGTAGGTTATTTTAGTCACCTGTCAGATCAAAATACTTTAAGGAATGCTGTGTAAAATTTGTTAAGAACAGCAGCAAGCCCATGTCTCAGATGTAGGACCTGTAGGGAGTTGTCTGTTTAAATGCAGTTTTGCATTTATTTATTTTTTTAGCTTAATCCAAAATTCATATTCAGAATATTTCACAGTGGGGCAGCATGTACATTTTAACACACTCTAGGCTACTGATAAATGGATTATACCTGTCTGTGTGAAGGCTCTTGAAAATATTTTAAAATAGTTTTTAAAAGTACAGTTTACTTATTTCTTTTGTATTGTTTAAGTCTTTGTGGAAGAAAAATGAATGCGTTTAGGCAAATGTTATGCGTTCCCTTTGTGAAAGTATGCCTGCGAAATATTCTTACTTTGTTAAAGTTTTTCTGAGTAGGATGGACTATAATATTGCCCAGTAAGTTTCAGAATTAAAAAAAGTCATAGAAATGTCTTTTAAGTGACTAAAAAATCTCAGAAGCAAGGAAAACATTTGAGCATTTTACATAGTTTCTATATAGGATTTTCAAGATTGCAATAGACTCTAAATAGTAGCAATTGGTTATATTATTAATTTCTGTCTTGATTGAATGTGTCTTGTTTTCTCACTAGAAGTGAAGCCCTTTGAAGGTAGAAGAACAGGAAACATAGTATCTGTAGAAGGGGCACAGACCAGTTAAGCCCATAGATTGTCCTTCCAAGTGAACTAGCAGCTGCTATTGGGACACTGTTTCTTATTTTATAACCTAGGCCCATCTCTGTGACTAATTTGTATATTTGTAAATGAACACTCAGTCAGTCAGTCAATAATGGTGTGCATAGTATATAGTAGTGCAAACCTTCAGCCTGTTTTAAGGCATCACTTATGCCACATTTCTGTTGGTTTCAAAATGCCTCCTTAAAAACACGATTGTACGCTTGGATTCTGAGTGAAAAATATGCCCAATTTCCTTTCCCCAAATCAGTTCTGTCCTCATCTTGACACAATCTTAGATGTTGATACATTTTCAACGTCTGATATAGTTTCAACATCACTACCCATCCTTTGGAAATGGACAATTCCAAGCTGTGTTTTCATTCCAGATTTTCGTAATTCACAGGTTGCCTGCAAGTGCCAAGTCTTTTGTTGAATTCTGGTCGTCTTACTTAGTGATTTCTTGAGTATTTGCTTAAAGTAGTATTTCTTTGAAGAGCTTGGCTGTTAATTATTTCTTTAGGAGACTAATGTGTTTTTTATCACCCAATATGTGCAGATCTTTTATTATTACCATATAATATTTTCAATATAAATAGCCGCCTAATTGATTCTAAAAAGTTTCTATTAGATACAATGTTGTCTGTATATATTATACCAAATATTTTCATGTGTTAATTCTCCAAATTCCTTGGGCTATTGATATGTTTCACTTATTAATCTTTCTGTCTCCCTCCGTCTGTAGTACTTGTTGTGTACTGCAATAACTAAGGATTTTTTTCTTTCATTAAAAATTACATTTCAGAACAGTTTCTAAAACAGGTTATAGAAAAGCAAACAAGCTTGAGTTCAGCCCTAGTAAGTGGACTTACAGAATAAATCTCATTCACTTGGAGAAAGTAACAGACATATTGGTAGTGCTATTAGTCTAAAAAGGAAAAAATGATATCACAAAATGGAAATAAATGTGTTTTCTCACTCTGGTCATGAAGCTTTTAATTCCACACTTGGGGAAACAGCAGGATTTACTGGGGTCAGTTGTATTCCATTGGGATATGTATTATTAAACTGTGTGTGTGTGTTTGTGTGAACAGATTGTAGGAAGAAGCAGAAGGTCAGAAGATACTTTGCAGTTTTATTGCATTGCATTAGATTTACCTTTTAAAACTTATTTGTTGTCAAAATCGGACATAAAACAAACTCCCAGCACATGTATTTACACAATAAATATTTAAGCAGTTACATCTTGCCCTTCAAGTACAGTATTTTGTACTCATTGCGTGCAGGTATTGTGAAATAGCTGTACAATTATTTCCATTTATAATGATTTCTTTGTGTTTTGCCTTGAGCTTCCATAATATAATTATAATCAGACTGTATCTGAGAGGTGTTTTTTTAAACTAGATTTACAATATAATTGTAACATGTATAGCATGTTTATTATTTCACACATGCTCTCTTCATCATTTTAGTTCTAAAACAAAATATAACAAAACTTTTTAATCCACTTGTCTTCTACCCTCCTTTCTACCAACACTCCAATACTCCAAATATATTTAAGTTAAAGAGATTGAAATTACACCACAAACCTTTTTTTCAAAAAAAGATTCAAACGTTGCAAGGACCTCTGATCTAGCCGAACAAAGTCAGATGTGATTTGTCCACTGCAAGATGCCAGAATCATGGTTCCACTCAGTTACAGGATGGGACATTTAACCATAATATTTTGAGTCACAACTGCTTGCTAACTTAGGTTTCCAATCTGAAGAACCATCTGATCCACATCTTGTGTTAAGATTTTGGCCTTGTCTGGCAGTGCATGTACTTCCCCATCCTGGCGCCCTGATTCTGAGAAATATGGAAAGCCCCTGCAAGAGACATAGGAATCCAGAAAGAAAACAACAACATAGGACTGTGGCATTTTCTCATACAATTTCCTCAACTTTACTGAAATTATAGTGTGGATCCTGCAGTTTAAAGGTTTGGTAAAGACAGTTCCACACTACTGAAAGATCTTGTGTTCTCCAAAGGGCTCGGGGTTCATTACCCGTGGGTATTATGCCCAATCACTGCTCAACTGAACAGTACCAAAATTCAACACTAGGTGGCGCTCCTCCTTATAGCTGCCTGAAAAACCACTCTCACCCAGTCAGCCTCGTTTGCTCAACTGAGCAACACACAGAGGGCTGAAGAGAGTGATTTTTGGAGCTTTTTTGTGCTGCTTTCTTGCTGTTTTCAGGTAAGAGATGCCTGCTTTGTTGATTTAAGAAGGTCTGCACTACCCCTCTGGGTAGGGCAGACCTTCTTTACTGTGTTGTCCTTCTTTACTGTGTTGTACTCCTTTACTGTGATGTCCGTTCCTCAGGCCTATATGAAGTTGAAGAGATGAAAATTTAGGTGCCAAAAGGCCACACCTTTTTTCCCTCAGTCTTATTGTTATTTTGCCTGGTGATTTAAGCAGCAGTTTTCGATCTCCTGAGGCCTCCGGAGCATTGGAATGCTCTTAAGCCTTTTCTGAGACCCTAGGCCTCTCCAAACTTCTTGGCGGGCTCCTCGAGGGTGGCGAGCCAAGGATGGGGAGCATTAGTACGTGGCCCTGTGCTCTGGTGGGGGCGGTGAGTTTGTGGTGTCGCCAAGGGCACCAGGCAGTGTGTTAACTCCTGCCCCTTCCTTCATCCTTTCAGGCCAGAAGACCCCTCTGCAGCTCTCATCTGACCCCTTTTTCTGCTTATTGAAGAAGACAGGGCTGTGGGGGGTGGTAGAGAAGGCTAATAAGTCCAAGGAGCATTGAGAAGGGCCTCAACAAGAAGGCCAAGGCCAAAAGCTCTCAGGAGGAGCGCCACCTATTGTTGAATTTTGTTATCTTTCAGTTGAGCAGCAATAGGGCACAATATCCATGGGTAATGAACCCAAGCCCTTCAAGAATGGACCATCATGTAAGTAACGTTCCAATTCATCTGTTCCTCTACAAAGCAGTTTGGGTAATTCGAGCTAGGAAAATGACTTTATGTAGCTACTGCAAAATCCAACAGGTCAACAGGTCCTTCCTGTAAAAGCCAGATGTGTTGAAAATGTATTTATTGTCTGCCTATTATACAACACCTAGGCAGCGCTTAACATTTGACTTGATGCTGGCATTGTCATATGTTATAATGCATAGAGAAGTAACTGTGTTACTGATTCTTCACTTTTAATATACAAGTAGACATGAGCTCTGGTGCAGAACCAAAGTCTCTGTAGGAGGCGTAGCATAGATAGCAGTGAAGACTGAATGGGTTGAAAAGACTGACATCTGGGGAGAGCCTCCATTTCTTCCAGTGAAAGCTTTATGCAGGCTATTCTTCATTAAGATCAGAAATTTGTACAGGGCAGATGCTTCATGCATTTACTGCGGAATTCTCCAAGACCTGAGTTTCATTAATCACTACATTATTCTATTTTCTACTGAAGACTAAATACAGTATTGCAGCTTAATCAAGGACACAGAATAGCTATAAAATACCAAATGCAGAGTATATATTGAAATTTATGCACACATCCACAAACGCACTATTCCATTTCTCCCCTAAGACTAAGATCTAGGATTTAAATCAGGTCCCAAGTTTAATATGCACTTGTGTGTGTGGTCTGTCTTTCCCTTTGCATGGTGTGCCCTGAAATGTCTGCATATAGATTTCTTCACTCCTATTTCACCTTTTATAATTTAGTCTCATTTTACTGAACTATTTTAAGTTTTCAGCTGCCTGTGCTTTGGATAAAATGATTATTTTTATTACAGTTTCATTCATTTAAAACTAGCTTTGGTCAAATAGTATTTTTCACACCTCCCTTTTTGGAGGTAGGTGGGTAAGTGGGTGGCTTGAGAGCCGAGACACTCATGGCAGTTCCTTTGGTAGTGTATGGTAGTGTACACCTTTAAAATATGGTTTCTAACAAGGCAGTGTTAATAAAATCATTTTTGTGCATGAAAAAGGGATCACTAAGCAATTTGTGCTAAACAGTGAAAGAGTGACTATCTCAGTTGCTGTAAAAGTCACTCCCATAATTGCCAAGTATGGTTTGCTCAAGATCCATATATGGTAACAGCCAATTAGCCTCTTACTAATTCTAAATTACTTTTTGGCTTTAATTTTATCATTTGATCTGCTTCAATGCCACAATTAAACTGCCAATTTAAGAATTTTTAAAAAATCAAAATATGTAACTACATTATGACATTTTTTTTTTGTTACCTGTTTGTCCATTCCTCACATTTCTTGGACTAAAACATTAATGGCAACACAACTCGAGCCTGTGTCAGCAGATGTCTAGTCTTGAGAACAGGTGAATGTTGAGGAAGTTCAGCCAGGGGCAAGGCAGGGCAGAGAGGGCAAACCATTGCCAGACTGATAAGGAAACTAACATACCAGACCAGGATATACAAGAACCAAAGGTTATAATAATTCTGAATGATATGTGTGTTTGCAAAAGTGTACCCTATGTAAAGGATGGAATAAATTAGTTTATTAGGGCCTTTTTGCACTTACGTCTCAGGCATAGATCGGGAAGCTCTGGGATGCTCCATTTGCATGCCTCAGTGCTGCCTCTATTCAAGAGTGCCCAAGAGAGTTCTAGAGCAGTAAAAACTGCTGCATAGCTTTACTAGGAGTACCTAGGACAGATCCTACTTCCTAGTACAAATGCTACATGGGGTGTGGTACATGCAATGGACTGTCCACACTGCAAGGCAAGTTGGGGATGGTGTAGATGCTAGCCACAGTCCCTGAGCTTAACTTCAGTGGGATGGTGCCCACTGAAATTAAGTGTGAAATGGTCCTTAGAGTTTCTGATGTGGCTTGTTTAGAAAGGCTGAATGAGCCTTACAATCCTGTTGAATGTCTTAAACATTTTAGCTGGCTGAGAGGTTTGACATAAGTATATCAGACTTAAAGAAACTTCCCAAGGATAAATTCTGTCCTTTAAATCAAGAAGACCAGCTCTGTTTAGTTTCCTTGATAGTAATAAATTTAATGAGAGACTTTTGATGTCAGTTTACTAAATCTAGTTACTTGATTTTTGTGATGAGTTAGATTATATTTATGTGTTTGTTTTTCTTTGTAAAATTTTGCTGCTTTTATATAATATAGAAAGTTGCATACAGTATGTTTTTAAAAATGACAGTTGTGAAAACAAAGCTGAATAAGCAGTATAAAAGCTTTAGTACAATCTCAAAGTCTCTATATATTCCCAGGTATTTCTTTTTTTAAGTATCCAAAATCTAGGAGAATAGTTTAAGTCATCCAAGATTTGGTAAATATGCCAAATTAATGTATAATTGTCCAGAGTTTTACTACAGTTTTTAAAAGACAGACACTGGGATACGTACTTATTTAATTATATGGTGTGAATTGCTTTCACTGTATCTCTTGTTACATCAAGATCAGATGAGGCAGTTGAAGTTCTGAACCAATGTCTGGGGGTGGTGAAGGGTTGGATCTAGTCCAAGAAGCTGAAAATGAATCCTAATAGGACAGAAGTAGGATCTGTGTCCTAGGCCGGTGATGGCCAACCTATGACACGCGTGTCACAGGTGACACACCAAGCCCTTTTGGGTGACACACATGGTCACCCTGGCACCTGGGTGTGTAGTGCTTGCTTGTTCTTGAAGTATATGAAATACCAACTTTCAATTGAAGATTTAGCAACAAAAGTGACTAATGTAAAGAATTATTTGTTTTTGCTTTTAATAAAATACATATATCAGAAATATAACTTTTTTACTAGAGCTACAAATATCACAAAGTTATGGATATTTCTAGATGTGACACAGCACCCGAGTTAAGCCAGGTTTTCTTGCGAATTTTGACACACCAAGCTCAAAAGGTTCGCCATCACTGTCCTAGGCTCTCATGTTAAGAAAGTGGCAAAGTGATCTCTTCTAGATAGGGTTGCATTTCCCTGGGAACAACAAGTCCAGAACCTGGGCATTCTTCTTGATCCGCAACTGTCACTTGATTCTCAATTAGCATTGGTGACCAGGAATACCTATCTCCCTCTCAGGTTAATAAAACAGCCTAAGCCCTTCCTATACAGAGATTTTTTCATTTTTGTTTTCTTTGCTCTTGTAAGGTCCAAATAAGGTTGTTGTACTTTGTACTACCTTGAGCTGCCTTTGAAGATTGTTTGGGAACTAGGTTTGTTGGCCCAGGCTACTGACAGGTAAGTTGGGCCAGTCAGATATTACTCCTGTTCTTAGAGATTGGCTCTGGTAGCCTCTGCACTTCCAGGTCCAATTCAAAGCTCTAATTCTCAAAGTACTCGGGATCCAAATATATGAAAGAGCGTGTACTCCCCATACAGGCCTATTTGTCAGTTGAGATTGTCTAATGAAGCCACCCTAGAAATATTACAATACCCGGGAAGGGACAGATGCAAAATTTGGGGGTATTCCTGGACTCTGCGCTAACACTTAAAGCTCAGGTGGAGGCTGTGGCCAGGAATGCCTACTCCCAACTACGGTTGGTGCGTCAACTGAAACCTTTTTTAGACAGAGATGACTTGGCCACAGTTATCCACGCTCTGGTAACCTCTAGGTTGGACTATTGTAATGCACTCTATATGGTTCAGAAGTTGCAGCTGGTGCAAAATGCAGCCGCCAGAGTGCTGTCTGGAATAGCTAGCCGGACATGTATCACGGCTGTTCTAAAAGAATTGCACTGGCTGCCAATTCATTTACTACCAAGCCCAATTCAAGGTGGTAACTCTGACTTATAAGGCCCTAAATGACTTGGGCCTCAGATATCTAAAGGAGTGCCTTCTCCCATATCGACCTGCCTGCGTCTTAAGATCTGGAGGGGAGGCCCTCCTGGTTATCCCACCGCTTTCAGCAGGTAGGTGGGTGGGCACCTGGGAGAGGGCGTTCTTGGTAGTGGCCCCCTGGCTGTGGAATGGCCTCCCCCTTGTGGTGTGTCAGGCCCCTTCTCTGTTTATGTTTAGGAAGGCGGTGAAGACGTACCTCTTCACTTCGGCATTTGGTTAAATGTTCCCTACACTTCACCTGTTGCAAACATTGCTGTTTTTAAACTGTTTTTGTATTTTTTAATGCTGGATTTTTAAACTTTGTACTGGTTTTAGGATTGATACAGTTTTGATATGTTTGTTTTAAATGTTGTGAGCCACCCAGAGACCCTTGGGCAAGGGGCGGGATATAAATATAAATATAAATAAATAAATATCAATAGTATATGAATCGAATATCCTGACATTCGTACATTGACATCTGTATTTGGACAAATGTTTTGGAATATTCGTATGAATCCTTCATAACATTCATGAGCCTGGGGAGGTGGAAAGCGGCTACGCCAGTCACACTTACAATGGATCCAGAGTGCATTCATCATAGATTGAGAGTGGATTCAAAGCGGATTCAGGGCAAATTTGACACACTCAGAGTGTATATGTTACGGGGTACATATCGATATGTACTGGATAAATATGGGGTATGTATGCATTCGTATCAGACATTCTCATACAAATACATTGATATGGGATAGAATCCTACCACATTAGAAGGGAATCTATTTGAATTAATACAAATTTTCTTACATTCGATTAGATAAAAATTGAATGCCAAAAAACCCCCACCATCTGTGCGCATTCCTAGAGCTTTCAGTTATACATTTTGGCAGCTTTTGCTATCAGAAGTTTGTTCAGAGATACTTGCTGAGGTAGCGAGATAATCTGAAGTGAGGGATTACTATACATGTGGTTATTTGGATAGTAAGAATGTGTTACAACAAAGCTTCGTGTACACCACAGTGTACATATTATCACATTAGAGATAAACTATATGCTTGCAAAATACTTAGAATACAACAGGAAGAATTCCTGAAATGAAGCAGTCATTCATTTATCAGCTACCATGTATTGTATGCTAGCTTGGGAGGGGGAATAGAAATCTCTTATAATGTACATTTTGAAGAGGAATTTACATTTAATAAATGCTTACAAGTATTTTCATAAGCTATGTTTATGACAGTGTTAGCTTCTTGTGATTGATTACTCAAATGTCCCCTTTCTTCAAATATAGATTGTACTGTTGTCTCTTGGAGTTATTTATATTTCCTAGTATTTATGATCAGCCAGGCAGCTTAGTTACTAACATTAGTTATAGCTATTTCTGTAGATATTTATCTGAATCGCAAGTTTTTGACACATTTCTTTTTCTTTAACAAGCAAAGCATATCTAAAGCTATAAAAATGTTGTCTGATATCAAAAAATATGTGTATGCTGTAGCTGTTACCTATGAATTCTTTAGTGAAGACATAGGGGGAACTTTTAAAGTTGATAAATTCAGTGCCCCAGGAATAATAGTAAAATGAAATTAAATATTGTTTCTTTTATTTTCTTTCTTCTTTTTTTGGGGGGGGGATAATAACATTATAAAATTGCTATTCATTCAACGTGTTAAATATTCTCAGAATGGGCTATACTACGTTTACCCTGTGTATGGATTTAGGCATTTGCTTGTGAAACAGCCATGTTTCCTAATGAAAGCAATTTGCGCAAGAAAACCAAACTGTTCTGGAATAATTTGTTACATATATTCAGTTTCTTCTGTTTCACTGTTCACAAATCGCTATAAAAATTGCATTTTACTGTTACTCCAAAGGCACTTGTATATTTGTGCAAAGGAGTTTTAAAGTTTTTTTGTCTTAAAAAGCTACTTCAGTATTTTGAAACATATTTTGAAAGTAGACCCTTAGGGCCTTCTGTACTTCCTTTTCCACGATCCTTCCTGGTGGGTCTTGACAAGGGAGGCCCAGTGGTCCAGATCACAGCAGGGTATGGCCTAGAATCCCAGTCTCTGTATGACAGTGCTGTTCCAGACCAGTCCCTAAGCTTGCATGAGGTTCACAGCCAGCTTCTGAGGGTTCTAATAGCGAAGAACAAAAGTTCCTAACCTTAGAGCCCCTTGGGAACCTATTTTGGTGGCACGTCACCAAAATGGGTCCTCTTGTAACTTGAACACAGGGGCATTTACCTTTTTCACAACTCTGTGATCTAGATCAGGCCGCCTTATTATGCTAGTATTGAAGTCTGTTAGTCATCCATATCAGGGAACTCCTGATACGGATTATGCTTCATCCTGTGCAGAATGTACCAGAAATGGACAGGGTCTTTCTTATCTGCACTAAATGTGTACGGATGAGGCCTGAAGAGGACCATGAGAGATTCTGTTCCAGATTACAGGTAAATGCACAAAGTCCTTTAATTTTTTTCTAAAAAAAACAAAAAAACAAACCCCAGTGTCAGCTGTGACTGCCACTTTTTTCTTGCCTTGTACTTGGAACTTTGGCATTTTGGTCATGTTGATTTAAGACCTCTGGCTACGCTGATCAGAATAATTGTGTTATCGCATCAGATGCGACACTGTGATGTCATCAGCAACATGACACAGACTACCTAAATAGTAACAAAGATGAGATCAATCATAACCAAACGTAATCTAAAAAGAAACGACATATATTCATAAAAGACCCTAAACTGGGAAATACTAGTTAAGTATATGGTTAGTATATGGTTAATAGTTCTTATTTATTACTTTACCTTTTTAATTCTATAAAGCTATAAATTTTGAAATATTGCTCTATCTTCTCAAGGATCCATATTAGTCTCTTTCAAAAAGAACTGCAATGGGTCTTACACCACTTAAAGTAAATAGCGCATGTATTATGGCAGAAGCTCTCATGGCCAATCCGTTTAATAGATGCATGATCCTTAAGTTCTCAAGAGAAGAAGCTAAAGAGTTCATAGAAAAGGCAATTAGATGATATTTTAGCGCGTAGGCTCCTGAGATCTGGTGTATTTTTATTTCTTTATCTTGTTGTTAAGAAAAACCTTATACAATTATGCAGAAGGCTGTCTTTACCTATATTCTGAAACTAAAATAAATAAATAAATCTAATAAGGGAAATAAGGTAACATGCTTCTGATCAGGGTGTGGTATGCAGCAATTGGACTTCATGACCAAGATTAATGAAACTCAGATGGGTTTTAATTAGCGCAGCTGCAGTCATCAATTATCTAGTGAACACAAATATTGTTATATTTTGGAAATTCTTGATTTATTTTATTTCATTGGCCAGTAGATTTAGATGAATGAGCTCTCATCATAAACATTCTGGGGAAAATCGCCTGAGGCCATGGTTTATTATTTAGGATACAATCAGCAAGAGTGAACGCTACTGAACAAAAACATTGCAAACCGGTCTCAGTATTAATTTGGAGAATTTGTTGAAATGTGTGGCCTTGTACAGATCGTCAGAAACATTAGAGCATATCATATGAAACAGAAAACAGTTTGTCAGGCGGGGAATATGCAAGTATTATTGTCCAGTTGTTGATCTATAACAGGATGTCATTACATGTATTCTTAAAGTAGTATCAGCAACATTTAATTTGACACATAATGTGGTCTTTTTTTATTATACTTTAAGTGCATGTCTTAACAAACTGAATCATGTATATGTAAATATTGGGGGTGGCGATATAGCTGAAAGATGACAGCCATTTGAGAGTATTAAAAAAAATAATAATCTTGGCCTCAGGAGAGTATGTTGGTTTTCAAAGAAGTGCTTTAGTTGTTTTACGTGAAAATATCTATGTCGGAAGAAAAGTGGGGACGGGTGGATAAAGATATACCTAGTCTGAAAACTTTTTGATATTGTCAGTAATTAGGCACTTTTATCAAACAAGAGGAAAATGTAATACTGTAATAGAGCAGTATTTGGAGCTGTATTACTACAGTTGCATTATAACATACTCTTAAAATAAAAGTATCACTTTTATCTCTCCATGGTCCCTGGTGACCTTTTTAGAGGTGTTATTTTCACAATTCTCATTTACTTATTTTATTTTTTCATAAATGAAGGCAAATCATTTTCCAGCAAAAGCAGATTTCATAAGTATGCAATCACATATTCAGTTGTAATATGTGGCCATCATAAAATTATTTATTATTTGTACTGAATAGCTAACCTTTAACCAAGGGCTCTCAGAACAACTACCAAGCAAGATTGGTTGGAAAGCCAATCAAATTCTGTAAAAGTAAGGTGTTTTGTAATAAACAGAGCTGTGGTAAACTAACTACAACTGCCTTGCATTGAGCATTTCAGAGGACTGTCGTAAGTGCAACACTTTGCAGTTTGTTTACTTTTTTAAAATTATCTGGTTTCAGAAGAAATGAAATTTAACTAAATTAGTCTGTATCCAATCCAGCATTTGTATGTTTATTCCAGCAAGGTAGTTAGTAGCACTTGGAGACTAACAGGAGAAGGGTTGGTGGCATCTGAAGAAGTAGCTGTGTCTATGAAAGCTCATGCCACCAACCCTTCTCCTGTTAGTCTCCAAGTGCTGGGCTTTTAAAATTAGACTAACATGGCTATTTCTCTGATATCGTATGTTTATTGGTACTTTTGACTAGAGGAGTATTTACTGGAGTATTGTAATGTATTGTTTATGGGACTAAAGTTGATCTGGAAAAAGTAGCACATACAGAGGTATATTAAGAGGACTTGCTACAAGATAAAACTTAAGACATTGTTGTTGATGTGTAAAGCCTGAAGTAGAGAAGTGCATGAATATTTGAAACATTCAAAATTTGTACAAATTTGGACATTCGAATTCAAATTGAATGTCTATAAATTTGAATTTAACCATTCAAACGAATTTTGAATTTTTGAGTCATTCGTACAAATTATTCGGACATTTGTATGTGTAGGGATGCATACATGATGCGTACTTACCTGTATGCAACTTTGCCACATCTGTATGCATTTGTACAGATGTGTACAGATGTGTACAGGCACATACAAATGTTGTTGACATTTGTATTTGCAAATATGGATCAAAACTTCACATGAATAGATTTGAATGTATTTGAATCAAATATGAATACATTCAAATTTTGAATCGATTCAAATCTTCAGATATTGATTCGAATCCAATTGAATCTCGAAAATTGCATTCGTGCACACCCCTAGCTTGAAGCTAGCTGGGACCAGGTTGTCCAAACTGCAGTTCATCAAACCAGATAACAAAAACTGGCAGTGAAGGTGTTACATGGATGTTTGAAACAAACAAACAAACAGTTATACATCAACTTTGTGCAGGAATGTTTGATTGGCTATGGAGCTAATAGTGGTATAGCTCAGAAACATGTAATTTGCCTTGAAATGGTATATAGTATTTTTATGTTTCCCTAAGGACACAGTTAGTTATGAGTAGCCCATGCTGTTTCTAAAGAGTGAGTTATACCATGGAGAATTCTGCACAGATATATAAGAAGTTGGAAGTCAGAAAGAACAATTAATCATGGTTGCTTCACAGAGACTTTCACTTGTCCCTACAAAGGAAGGAAGTATCAGTTGCTCTTGTACCAGCAGCCACAGTGTCATGCACTTCAGCCTAGAGCTGTGGGGATAGTTGTGTTTGACACCCTTGTTTCTCTTTAGCAGCTGTCATTTTGACAATTGGAAGATGTGGCAATTTCCTTTACTATGCATTATTTTTGTATCACCTTTTGTTTGTGCTGATGACCTTTACCTCTCCATTCCCCAATTAGCAGGCATAGAGTCACTGTTCATTGAGCAGAGGTGTTCAGACCAAAGGGAGCAATATGTGTGTGTGTGTGTGCATTTGTGTGTAAATGGTAAATGTTGTTGTGTGAGCTCATTATTCTCCCTAACTGATGAAACAACTCAAGTCATTTAAACCTTTCCATCTCTGGATATCAGTAAGACAGGCCAGTATCCTGATAGTTAAAATCAGTATATAACGAACATTTCTACTTCTCTTTTTCTTTCAATATGCATTCTCTATCTTATCACCTTTAAGAAAACTGCTTTTTTGCCTGCTTATTTTTTCCTGCTGTGGATTTTGTTGAGAAGGAGAGAAGGTGACTTTTCTTCCCCACTTTCCTCACCCATTTAAGGAGACACAAAGTGGATGACAAAGCTTTCTATTCTTCTCCCCACAACAGAACACCCTGTGAGGTAGGTGGGGCTGTGAGAGCTCAGAAGACTAGTCCAAAGTCACCCAGCTGGCTTCATGAAGGACAGTGAAATCAAACCCAGTGATCCCAGATAAGAGTCCAGCTCCCTAACCACTAGACCAAACTGGCTCTAGTGATCCTATGTATGCCAGGTTCTTGTGTCCAGGAACTAGGGAGTCAGCCTCGCCTTGATGGGGACTTGACTTCCCTGGAAAAACAAGCATGTACTGTATAACTACTATGTCACTGAAGGTCAGGAGTGTTGGTGGTTAAGAGTGCCTGTTTCCAGTTTTGGTTTGTTTGCCTATTGTGTACCTTTTGGTACAGGGAAGACCTGCCCAAAATGATGCATGCTTTGGTTGATTAGGATAATGTCTCCATAGGAAGCTGCCCTTCAACATAGTTCTGAAGCTGCTATTAGTAAAGAATGCAGCATAAAGTCAACTTTCACATCTTGACTATTTTGAAAGATCTGCACTTGAAAGGTATATTCATAACATTCGAAATTCATACAAATTTGGCCAAATTTTGAACGTTCATATTCGAATAGAATGTTGCCACATTCAAATTCAAATGAAACGTTTTGATACATTTGTATGAAGCTTCATATGGGATTCATATGGGATTGAATATTCATATCAAATTCGAATCCCACTTTGTTCAAAGAGGATCTCTTTGAACAAATACGAATTTTCTTGCATTCGATTCAATACGAATCAAATACAAAAAAAAAAATTGTGCACATCCCTAGTTTGCAATCAGAACCATTAATGACCCTGAGTGTCTAAAAAAGATTTTCATTATAAATAGACCTAATATAAGTTGAAGAGACCCTGGTGTCAGTATTGTCCTCTCGATATCAGATCTGTCTTCTAATACAGCAGATCAGCTGCTCAGGATGGCTTAGGGCTCACTGGAACTAATAGCTGTGGGTCATGCATATTCCAAATGCACAGATGAGTATTTGGAAATCTTATTATGGAAAATAGAAAGCTAAGTAAGATTTTACATTGCAGCACAAGTTGTATTTTAGATGTGCAATACATTTTTTGATAAATAAAAAAACTTATATGTCAAACAAGACTAGAATTTTATAGTGAAGTATGAGTGCTGTTTTCAAGTGTTTCTATGCCAGGCATTGGATAACACTGATACTAGGGACTATTTGTTTCTATTACAGCAGCTTTCCAGGTTTGGAGGATAGGGTAATCATTATTATAATTAGAAATACAATGTGGTAGCTGAGAATCACTGGTGGAATTTTCAATTTCTGATCCTATTTTCAGCCAAGAATCTATCCCCTTCAAACAAAAGTGAATGTTATTGAAGGCTTGTATTCTGATAGTGTCTCTCATTTATGCATGTGTACGAGTTCCTTCAAAATCGAGACTTCCTAATTGGTGTACATGATGTAAATTAGCATGTTTATGAAAATTAGCCCAATTTCCTAATTACCCTCTTCTGCAGTTGAAGCACTGTTTCCAGAGATGGAATATTTGTCAGGATGCTAGAAACATGCATCATGTGGTACACATTTTTTTTGTTAGATCTTTTTAAATGCATTTGCTTTTAATTGATATTGTATTTATTTTTTATTTTTTGTAATACCATAAATAATATTCTGTTCAGGTCAAAGACCAAATAAATTTAATTATCAGTTATTATTTTACTAACTTTTCCCTTCCCTGTATGCAATCTCTCTCTCTCTCTCTTTCTCAACTTTTGAGAGAATTGTCCTTCCATAATCTTTCTGGATCAATCTCAGTTTGGCGGTTTGAAATGAAGTAAAAGCATGGGGAGTCAAGAACTGATGGCAATAGGAAACACCAAAAATCAAAAGAGATGCTCAAGAACCTGCCTGAATTTTACATTATATGCATTATATTGATTCATTTGAACTGAAACATAAAAACTAAGAATTCAAACATAATCTAGTCTTGAGACGCCCAAATGGTGGGGTTATCTGGTCATTTAAAAATGTTAATACTGAGAATCACCCACCCAGCAAAAGTACTTGAAGAGATCTGGAGAGAAAGAGATAGACAACCCAGTGAGGAAGCTTTGTAACAATGAGACACTTCTGTTTCCCACACATTGTCTGGATAATGATCACTCATCAGAGGTAGTCTAATTCTTAGATTCTATAAATTACTGTGCACTGGAACACTTGATTGAAGAAACATCAAGGCATGGGACAGTACTGGACTTAGTCTTAAGTGGCACTCAGGACTTAGTGAGAAAAATAAAACAAATAGAAGCAAGGGACCATTGCCATTTGCAGACCATCCCAGTGTTAGGAAAATTGCTGCCCTATCAACTTCTTCCATCTATGTGGGTTTGAGTAAACAAACAAGATAAAGATGAAATAATTCTTTTGTCTATATTGCAATATAGGAAATGTGCCTTCCAGACATCCCATTAGGACAAGTTCAAACTCTCTCACATCACGGCCTGACTTTTTATCCCCATTCTGGCTGGAAGTTTATAGTCTTTCCGATAAAACTTGTCCACGCCATCCAAACTTAATTTGCATCTAATTAATTCGCAGTAAGGTCCTTTAGCATGTGCAGTAAAAGCAAAGGATGAGCAGTCCAACCAAAGTTCATGCTGACTGGCACAGACTGGTCTTTGAAGCTGCAAAATCTGTGGATGTTTTTATCAGTCTTCGCAAATGCACTGGCTTCCCTAATTCCTTACACCGGGAAGCTAGGAGAAAATGTGTGTGTGTGTGTCTTTGGATCCTTTGTATTTTGTACAAGTAATCTGTAGATACCAACAATGACTAGATAAAATAGTAACTTCCAGAAACTTCCAAAGAAGGAAATAAGAGTTTTTGTTAAATAAAGGGAGAAGGGTACCAAACCTATGGCTAAGTTTTCATCTGACACCCTCCAGACTCCTCAGTACACTGGTGTTACCAGTTTTACTTCTAGAAGAAGGGGAGGTTTGGGGCAAACCCACATAATAATGGAGCAGGACAGCTAGATTTACCTGCAAAATAGAGGTACTGACAAGATGAGATTAGCATAATTTTTAAAAGGTTTGGGCAGCAGCAGCCTTTACACGCTGTACTTGCACAAAGTCTCTGTGTGTAAGAGAGGTCAGCTTATTTTATTTCCATCCATCTTGTTACTGTCTCTTATTACTAGTAATCCTCCCCCCCCCCATTACATAGCCTACTAATCCAAGTCAGGAGGAACCATAATAATGTACGTTGTGGGTTGGGATGATGGTATAATATCTGTTTCATTTCAGAACAGTTTTTTGTTTTTAAACAATGGATTCAAGGCTTTATGACTTATAATGGCAGGAAAATACTGGTCTTTATTATAGATCAAAAACCTGACAGCACCCTTGAGATGGTGCTCAGCCATCTCCTATCTCCTATATTTCATATATGTGATATGAGTGGTAATATTTGGCAAGGGAAAACCAAAGGAGAAGACAATGGATAAAGTGAATCATAATAAAAACAAGTCAAAATGGGGAGCATTTGTCATACAGCTACCATTTAGAGCTGAACCAAATAGTAAATTGCAGATAATTTACTTCACAGTACTGTTATATTTGAGAAGCATGGACCTTTAGAAATTTTTATGGATTTTCAAGGAGTCCTGGGGGAGAAATGTCAAGATTACCAGTCATACCTATGCACCAAGACCAAATTTTCAAAATCATGTTTCTAGAGCTCTACTGTTTTCATATTATGAAGTACAGATGAAGGCTCCAATCTATTAATTTATTAATTAAGCAGTACTGTGTATATGTTACTTAAGAGATCTCAAAGAAGGCCAGAATTAATCTCAAATAAAGCAGAATTCTGTGTTAAGCAAATAAAACCTATTTGCTAAATTTCTAGCCTTGAAAAAACCAAAGATCCTAATCTGTTAAAGATCTTTACAGAACTAATTGAACCATACTCTTCCTTATAGCTAAAACATCAGGAGGTGCATGCTGGAAGGATAAGCAGCTGTAATCAGTGGTCTTGACCTTAGGGCCTTTTTGCTCTTCCTGTGCTGTGATCCAGTCCAGTAGTTTGGGACTAGTGAGGGCTGCTGTTCCAGATCATGGCACAGTGTCGACTGCAGCAGCAGTATCTGCATAGTGATGCTGGTACAGACCAATCCCCATGAGCTTTGGGGCCAGCCTCCAAGGACTCTGAAGGACTAGAAACAAAAATCTGTAGCTTCATAGCCCCTTGGCAACAGGTTTCAATGGCAGGTTTGGTGTGCAACTGAAATGGGTCACTTGGTAGGCATGCATTATGCATGTGTCTGTTTTCCAGGGCAATTCGAGCTAGTATTCTGGTGATCTTCAACATCAAGGACTACACACACATACACCGATCTGGATTATGCTCCATCATGAATGCACAAAGACTCTTAGGTTCTAGAGACTAGCTTGGTTACAAAATGTAAACATGAGAAGGCAACACTTGGACTTGGGTTTTTCCTCTAGCCCTTTCCCCAGATTAACTTGACGGGTTGCATTAATACTCTATTAATAATTAAGTATTTCATCTTAAGTGGGCATCTCTAGACATCAGATTTTATTTAGTACCATATTGTTGTGATTGTAGAGTGATCAAAAGTCTATACGAGCATATCATTTCTCTTGCAGCATCTGCAAGAGCACATCCTCAGAATACACTTGGAATCTTAAAATAAGTTAGTCTAGACCTGTGTGTGTGTTCTGCATCAAAGAGCTGGATCACATTGCTGTGTGTAAACCAGAAGATGAAACATTGTTGCTTTTTTTTTTTGCCCACTTGGGCAGTTGTGTTCTCCAAGGGATGGACTTTCTTACCGAACTCATTATTTGGGCCAAAAAGAGATCCATGCTATCTCTATCCGGTTCTGAAACTTTGTGAACCTTCCACAGCAGAGGTGCTCGGATGCCTCTGCTTGGATGAAAAATTGCCAGTGTTCTGGAATTTCTACCTATCTGAGCTTCATACTTGACTAGCCTGAGATGTGAGTGGGTGTGTGCTTAGAACTCTAAACCATACTTGTGGTTGGATCCTATTGGATCTCATCCTAGGAATTAGGAGCTACCAAGAGGTAATATGATCCTTACATGTTTCCTTTTTCTTTCAACTCCTTTCTTTGGAAAGATTGAACATGTTCCTTTCTGAATCTCTGCCTTTAAGTTTGTATCTTACTCCTCAAATTGCTCCTCCTATTTTTAATTCCCACTGCTGATTTGTCATTGTTACTAATTTCTGTTGCCTCTTCGAGTTCAGTAAACAAACATTGTAGCAACATTGCCCTGTTTATTTCTTTGTCCCCAAGACAAGCTATTGTTTGAGTGACTGTTCAATTGAACTGTTAGTTCTGAAGATCCCATATTTCTGAGCGTGTACAGAGTGCCAGAGCAATTTTTCTAGCATGGTCTTCATTGATATTCTGAAGAAGTGTAGGGCAATTCTCTGACAGTGATTATTTTTACCCTGCTGAGCAACCTGAATCCTTTTGGAAGACATTTTGAATCAAATTACCAAGCAGCAGCACTGGTAAATATTGGGAGCTGTGTGTCACTACAGTTAGAAGACCTGGTACAACATGCATCTCACCTTCTTCTCAATAGCTGCCTAGTTGTATTTCACCTTTACATTTGAATGTACAAAGTTATTTACGAGATACATAGAACAGCAAAGTTAATAATAAAATATATTATCATAGTCATCACACAGTCTGGTAGGTGTTTACTCAGGTATTGTACACTGACCATCAGATCTTTAATAAAACCTAGGACTGATGATGATAATGATTATGGTGATGGTGATGATATGTGATATCACAGCTGCCAATTATTTAGCTTATGTTGACCTTCATTTCATATGGAGTTCCTCCCAAGAGCTTAGGATGATATGTGTATATCTGGGCAGTGTGGTCTTTTGTAGTTGACCAACGGAGATTTTGTCAATATGCAGATGTTCTAAGTGCCAGGGGTTTATTTTGTTTTTTTGGTATGGCATCTAGTGTACCAATAACCCCTGGGATAACAACTGCTTGGTTGTGCCATAGGCTTTCAGTTTCAGTCTTCATATCTTGATGTTTTGTAATGTTTTCAAGTTCTATGTTTCTGACTCTGCTGACACAAGCTATTGCTACATCGATAATCCACACCTTCTTCTTATTGACTATAGTTAGATCTGGTGTATTATGTGCCTAAACTTTGTTAGTTTGTATCTGAAAGTCATATAGTTCATTTGGCCTGGTTTATTTTTCATCACTTCTTCAACAGTATGCTCCCACTAGTTCTTTGTTGTTGGCAGATAATAATTTTTACAGATGTTCCAATGTAACATTTTTTCTGATGGTGTTATGCCATTCTTTGTGATCCTCTTACACAAGCTGAGTGTATGGACCACTGTTTCATCTGATTCTTTGTACAACTGACATTTCACTTCAGTTGATAATTTTTAATCCTGGCTTTGGTTGCACTTGTTCTTATTGCCTGTTCTTGAGCAGCTAAGATCAGTCCTTCAATTTATTTTGTAATGTTCTAGTTTTAAACCATTGCCAAGTTTTACCAGTGTCCACTCATTCTTTTATCTTTTATAGAAATTGACTGAGTGTAGCACTTTTACTTTCAAACTTTATATTCTTGTTTTTATTACTTTTTCTTATATTCTTAGTTTGTTTCTCGTACTTTCAATAAGTTTTTATTTTTAACTTCTATTAACTCCTGTTCTTGATTATCTTTTACATAGATAGCCAGTGCATTTTCTTCTTCTTCTACTATTTATTTGACTTGCAGTAAACCTCTGGTGCCAATTCTATGGGGCAGATATAATCTGTCAATATCACTATGAGGATGTAGTGCATAATGAATAGTCATCAATATTCTTATATTTCAATCAAGACTGTCCAAGTCAGCTTGCAATGAATTTACAATTCCAACTGTGTATTGTATGATGGTTATGGCCCAAGGGGTTTTGGCTTCTACTCAGTTTGATCTTCAGGATTTTTTATATGCTTTAAATATATTCTTTGTTAATCATGTTCTTGTCTGTGTATGATGTTATGCAACTGTAGAATGCCAGATATTTATAAACTTCATCCCAATAGCTTTTAATGCTTTGGCCATCTGGCATTTCAAAGCCACTACTGTCCATGAGTTTACCCTTTATTACTACATTAGTTCATTTTCCAGTCCAAGTTCCATTGCTATATCAGTACTGTATTCATCAATAACTGGATTTCTGATTTTCCATAAAGCTTTCAATCATCCATATAAAGCAGATGTAAGTTTCCCCCCACATTTTTCACTGTTTGGTAACTGACTTTAACATGGTGCACCTACCCTCACAGCTGCATTTTTATATGCCTCAGAAAGGCCACATATTCCTCAGAGTTGAAAAGTCTTGCTGGGAGTTCTTACTAAGGAAACGGTAACAGTTTCCAAAGGTCCAGCATCAGGCAGGTAGCTGGGTATGGCACTGTCAAGCAGCACTGGACGAGGGAATCAAAAGAGGAGCAGAAATGAGAGCAAGAAAGGGAAGTGGTGACACCGGTATAGTTTGGGGATGGCGTACCACCATGATTGGTTGACCTGTCAGTAGGCCAGCAGTTACATGGTGGCGCTTAGAAAGTTGATTGTTTATCCATGTCAGATTACTTAAGGAAGAGTGAGCAAGGAATTACTTTAGTAATTTGTGTGACTTTCAGGTTTAAGTTTTCTTCTTTTATGTTCACTTTTCTTGAAGTTGCAAATAGAGTTTCACTTCGATAACAACAAAGGTCTGTGATGTGGCTTGTTTGAAAAATGTCACTATCTTTGCATACGTTTTGGAACTTGACTAGAGGGCTGATTCTAGGATCTGTCGGTCTGTCTGTCTCAAGTTGCATAAAGGATCTGCATGATGAAACTTTCTGTGGGGCCCAACTATTTTTATGTCTAGTCTGTTGAACTCTATTACTGTTGACCAGTTAAAATGACAGGTCACCTGTCACAAGTGTTGTAGCCGATTTCCACAAGTAGCAACAAGGTTTTTCTTCCCTAATCATGGAAGTAGTCACTTTTATGCAAACTTCAAAGGATTTCAGCATAGCAAACCAGATAAAAGAGCTCATATTTCTTACAAAGTGCTTTCTAATATCTCATAATCTGGAAGACTTTAGTAGCTCAAGCATTTATCACTGGTTCACCTTTGTATATAGTGATCTGTGTAACAGTCATTTCTTATTTCATGCTAATAAGGTCAGTAGCCTATTTTATTTTTATGCAAGTTACCTTTTTCACAGTCTGTGTCAGATTGGCAGTTTGCACAGATAATTCCAGTTCTCACTGTTAAATATTTACTATTATGCAGGTAACTTACTTTTGTTGTTTTTACAGTTTTATCATTTTATTCTATTAAAAATGGTTACAATTTAAGATGCATCTTTTCCTGAAATGCAACAGCTCCTTCCTGTGTTTTATACAACCTACTTAAATGACATCAACCGGGCTCTCCAGACTACTTTTATACAGAGATGTAGGGATCAGTTACAGGCCCATCAGAGTTAACAGTTTTTTATGTTGCTGCTTAAGAGCGCTGTTGACTTCAGCAGGAACACATTGGCACCATTTTAATTTTGAAGTATGATCTAGTCATTACAGTGTGCCACTGTTTAAAAGCAATGTGAAATGTGAAAACACTGTGCCCCATGCATTCATGTAAAACAACTAAAAAGAATGTTAAAGTTAGCAGTACTGTAATCTATTTTTTGTGTATGGCTCTTTGCAGTCTCCAAATGCTGAACTGATATAATATATACAGTATGGTCTTACTCCAGTTAGAATGGTATCAAGTACACAGTGAATAGGGTAACTACTGGAGCATTTACTCTTTTCCCATCTAAAAGAGTGGGGAGAGATTGCTATTTTTTCCCTTCTACTAAATCAGATATATTGCAATATCTTCACAGATCACCTGAAAGAAGAAGCTGTGGTTTTAAGAGGATTTTAGAGTTATTTTCTTTAATCTAAGCAGCCGTCCTTACATCGCAACATCCAACAACCTGCCATGTTTGCACTTTGTCAAAGGTTATGACAAAACCCGGAACAACAAGATGGTGGTTTTCTGCTTATAACCCTAAAATGTCTTCTGATTAGAACTGCTCGCTTCTCCCTGTGAATAAATTGTGTTCGTTCTAATTTTTTGTTCATTCTCTTGAAGAAATAAAGGCAATCCTATTTCCTCTTACAAATTATCATAAATATTGAAGAGGCAGATTTTTCTTAGATCATTAGCATATCACGCTGCGACCCACACCAGAATGTACCATTAACAAAGCAGCCTTCATGTAATTAATGTAAATAATATGGAACTACAGCATGAGTAACCCAGTCAGCCTTGGCAAAAAGCATTTGTCATAACGCATCATCTGAGCAGCTCAGTCTCAATTCAAATTAAACTTCATAGGTTTGCCCCTTTATTTTTTTCTTCTCAAGCTATAAATTCCTGAGCAACATGCACCTATATGGAAGAAAGCAATCTGTAAAGCTGAAATTAAAATTTCATTATTTACTGTGCTTCTGCAGGAGAGGACAATTAGTATCTTCATAAAACTGGATATGTAGATTCTAAGGGCACATCCGAGGGTTTCCCTCCTCCCCACACTCATGCACTTAAAAGTGTTTTCTGTCCTCAGCTGCTGCCAGCGAATCTAAAGTATGGTGTTATGTCTGCCATTTGCTACTATTGCCCTCTGACTCCAAAACACAGAGGAGCATTGTAAATTTTTCATGAAGAGGTTTCAGTCTGTAAAACAGCAAACTGGAATAATGTTTTAAATGCAATCATTGTCAAGCTTGAACAATGTAATTTATCAAGAGAGCAGTTTGTACTATATAATAAGTTTCATATATTAATACAATTTTTCATCTGATGTCAGCCTCCTGATTTATGAATAGCCCATGATCTAAGGTGATCATTGAATTATAATTCAAGTAATAAGCCAGGAACAAGACACTGCACTGCTACCCTGCATTAGCTTATGTGCCACCAAGCCAATTTACTAAACAACCGTGGGCTAAATGATACAGTTTTTCTAATTCAAAGAAGGCACTCGTTAATTAGATAAAGGCTAAAGCTCTCATTATTTTTAAATGATTTAAGAATGGGTAAAGATCTTACAGCTTATACTGCAGCTCTAATAGTTCTCTGCTTACTGCCTTGTAATAAGAGTATTAAAGACAGATGGCCTAGGCTGATTTAAACCAATTACAACACTTAATGTATACTAGTGGCAGGGACTATTCATAGGCACATCAGATGTTAATATTCTACATGCTACAATTTAAAACTCTTCTTATTACTGTGATTTACAAGTCATTTCATTTTCCTGATTTTGGGGACTTAAAATCAGACTTACTGCTATATGATTGGGGCCACTTTTTAGCAGTTACATCACTCCTCAGAGCAATTCCTTATTCAATTCACTTGTCTCATCTATACAGGGCACAAATCTCCTGTTCCGGTCCAGAGTCAATTCAAAGTGAATTCAAATGTCTTTGTCATTAAAAACAGCTGATAATCTGTGGAGGAAAGCAGTTTGAGTAAGGGCTATACTGAAGATCATGATAGGTTGTAGGGTGCAGTGGCACATCACTACTTATTTTACTCAGGAGTAAGTGCTGATTTTAACAGAACTTGAATCCAGAAAAAATATTCCTAGTACTGTAGCCTTAGGAGATGTGTTTAAACTTGTTGGATTTTCTTAATGGTACTTTGAAATGATTCAGAAGTGACTTTTGATTTTATAAATAAGCACAGTTGCAGGAACAAAGGGGACATCAGGAGCTCCATTTCCTTTCAGTTAAGTAAAGATATATCAAGTATAATATGATTTCCAGTGTATGCAGCCTAAGTTTCAAATTTAATTTGTATTGATGCACCAATTTGGTAGAACCGTTAACATGCTTTCTTAGATTTCTTTTTCTGCTAGGAGACTTTTTTTTCCTTGTGTGAGACTGAAGTGCTTCCGTTGAGCTAGCCTGTTCAATCACAGCTTCCCTCACCTCTGTCTTTGTGTCCCAACCATTCATTCATCTCTACTGTCCATAACCTTAGCGTCATTCTTGACCATGAACTCTCCTCTTGCATATAGAAATCTGTGTAAATATGCTCTCTCAGCTTCAGCGGTGCTTTTTTTTTTTTTTTTACCACCAGTGGTAAAATCCACTTTTCTATTTAATCTGCTCAGGTTCTAATGCTTGCTTTTTCATCGTCTTTTTTTCTTTTCTTTTTTTTTAACCCTTATGGACTTCAAGATTTAATTTAGTGGATAGGTGTTGAAGGTCATCTTGAGAAGCAATTTTATTTCCTTTACAAGGAAAAGTACAAGGCTGCTGCATTTTATATTTTACAATTTACTTCCATTCTAAAACAGAAGTTTGGCATATTGAAAAGTGATGAAGGCCTCCTCACTTAAATTTAAATTTTGAATCATCTGAACTGATCAAGATTCCCAGTGTTAGAAAAAATATTCTTAACAATGATAAGGTCAACTTATAAGTAACAGATTTTATTTATTTATTTAAATGCTCAGTACTAACATGCCATTGCCAATTAAAATATTCTGGGGCAATGTAAGACAGTAGGAACAATGATCAAAATTCATGCATGTCTCCTGGATATTCATGTAAATACTAAACAAGAATTGCTTGTTTTAATTTCTCGGTTATTTACATTTAAACTAGATTTCATGAGTGTGACCATGAAGACCTATCAAAGCCCCCTATAAATACCAGTCAGCAGCACTGTTAATCTTAAGCTGCATCCAGATGAAGCTTAATTATTCTGCTATATTTAGATATTCCAGAACAAATCATGAATATTTTGGAATATCCATGCTTTATTTCAGAATACCCAAATATAACAGAATGAGTAAGTGATGTCTGGATACAGCTTAGTTGCAAGCCAACGTAAAAGGCTTTTGGAACAAGGCTGTTTTCACTTGTGTTCTAAAAAGCAGCAAAATCATAGATCTGATTTCTTTCTTTCCCTTGGTCCCACATTGGTCAGTGCCTTTGTTTTGTAATCTGGCTGTTGCATTTAAAAAAAATGTCCACTGTCCTTGAAAATAAACATTTGAGCTTTATAAATTTCATTTACTGTATATCTATCTTCAGATTTCATCTGCAGTGGAAGGTATCGCTCCGTTTAGGACTTTGTTCCCATTAGTCGTTTTCTATGTGCTATAATTTATGGGTTAACAATATTGTCTCTTAACTGTGTGTCCATCTGGGAGTGTCCAGAGGCATATTTTAAAATGAGATTTTGCTTGTGTGCAGCACTTGCTGGTTACATGGAACCAAAAAAAGCTAGACTTAAAAATGTTTTGCAGTATTTCTCCTGCTCCTACTTTTGTTTTAGAGACACAACAAGATATGTTATTAATGGACTCTGAATAGAACAAGTTATTTGTTATGGTAACTTTTTGACCTATTTAATAAGTACTTAAAGCACTGTGGTGTAGTTTTTATTGTATTCTGTAGTGTACAGTTATGAAGCGCAGTACATAATAAAATAAAAGCAATAATGTGGATATTTCAGAAGGATCCATCAGAGCAGACCTGAAGGAACATATTTCATCTTGTTTGTCTGACTCCCAAGCCTTGCAAGTTATAGCTGAAATAACTAGGAACAATATTGTGTTTATGACTTGTGATTGTTTACCACTGTAACTAGTCAAGCACTTTATGTGCTTTCCCTTTTTAAAGCTTAGAAACATTTTTCAAATAGCTTCATTAACACTTACCATGTTTTGCCTTTGCAAGAGTGGTAGAGGAAAATAATGTGCACTTGTCTTTTAGAGGTTATGTGTTATTAACTGCAACAAATGAAAGAACAAGAAAACTGTAGTGTCATTTTGTTGAATTTTGGCAAATATGGTAGAAATGACAGTAGAGAAATCAATAACTTATTTTAAGGCTGCAACATCTCATGTGAAATCATGCATGATTTAAGTAGAAGAGTTATAAGTAGCTTCATTAAATTTTTGTATTATTTCTTACAAAATTCACAAAAATTGATACATAACCTTACCTAGGCCAGTCAATTAAAATACAGTATTTTTAAAAATCAACAAAAATACAATTACAGATAATTAAAGTAACAGAGATGCAAGAATATGAGACAACATTAGTTTCAAGTGGATGCATAATTTGGTTCAGAATGATTAAAAGCAGTAAGAATTTTCACCTGTCTTTAAATCCAGTTTAGTATTGTATTCAGAGGAATCCAGACTATACAGGATTATGCTTTCATGACAGTTCTGTTGCCATTTCCCAGCTTCCCACACTACTCTGAAGAACTATGCTTTCTAGAGACTGAGACATAATGACAAAAGCAGTGTTAATACATTGCATTATGAATAGGACCTTTAGACCTGAATCAAGTGGCTTAATTTAATACCATTCGGAATACTTTGTGCTCATCCACTTTCCTTTCATGCTTGCTTACAAAAATATATTTCCTTTATTCTTTAGCAAGCAAATGGGTGAGGACATTGATGGTTTGGGGCTATTTGTAGCAGAATTCACCTAGTGACGGCTGTGTGCTCACTTAGTTGTTACCAACACTGCTCCAGTATTAAACTGTAAGCGAATGTGGAGGGAGTGAAATTTTGGATAATTTGGATTACTTTGAAGCCCCAAAGCACCAAATTTAAACTTCCCCAGGGGAAAGGTAGTTGGACCGTTTACATAGGTTTTAAAATAACGGAGATTACCATAAAACAGAGGCAAAACCCATTTCAGACTCAAAAACCGGTGTTTCATTAGACATTTAGAAGGACAGAGATAGACATGCCCAAAAGCCCAAACATGACTAAGTCGCCTTAACGCATCTCTATGCATTACAAAGTTTACCCCATTTTCCTGAGACCAAAAAATGAAATTATGCAGCAAAGAAAATCCCCCAAACACCATAAAATTGCCTTTTATGGGTAAGAACCCCAAAAATGAGAATGAGGTTCCCATTAGAACAATTTCAAATCATAGAGAAACATATTAAAAGCCCCAAAAGAAAAAAAAAAAAGGATTAGCCCTAATTCTAGAAAGAGTTCCCTAATCCTAAACCTTTAATAAAAATATGGGAAAAGTGAATTGAAAGCAATCTTCTGTTGTTCTCACCCACAATGTCTTCTCCATGTGCAGAAGTTCAAAATTACAGAGATGTATGATTACAGCAAACTGCATCTCTTTCAGAAATCCAAAAATGACTAAAAAATTGGGAAGGTCTTCAGTCCCAGTCAGACTGATACCCAAAATGAAAAAAAAATTAAAAAGAAATACTTTAAAAATAGTATTTTTAATTGCTTTGACCAAACCAAGCAAACTCAAACTGCAAAAGTTTTAAATGTAGTTCTTGCAGTAAAACTCCTTCCACTTGAAAAAGGAGGGAGAATGAGGGACAGAGAAGCTTCTTCAGGTCTCTCTGTAACCGCACATGGCAAAAAGAAAAAGGGGAAGACACCAGGTGTTTTTCCATTGTCACTAGAAGTACCCATTAAGTACCCATTAATGGGTACAAAAATGCCATTACGTACCCATTAATGGGTACTTAATGGATACTTTTAGTGACAGTGGAAAAACACCCACCATCTCTTCTCTGCTGGCCTTTCTTATAGCCAAAATTGACCAAAAAGTGCTGACCATTGGTTTTTCCCTTGTTAATGAATGAAATGTGTATGTGTCCCAAGTTTCCTCATAGCTTCTTCCCGAAAAGACAAAATTAATCACCAGCATCTCCAAAATCCTGTACTTTGACCCTTCCTGAGAGGTAAAACTGGTTCTCCAGGTTGTAACATGTCTCCTTGAGCAACTCTTATCTTCTTCTTTCCTTCTCTTCCAATGTTGAAATGTAACAACGAGAATAATAGCCTCATATGGACACTGCAGATCCTTACAAACATGAAACTCAGCACATCTTCATAAGATCCCCTTCCCAAGGAAGCATTCCCAACTATTTTCTTAAAACAAAAGGTATTCTTCTCTCTTAGGACTCAGTGATCAGTCGTTAACCCATGTCAATAGACCCATATTTGTCCTCTCTGGTATCCAGCCATGATCTTAAGTCTATTAAGTCCCAACCTCACCAGATCTCTACTTCCTTTACTGAAAGGGCCAACAGTAATTCTTGCATCAGCAGTTTCAAATTAAATGGAGAGATCCGTCTTTTTTGTAAAATGCTACAGAGCCTTCCTTTGCTTTTTGGAAATATTTTATAAGTCCAAGGCTTTTATTAATAATAATTCCAAGTTAAAAATGGTCAAGCCTCTATTATTCCAATTAAGGCCAAATCTTAAAGCTCTGATAGAATCACATTCCATTTTAGGACTCATGGCCCAAGACAATGCCTTTACACCAGAATCTTTCCCAATCGTATTTAGCCAATTCTTTTTATTAATAATCATAAATGGTATAATAGTGTTTGTACACTTAGAAGCCCCCTTGGATATGACTCAACTTTAACTGGGGCCACTTGTATTTTTTTCTGCTTCAGGATATCACAGGTGTGATAACCCCTTCCGTGGCACAACTGCATTTCTTTAGATCCCAGCGCATCTCCAGGTCAAATGTGAGGACTCCTTATTTCTTAAAAGTGGGGAGGGGAAGAAAGTTTCCTGGAAGACAGCAAAGGAACACATCCTTCTTGCTCCCTACTGTAACTTAAACTTCAGTAGATCAATGAGGTTAGAGAAAGTACAGGGATGTAAGAAATGATGTGGAAGCTCAAACCCTTGTCTGAGTCCAATAAAGCCTTTTGTGCTCACACACCATGATCTTGAGGCTCTTGTACTACGTGAAGGCTATGAAGAAGATGGATGAAGGCAGGTATTGATGGAGAAGGGTACAATTTACTACTGGATTTTTATTGCCTTTTTAAAAATGTGGTTTATGCTTTTTGTTGTATGGAAGGGGGTTGCGTTGGTGAAGTGTGAATGTAATAAAATAAAAAACAGATGTAGCTGTTAACCCACTTCCACCCCAAGACATAAGTTTAATACTATTTATTAAAAGACATTATTTTCAAAAATAGTTTTCTGAAATGTGGAAGTCCCTTGTGTAATGATAGGTGGTATCATAATGATTACAGTTGATTTTCTGATAAGTCTTTCCTGTGTTGAATAAATTTGCTGATCATAGTGCGTGAAAGAAGCTGTTTAATGCTAGTTGTCCAATAGCATATTCTACTAGTCCAGTGGTTCTCAACCTTCCTAATGCCGCGACCCCTTAATGGAGTTCCTCATGTTATGGAGACCCCCAACCACAGGGGTAGACCAGCTGGGAGGTGGGAGGGAAGGGTGGTGGGAGACTCGTCGCAACCCCTCTGAAAGGGTAATTCGACCCCCAGGTTGAAAACCACTGTACTAGTCATTGGACTGTCCTCTTAACCCTTGTGGTTCCTCTGCATGCTGAAGTTGCACTGTATTGTACCTTCTCAAGACTAAAAGAACCACCCAATAGTTGTATGCCTTTGAAACTTTATATTATCAGTTGTAATCTTTTATCCTTCCAATTCAGTTATTGAAAAAATTATGCTTAAGGACTGCAGTGAAGTTCTGAGGTTATTCTAAAAGGTACCTTGAAGTATTAAACCATCGTACTGCATGTGTGCTTGTCTCAGCATTGTGCACAGTATAGTAAAACAACAAAACTTAAAGAGAAATAAACCAGAATGTAAAAACAATCCAGTTTAAGTCAGGATGAAACTGATTGGCAGGAGAACAGAACACTAAAAATGAAATTGTTTTGTAGCAGGTCCTTAAATGGACACAACAAAAATATTTCTTCATGTATAACAACACGGAGTTATTGGCACAAAATGACTAGTAATTTTAAGTAGCTTTAAAAATGACATGAGAAAAACCACACAGTCTAAATGTTATGGCTACCAGGCTAAATGAGCCTTGGATACCTTGGATTTGCTCTCAAAAGAGATCAATACTGGTGGTGGTAGAACAGCCAGTGAAGTTTTCCCACTTGCCAGAAGCACCGATGTAAATGGCTGTGCTAGAATTTGACCTCTGTGGTGAATCCAGCAATGGAAGCATTCCAAAGGCATGGTAGGAATAGAGAGCCTAAGACTGGCCATTGGTCATATGTCAGTCCTTATTAATTTTAGCATCTGTCCTGCCCTTTTTATACCCTCTCTTTTTAAAAACTTCACTAACAGCCCTAGGATTCCACTGCAGTTCCTGGAGACTAGGGCCCCTTTTGCCCTGGCCCTTATTCCAGATTATATCCTGAAATAGGCATCTGCCATCTGGATGCTGATATAGAGTGAAGCAGATCCTGCCTGGATGCCCTTGATGCTTTTCCTGGATCTGATCCAATACATCTTGAATTTACTTTGTTTCATGCAATATTAGAAAAAAAAATAAGAGAGACTTGTAATTCGACAAACAACATTTTTTGCGGGGGGGGGGGGGTTAATTAAAAAGTAAGGTGCAGGGTGATTTTATTTTATTTTTAAAGTGAAACTTCTGTGCTAAAAATATAATAAAATTATGAGGTTTTATTTTATTTTTGATAAAAAGTTTTATTTTTTCATGTTAACTTTTTCCTTATGGTAACAGACATTTAAGGTGATTTGAAAAGGGTTTGGAAGATGTCAGAATTATTACTTTTAATAGAATAACTGCTTTTGTCATACAGATTCTTATCAGAAAAATCAATTTTCAGTCATCAGGTATGAATAAAGGGTGAAGGGCATATGTGGTTGGTTGAAGAATGCTTTCTTCTTACCATGCTAACTCACTTTTACATACAAAAGTAGTGGAGCAGAAGATGGTGACTCCGACCATAAGAAGAAATACAGCTGAGCCTGATGTTAATGCTGGTAACTGGTTAAGGAGGAATGGAGAAGTGAAGATTTGGGTTGTAGAACAAGAAAGAGAGGAATGCAAATCATCAAGGCATACAATAGAAACAGACTGTATAAAGCCTATCAAAAGAACAGCAGGAGAGCAGGGGGTTCTTGGTAATGAAGGTAGTTCCCATCTTCTGCCAAAACAGAGCTAGGATCAACAGGATCCATAAAGCCCAAGTTGTCATCACACACAGCAAAAAGAAAAAGCACCTCTGTGGCAGCTTGGAGATGGGATTGTTCACACATGATGTATGGAAACAGCCAAGGATGTACCTGGAGCTTTTACAGCTTCCCTGCTGGGTGGTGGTGAAAAATGAAGTAGAAGTTCACAATAAACCTTAAAGAACCTGGGAGTAAATTGTGCATTATAAGTGGCAACTATAGATGAAATGCAGATTAAATAGCCAATAATAATCACAACCTCTTCATCGTATTCTGTGATAAAATTAGTTGTTGCAGATGTTGAGTAGTTTCTTGCCCATATCATAATACATTTACTGTAGAGAGTTGGCAAAGATTCTCTCTCTCTCTCTCTCTCTCTCTCTCTCTCACACACACACACACACACACACACACACACACACACACACACACACACACACACACACACACACGAGAGAGAGAGAGAGAGGGAGAGAGAAAGAGATTGAGAGAGAGCGAACAGAAAAAGAAACCCCAACAGATTGGACCTCCAGGAAGTGCCCTGATGTTAATCAGAGCACTGTGCAAGACAGAAAAGCTGATAGTCAGAAATTGCTCTTTAAACCAAGACAGACTGTCAGTCTTTAGGAATAGTGGGGAATGGCCTATTTATGTAATCAGATACTAAAGCTGGGAAGAAGCTGTCAGGCACATTCTTGTTGTGTAAGCAGCAGGCAAACTGTGCTTTATCTGACAGACAGTGTGTAAATCTGTCCATGCAAAAATCCAAATGTTTAGTTTGCTCCTAGTCACTGTAATAATCTGCTTATTTTCTTCTGCAAGAGCGATGACATCACTTAACAGAATGCACCACAGACAGGAGGCCTAGATAAGACTGTGTTACTGTCAGTCATTCACTTCTTGATTGGCAAGGAGATAAATAGGAATCTACTGAAGGTTTGCTTCTAGCTAAAAGTGCAACCAACACCCTCAGATAAGTATATGAACACGAAGGAGCCCATCTAGCATTTCTAGGTTATGTTATTCTATGTTGTGAGCAAAGAGAAAGAATAATTTGGGGTAGGGGAGAGACAACCAAGCAACAGATGCTTATATTCAGTTTGATCTCACTAGGGTATAAAATAGGATTAGTGTTTATTTCAATTTTGATACAGTCATTAATTCTGTTGTACAACATATTGAAAAATGAATTATGAATGACTGCAAGGTATCGAAGCGACTGCAAAGAGGAAGGTGCACAGATGCTGTGTCCTCTGTCCCAAATAAAATACCATCTTCGTACAGAGGGAGGCGGGCAGGTTTGAGTCAAGGAGGGCTCAGATTTCTTCCTGCTAGAAAGGACACTCACTAGAGCTTTGAAATTCAGCTCCAGCACCCAGGTTTTCTCTTTTTGTCTTCCTTCTTCCCATGCCTTTTCCCTTTTGTTGAGTTAGTTCTTGTCCTGTTTATAATATGAATATGCTTGATCATCATGTGCTGATCTTGAGAGCCTCTTCAGCTTTTGGTAGTCATCAAATATAGCTTTCATTTTCAGTGTATTTTGTTTATTTCTAGTGTCTATGTTCCACCCAAACAACACAGGGCAAATCAAAATAAATTCAACAAAATGATACAAAGACTGTAACATACTTAAAATATAACTCTTCTGCCCAGCAGAGCAACATTCAGAGACAGCCGGGCATCAAAGGCCTGAGTGATGTATGTTTTAAGCAGGTACCAGTTGCCATGTAACAGTGGTGTCTGGCATACCTTCCCTGGGAGGCCATCCCAAAGCCTAGGAGTAGCAATAGGAAAGGTTCATGGTAACCATTACGAGGGCTGTTATACCTATAGGGTCCATGGTTTTTTATGCTACTGATGCTTAGATGGGTAGCTCAGTGTTGGTGTTCAGATAAGATAAAACTAATTGTAAGATTGGATGCTAGCATAGATAATTTCCTTGGCTAGGTAAATTCTAGCCAGCTAGTGAGTTAATAAAACAACTAATATTCCAAATAAGTTGGGTTTTTTGTTTAAGAAAGATGAATTGCTGTCTCTTAGATATTTTACTGTCAGCCAATAGTACTACAGTAAACCTGCTGGTCCCTTTAATTGCTGAATAAATAAATCCATTTGATAGAAAAGATCAAGTACATTTATGATTTAGAAGCAGTTCATTTCCCTGTCTGTTTGTCTGCTGAGGTGGTGGGTCAACCAGGAGGGCCTCCACACCTGCTTGTGAGATCAGGATAAATTGGATCCAGAACAATGTGACACCGTACCATCTGCACTGAGGATGGTGAAACAGCTTGCAATCCATGCTAAATCCCTCAAAGAAAAAGCCTGTTATAGTATGATGAGAACTGCCTGCCCAGCATTTGCACATTTGTTGATATGTGTTTCTTCTTGTCATTTGACCTGGTACTTGTTAAGGGAGCAAAAGAAGCCAACTTCGTTACAGAAAGCAGTTAAGAAGCTGGAGGGAAATTTTGAATAGGCTACTAGAGGATTTAGTCTCGGGAGCAGTACTCTCCAGCTTATTTATTTATTTATTATTTTGATGTTGATAGAATCTTGGGATTTTAAGTAATCACAGCAGCAAAAAGAAAAGGAACTGTAATTGTGTGCTGCCTCAATGAAAATAAAAGTATATCATAGGGAATAGCATTCTAATATAAAAATATATATAAAGTAGTAATTCCCATAGAAGTCCGTCTCAAATGCTTTGTGTTGTTTTGGACACCAGAATTTCAGAAGGAGTATGGCAAGTTTAGGGAAGGGTGAAGAAGTTTGGAAACTAGAGGAGAAACTGAGAAAACTTTGCAAGCTTAGGCTTAAAAGGAGCACTGAAGATAAATGTGAACCCTCTTTGAGTCCCTGAAGGAAAGTCAGGGAACAGAAGACTGCTTTCTGTTCTCACTTATTCCAGAATATGGGACATAGAATAATGGGCTTGGATGACTGGCATCTGGATTTGAATTTTGGCATGTGACGGAAATTCAAATTAATTGACTTAAATGTTCCATATCACTCCGTAAGCAAATTTCAATAAAGAGTTTGATTTTTTAGGCTACAGTGGAGATCCTTGGAATAAATTAATGAGTTTATTTTTCCTTTGTTTCGTTCTTGCTTTGAGATAGGTCAATTTATTGTGTCTTACAGTATGGTAAAATTGGGGATGAAATATACAAAAGCACCTCAAATTGATTTGATCAGTTTGTTCATCAGCACAATACAGTGGTACCTTGACATACGAGTTTAATTCGTTCCGTAACCTTGCTCTTATGTCAAATCGCTCGTATCTCAAAGCAATTTTCCCATTAATCCATTCCAGCTCCCAAAACACCACCTCAGTTGTTTTTGTTATGTACTGTACTGTATTTACATACTCGTATCTCAAATCTTGCTCTCATCTCAAAGCAAAATATCACTCGCTCGGCGGCTTGTATCTCAAAACACTTGTATGTCAGGGCACTTGTATGTCGAGGTACCACTGTAATAAGGAATAACATCTATGCAAGATAAAATTCAGGAATTACCTAGGCAGAACAGGGAAGGAGTTCTGGATAAAGGGATATCATACCAACGTAGAAGGATTTTGCAGTGTTTAGTGCTGTTGACAGGGATTCCACCATATGCAAATATATGCTTTTTAAAATTTAACTGCAAATTTTCCTGAACAATGGTCTATGACTGAAAGCCTACCATTGTATGAAGGACCTTTTGGAAGGCATTAGCTGTTTCCCCTGTTACCGTAGTTAATCCTGATGAAGTAAATCTGGATCTTTGGAATCCAGTCCTTGGGGAATCAGTTATTTGTAGTTTGGGAACTAAACGAATACCCCATACGTCCTCACAGGGTGTATAGCACCCGATGGCAATGACTGTTAAACAGGGCTGCCATGCGGACACTGTAAACCCTAATGCCCTGAATAGGTCTGTGTGGGACGTGCTGTCCATGTCGTCATGCAACTGCCCTGCGCAACTTTCAGTCAAGAGTCATTTCCATTGACAGTGGGCGTGGAAGGGAGATGGATGCGTAATTGCCTATGTGTAGCTACTACATTGCCGGCCACTCGTTGCATAGCTCATCTGAATAGTCATCCTACGAAGAGGGAATGTAGCCGCTACATAGGACCATCCCTGGACCCCGTTGGCCTGGCATGTGTGTGGACATGTGGTCTGAAATCCAGTCTTTCGGGTGCAGGAACAGATTTCAGGTCCTTTTAAAGGGGTCTGTGGCTAATCCGAATTATAGGACCATTGATGACGCAGTCCCAATGGGGTCCTAATGAAGCCCACAGTGTGGAAGGTACATAGCAAATATGTACTAAATCTGTACCAATCGGGGTTTTAATGGGATCTATTGGGCCCGCGCAGAAACAGTCATTCATAACTTCCCCAATAGTTATTGGCCCTTAGTACAAAAGAATCTTGTTTACAGGGGGGGTTTGCAGTTCATTAATAAAAACCAAGATGCAAAAGCAGTATATTTGTGAATTTAGGATTCGTTCAGAAGTGCCAGCTTGGAATGGTGTCACTGGGTTATGATAGTGTCATTGAACCAGTTGATGGCAATCTCCCGTACTTGCTAGGGGCTTCAAAGGAAATGGTCTTGCCTGCTCTTAAATTCACATAGCCATTGCAGTGAGTCTGACAGTGAGGAATATCTGGATTATATAAGTGACAGGTCACCCATATCAACCCACCTGTCCAGTCATGTATGAGCCTGTACTCTTTATTTGTAAAATAATTATCATTTTTCACTTCTTCTGCCTGGATGGCTTTTGGATCTGCTGCCGTCACCAAAACCTTGAGGACAGCGCCTCTCCTAGACAATGTGATGTAATAGATATCCCTTCAAGGGGGGATTTGTGGGCCTGACCAACCAGTTTGAAAAATCTAGAATTAGACTTTTGTGAAGAGTGGTGGGCTACAATAAAACACATTATCTTTCTGTGCCTTGAAGTGGTTTAACTTACTTTGTGTATAGTTTTAACATATTGATGGTTCGATAACGCTTCTCAAAATCCTTTCCCTAGTTATTTTGATATTTAAAGGTAAAGCTATATGGCTTTTTAAAGGATTATTAAGCATATCTATAAATGCCTTCAGGCCAAATAACTAAATGACTAAAAGAAGACAATCAGGTCAATTGGAGTCTGGGAAATAGCTGGCAAATCTGATTGGTGTAGCAGTGAAAACTTTTAAAAATATATACGTAGTCTACCTTATTGCAGAATTGCACAGTACATAAGATAAAAGAAAAACAGTTCTCAAATGAAACTGCTAGTTTTACTGGTGCAAAGGGGTTTAACTCATTAATATTATATGTACAGATGTTCATTTTTTTCTGCATTATATATTTGTAGTAGTAAAAATTCATGGAAGTGTGTTAATGAAACATACCTCCATGTGCATTAAATAGTGGGATGTGACATTATTTTAAGTGATTGTATATTATAAAAAGCTCTGTAGAAGGATTAAAGTTGTTAAATTGACATGATATTATAATACCATGGAAGATGATAAATTATGAACTTTCCATTATGCCTTAATGCCCACTATAAGAATTACAAGCTAATGGCTGTTGGTTGTATCAGGTTGGCCCATAGGCCTGTATTCCATATATTTTATATTATGTGGTAATCTTCCAGCTCCTCATGTGGGAAATAATATTTAAATATTTAGAAAAGCAAATAGGAGTTTTAAGGTATGCCTTCCATGAGATTGTATTATGTCGGAAACAAATCTGAAAATCTAGAACTAGAAAAGTGTCATTTTATAGTCATTCATGACTGATTAGGATCAAAACATGCCTGTTGACTGGACTGTGTTCTGACAGTTTAAAAAATGCCGTAAACTTAAGTTTCTTTTGCCAAGGCTGTGCCAAGATATTTTTGTTGTCTGAAGTAGAGCAGCAAATGTCCTTCACTATCAGTGAAGATGCTCACAGCTGTCTTGTTTATGAGTAAACAAAAATGCACTAATCATGCCCTTCTTCTTAAATTTAATCTCCAAAGAGCACTATTGTTCTTTCCTCGGCTCCTTCATACTTTGTCTTTCTTCCTCTTTTATGTATGCACTCACACATGTGCATACAGATATTGTACACATGTACTGTAATGCTCCAGTTGTTACATTGGGAAAGGTACATAGCTTTATACCTTGTTCCAATGCTTTGTCAATCTCCAATTCTTCTCTGGTTGTCACAATATTATACACACCCTTGCTCAAGTCCTTCATGTTCAGGACTGTCTGATGACGTGTCTTTCTCTCTTATGCCTTAGCCACCATGTCTGGTGTCTTGTAAGGCGGTATGAGCATTAAGGGTAATTTAAACAAGCCTTCAAAAGAGAGAGGGAAATTATTCTGGATAGGAATGTGTGGTATTTATAAAAAGATTCTGCCTCAGTTTCACCCCTTCCACTTTCCAGTCTGGCTTGTCTTCAGAGTATTCATGCTTCATTCCCAAGTTCAGAGCTTTGGTGCAGTCTTAGCTTTGCTTGATTCCTTAGCATCTTCATTGTTTCTTTTCATCTGTCAGCAGTTTTTAAATGAGAACAATATCATCTGGTTAGGTTGGCTGTGATCTGATCTCACTGGTATGTATGTATGTATGTATGTATGTATGTATGTATGTATGTATGTATGTATGTATGTATGTATGTATGTATGTATGTATGCACGCACGCACGCATGCATGCATGCATGCATGCATGTTTCTATCCCACAATATACCCGAAGGCCAGAGTAAAGTGGGTCTTATCCGCCCTCCTGAACACATACAGTGAGGGAACCTGATGCACCTCAAGGGAGAGACTATTCCATAGGCTGGAGGCCATAACTGACAAGCCCCTCTCCCAGGTGCCCACCCATTTCACTGCTGAAGGTGGTGGGACAACCAGGAGGTCCTCCCCTACAGATCTTAAGGCATAAGCAGGTCGATCTGGGAGGAAGTGTTCCTTTAGATATCTGGGGCTCAAGTCATTTAGGGCCTTATAAGTCAGGGTTAGTACCTTGAATTGGGCTCAGGAGCAAATTGGCAGCCAATTTGTCCCAGTCAGCAACCTAGCAGCCGTGTTCTGCACTAGCTGCAGCTTCTGAACCGTCTTCAAGGGCACCCCCATGTAGAGTGCATTACAGTACTCCAATCTAGAGATTACCAGAGCATGGATAACTGTCACCTCTGTCCAAAAAAGGCTTCAGCTGGTGCACCCGCTGTAGTTTTGGAATAGGTACTCTTGGGCATGGCCTCCCCCTGAGTAAGCATCAGCTTAGAGTCCAAGAGCAAATTTTGTACTTGTCACTTCCAGGGCATTACGGACCCATCGAGAACAGGGTGTCTCCCAACTACATGGATCCAAGAACCTATGACACACAGCACCTCTGTCTTGTCTGGATTCAGCTTCAATTTATTGGCCCCCATCCAGTCCATTATTGCCTCCAGGCACCTGTCAAACACTTCAGCTACCTCTCCTGATTCTGATGGCACAAAGAGATAGAGTTGGGCATCATCTGCATATAGATGACACTTCACTCCAAAACTCCTAATGATCTTGCCCATTAAAAAGCATGGGAGATAAGATCAACCCCTGAGGAACCCCACAACTGAGTTCCTGGGCTGCCGAGCTAGAATCTCCCACTCCCACGCTTTGAGTGGAGTGGAACCAATGAAGCACACTGCCTCCAATTCCTAAACTCTATAGCCTTTCCAAAAGGATACCATGGTCAGTGGTATCAAAAGCCTCTGAAAGGTCCAGTAGAACCAACAGCATTGCACTCCCTCTGTCTCTCTCCCGGAGAAGGTCATCAACCAGGGTGACCAAAGCATTTTCCTTGGCATGACCAGGTCTGAAGCTGGATTTAGATGGGTATAGATAATCAGCTTCTTCCAAGCATGCCTGCAGTTGAGCAGTGACAGCTCCCTCCAGTACTTTACCCAAAACAGGGCATACCACTGTCTGTTATAATCTGGGTCTAGAGTTAGCCATGGGATCAGATAGACCCTTTCTTTTCCTTTCGTTAATAAAAAAGGAACTCATTAACGCTTATTATAGGCGATATGGTCCCACATGTTCACTGAAACTTGTCAGTGGTTGGAAAGCCCTAGTATCGCTTTTCCTGATTAATCTCATGAACCTGTTGGAAGAATATGGAATGTTATTCTTGGACTGTTGGCTTCATAGGATCTGTGTAATTTCATACTGTTGTTTTCAGTGTCCTTTTAGGTTATGCTATCTTGAATACAAGGGTTCACACAAGATGAGACTGCTGTCCATAGCATCAGTCACAGAGTGCCAGTCCTCATACACTGTATCTCATCCTCATTGCCAAATTCTGTGATGGTAGAACATGGTAAATCTAATGGTACATGGAATGATCTTCTTCAACTCTTCTTATAGAGGGTGGGCTATGGAAGAAAATATAAAGCCCTACTGCTAATGAATTTCTTCACAAAAAGTGGTTTTGTTGCTACCTTTTGGTACATTCAGGCAGTGATTGAAATCACAACTGTAGAGAAGTACTGTAGAGAAATTGAGAATTCTACCTCAGGAAAGACCTCTGATTTTAAAGCATTGAGAAATCTTGTTCAAACATTGAAATGGGAATTTTATTGTCCAGGTTAAAAATGCTTGTGGTGGCCCACTACCCCCTCTTTTATGCTAATTAGAATAACTAAGCCCTGCTGCTTACCTGTCCTTGCTGACTGGGCATATTACATAGACAATTTTACAATAAATACATTCAAATACATTACAGTCAACATAAATAAACACATTAAATAGGCATGGGCACCATGCTTGGGAGCATTTTTGTGGTGAATGTATAACATTTGTTTTCCTTGTCTCCATTTTAAGTTCTTTTTCCCACCTCCCATATACTCTAGGAGATGAAGTGTTACTGTCTAAAGAATACAGTATTTAGTCAGTCAGGTTTTATTGCAATCTATGACTAAAAGAATACAAAAGCAAAATCAATAGGTCAACTATCCATATATCCAATCAAACAGATTTGAATTCTGATAAAAAGCAACCCTTTAATAGGATTGCCTCCAAGCAAGTTAACATTCAGGCAAAATTTGATGGCAGCATCTGTTACTTCTTGAAATTTGTCTGAAAGTAAAAAAGAGAAAAAAAATCAGTCTACAGCTGAGCAGCTATTCAAATATGGACTCAGAAGAGGGCTGTTGTCACAAAAAGGATATGAATATAAGAAGGATGTGTTAAAAATGGAAGGATAACTTTGGGCCAATATTTCATGTCAGTGACTTCTAAATTAGATTAGACAAAAATCTAATAATCAGGTTTGTCCAAAGACATAGTTCCCTTACATTGAGAGTTTCTGCATTCTGTCTGTACTTACTATTTCTATCATTGTTAGGACAGTCCTCAGCCTTACTTGAGCATTTTTATTTTATGTGAATAATAGAGTATGCATTGGGGTTCAATAGGTGCAGTGTTGTTAAATGTGCATCTTGGAAGATTTTAAAAATGAGAGATTTATTTTGTCATTCATAAAGTTGTAATACAGTGTAGAGAAACTATTTGTTAAAAGATAGCATCTACTTAACCTGCTTATTTATTTCTTGTAGTAGAAGGTTAGATTCACAATAAATACATGAGGAAATAAGTAGATAGGGGAATTTATCTTAGAAATAAGATCCCTGTCATGCTTTTGAAATGTGAAATGCATGAAGGCCTGTCAGAGAGATATACAGATATGGTATTTTTATGGTGCATTTGAAGGTATTTAGCTATATTTGTCATTTCGTAGTGCCACCAAGCAATGATCAAGTCATACTGTAATTTTCAGTTCTCTGTATATATGTGTGCATCTGTTTACGTGTGTGTGTAAGCACGTGCACGCAAAGAGGCACACTAAGTTAGTCTTTTATCTTCTCTGATTGCGCTTACAAATGATTTTATTGGAAAATTCAACAAATGTTCAATATACATGATGCTAATGAGTACAGAAAACTGGCAAAAAAAATCAGAATGTATTATGCAAATTATTTGAATTATTTGTTAATGTTTGTAAATACTAAAATACTTTCCTTTTTGCTTATAAACCAAAGTACAACTATGTTGCTCTTAAAAAGACGTAGGAGCAAATAGAATCATATTGTGGTCTCATGTGGCATGTGATAATAGATTTAAATTCACAGGAACTTAATTGTCTTTCTAGATGATACTGTGTGTTTGTGTGTTTCATACTCCTCATGTAGTGCCTTCAGGTTTCTGCTCTTCCTTGGGTTTTGTCTCAAAGGAATCAAATCATTTCAGGAACGTCCTGATAAAATACGTCACTGCCTATATCTTCACTTCCATGTTCAGAATGTTCAGAAGTAAAAATATTTTCTTTATGGTTCTTAAATGATACATGTAAATCTGCCATTTTTGAACTTAAGAATATAAGGACATAAGTACATAATAGGAGCCCTGCTGGATCAGGCCATGGTCTCTCTAGTCCAGCATCTTTTCTCACAGTCGCCCACCAATTTCTTTTGGACATTCCCAAGCAGAAGATGAAAGCAAAATATTTACCTCCTCTTGATTTCCTACAAATGGCCTATAGAGGCATCCTACCTGTTTCTCCAACCAGGTGGTGGTATCTAGTAGGCATTACAGTTCTTCCATGAACTTGTCTAACCCTTTCTTAAAGTTATCCAGGGTAGTTTCTGTCACTACCTCTACTGGTAGTAAATTCCATAGACCAATGACCCTTTGGGTGAAAGAATACATTTCCCCCCCTCTATCAACCATTTCCACAACAGACGTGATTTTATATACTTCAGTCAGGTCACTTCTTAAACGACAGTGAATCCTACTGAAGAGGCCTTTTGTAAGAGAGCTATTCAGGTCCCTTGATAATTTTGATTGCCCTTTTCTGTATTTGTTCAGTTCCACAATATCCTGCCTGAGGTATGCTGACTAGAATTGTATGCGTATTCCCAATGTGGCTTCACCATAGTTATATAAAGTGGCACAAGGCTCTTTATTTTCTATTCCCTTGCTAATTATCCCTAGCATGGAATTTATTTTATCACTACTGTGGTGTGTGGGATCAACAACTCCACTGAGCTGCCCATCAGGACCCCAAGTTCTTGTTCTTGGTCCTTCACAGAAGGCTCAGCCCCTGTTAGTTTTTCTTTCCTTGCTCCAATGTGCATCAGTTTATATTTGCATTTGCCACATTGTTACTCATTCATCCAAGGTCAAGAAATCCCTCTGGAACTCTTCACAATCTCTTTCAGTTTTTACTGTCCTGAATAATTTAGTGTCATCAACAAACTTTTCTATTTCACTGCTTACTCCTCGTTCTAAATCATTTATGAATAAATTACAACACACAGGTCCAGTGCTGAACTTTTTGCTTCTGTCCACTCTGTTTTCTGTCCCTTAGCTAGTCACCAATCTAGGACAGGGCCACTCCTCTCATTCCGTGACTGATGAGTTTATTCAGGAGCCTTTGATGAGGTACTTCATCAAAAGCCTTCTGAAAGTCCAGATAGATAATCTCAACTGTCTATCTGGACTTTCACATAGACCGTCAATGCTCTCAAAAAAATCTAACGGGTTAAACATTTTGAAAAAATGCACAGTATAGGATCAATGCACTTATAGCTAGCTGTTTTTCTTGTTAGGCAAAGACTATCTTTTTTCAGAAGTGGGAAAGGCTTGTGTTTTGGGATTATGGTGTATACCCAAAAAGAGGACCTCTCTGGATCCAGAATTATTAAATAGATATTCCTTTTACTAGTTAACTATTAAATAGAAATTCATTTTTTGCACAATGTGCTAGGGACATTGGTGGTTGCCCATTTGCAGACATGCTTGAAGGAGATAGACTCATTTCAGTCTGGGTTCAGGAAGAATTATGGAACTGAGATGATCTTGGTGGTCCTGGTGAATGACCTTTAACAGGAGTCAGCCAAGAAGATACAGCCCTATTTATTTTCCTCAGTCAGCAGGTTTTGATATCACTTACCATCGTATCTTGCTGCAATGGCTTTGGAATTAGAGATACTGTTCTATTTACTGCTTCTCTCCAAGGTAGACTCCAGAAAGTGACAACGGGAACTTGTGACCTTGACAAATTCTATATCTATTATGAAGCCACTGGAGGCTTTTATTCTTTTATTCTTATATGATGTTCTTATTATATTTATTGTTGTTAACCGCCCGGATTGGTTCACCACAGGGCGGTATACAAATAATAATAATAATAATAATAATAATAATAATAATAATAATAATAATAATAATAATAATAATAATAATAATAATAATAATAATAATAATAATAATAATAATAATAATAATAATAATAATGGGGCCACGAGAGGAATGAGGGGGTCAGGGAGCCCGAGCAGGGATGATTAATCTGGAAGAATTAATCTGGAAAGGCCTGCCGGAAGAGAACTGTCTTGACAGCTTTTTTAAAGCTGTCTAGAGATGTCAACTGACGGATCTCATCCAGCAGGTCGTTCCAGAGTTTGGGGGCGACAACAGAAAACGCCCTCAGGGAGGTCGCCGCAAGCCTGGATTTTAATGGCTGCAGTAAGTTCCTCCCAGAGGACGGAGAGCGCGGGGACGATTGTACGGGAGAAGGTGGTCCCTGAGATAGCTTGGACCCAAGCCATTTAGGGCTTTAAAGGTAATAACCAACACCTTGTACCGGGTCCGGAAGCTAATACGCTGGGGGTAGAAGAGGGTGGGGGTAGAAGTCAGAAAAACCTTTGGGCAACAAAAAGTCCCCAGTTGGATCCACTGAACAACTACACAGTTCTTTTATGCAGAGGCCTTTGCCTGCAAAAAGCAGAGAAGACAGAAGCCAAAGAACAGTTCTCACCTGTTTAAATTTGGACCCTGAATTTGTTCAGACTCGGGGGGATTTATGAAGGTTATGCAGGGTCGTTGTGGACAGAAAGGATGGGGAAATTCCCTGTTCATCAGAAACAGCTATTATTTAAGGTTTCGGGAAGGGAGGAGATGGGATTGCAACAACTAACGTCTAGAAGATCAGTGGTTCCTTCCTCGACTTTTAGCTTTAGATGTTTTTCAAGTTATGTTTTTGAGGAGAGGAATTAACTTTTTTTCATCTTCAGAACTTACTCTTCTAGATGGTGGTAAGAACTTTGTAACTCCAAACTATTAGCTATTTATTATTTATTTATTTGTTTGTTTCCATTTCTATCCTGCCCCTTACCCAAAGGTCTCTGGGCGGGTGACAAGGAATCAATCAACATTTTAAAAACATATTAAAAAACAAGATAACAATTAAAAACATATTAAAAACAAGATATAGGTTAAAGCAAGGTACATAGTTAAAAGCTCTAATTTAAGCTGTGCATTCAATGGTGTATTAATAATAACTGTAATTAATAATAACTGTAACTGAGGGAAGAATGAATCAATCTATGTTGCTTCTCTCCTTTTCCAGCTGCCTTCTTGTCTGTTGTATCTCTTTTGCTGCCAGCCCCATGGCAGCAATCATAATCACTGTGTGGACTCTCTTTCTTTTTAATGCTGAAAAGCATGATTAAAAACATTATTGCCACTGCTTCACTCAGCTTTCCATTCACAGTGAGAATGTTTCTATCCCTTTTATATTATCTTTTCTTAATTCCTTTTCTAGACATTAAAAGAAAGAGAAAAACTATTTTCTAAGATGGAAGTTAATGTATCTTGCTAGTGAAAATTTATTGTGTGTATTTAGTTAGACAAATATTTGTGTAAAGTGAAAAGAACACTGGCCTTTGGGGGCAGCTGTAGTGATGGGAAGCTTTTATCTTTCATGGGATGAAGCAGAGAAGGGAAATACATTTTGACACATAAGTTTAGCTTGTTTCAGATCTGATCTAGAAATAGTGATCCTCCTACCCCCCACAAAGTACTTTTTGGCTTCTGAAGCATGAAGTGGTGAATCTGTCAAATATGTTTTCTAAAAAAGTTTCCTGTATTACCAGTTAGGTTTTGGCTATTGCTACATGCAAACGACAGAATTTTAGCAAGGATTTTAGCGTGGTGAAAGCTCGCTGTCTCTCTCCTTTCCCATACTCCTCCATTCCTTTTGCAGCCTCGAGAATGCAGGGCAAATGATAGAGGAAAAAGAGAGAGGCAGCGAGCTTTGGCCATGGGCTGGAGGAGGGAGGGGGGAGGAAGACAGGAGGGATTCCCCCCTGTCTGTGTGTGTGTTTGTGTTTGTACGCTTAGACAAGGGGGGAGGTGGGGAGAAAACCGTGGTATCCCAATACTGGCATTTACAGCAGTTTTCATGGGGACGGGTGGGTTCGGATTGAACCCGCCCTATCCTCCATTGCCATGGGGACAGCATAATACAAATTAAGATTCGCATTAAGCTGTCTCGCTTCCACCCCACTTTTTTTTTTCCAACTCCATGGGGATTCGCCCAAGGAGAAGTTTTCCTTACTTTCCCAAAGTATTAGAACCACTGAAGCTGAATTATCGATGAATCAGGAGAGCTAAGACTTTTTTCAAAATACAATGCATAGTTAAACTTTGGAATTGTCTATCATGAGATATAATGTGGGCTACTAACCTGGATGATTTCAAAAAGGTTTGGGACTAGTTTATGGAAATGAGCAGAGCAAGTTGTATCCTTCTAGTGGACTTCTGTATGCAACTGGTTGGACTTTGTGAGAACACACTGCACAACCAGATGAGTCTTGGATCTGGTTCATTGTTTAGGACAGTGATGGCGAACCTTTTGAGCTCGGTGTGTCAAAATTCGCAAGAAAACCTAGCTTAACTTGGGTGCTGTGTCACATCTAGAAATATCCATAATTTTGTGATATTTGTAGCTCTAGTAAAAAAGTTATATTTTTGATATATGTATTTTATTAAAAGCAAAAACAAATAATTCTTTACGTTTGCTAAATCTTCAATTGAAAGTTGGTATTTCATACACTTCAAGAACAAGCAAAGCACTACACGCCAAGATGCCAGGGTGACCATGTGTGTCACCCAAAAGGGCTTGGTGTGTCACCTGTGACACGCGTGTCATAGGTTGGCCATCACTGGTTTAGGATCAGGTACAGGTAATTTGATTAACAGATGATGGTTGAGGCATCTGCGTTTGAACATCTTTTAATTTGTAAGGGGAAACAACATATTGCCTGAATGGTACCCACATAAACTTGGTAAGACTAGTTAGGCAAAGAGAAAAGGCTGATTGGAAGAATTTGGGTTCCTTGGGGGAAAGATGTATAGAATATGATCTCACCAGGAGCATTTTGACCTTACTAATTTAGGATGGGAAGAACATCTACTAATAATATCTGTTTGTTGATTTTTATTGATTGTCATGCATTTACACGCAGTAAAAGAAAGCATCTCTAAGACATCCCAGTCTGCCCCTCCCACCTCTGGGCTAGCAAACGTGGATTATCAGTGGGGAAAGAACACAAGTGCTATAACTGCTATCTCTGAAGCACTTTTGAGATTTTTTTTTAACTGTGCTAGCATTTACTTAGCACTTGTCCAGTCCATTACAAAGAGTAGGCCTATGCTGGTCATCTTTGCAGCTGGACGTGCTTATTATCTAATCAGCATACTGAAAACAATGTATACAAAAATTCCAGATGGCCCTATTCACAAGCCTCACATATTTTTTCTTTTAAAAAATATTTCTTTTATTTTAATAAGATACAATACATATCAAATCAAGCAACAAATGCAACCATAGCTCAACAGACAACAGCAATTAACAAAGTAACCACAAATAAATGTGGAGGAACACTTCAAAACTACAAGACTGTGGTCATATTTTGACATTGGAGGCATTCGCTGCCATCTAAAAAGTCACTTGTGGGAGCAAAAGGTACCTTGCTGCCCTCTCCTTACTGAAAAATGGAGACTGAGGAGGCATCATTTTCAGTGCGTGCCCCTTCAGAAGCCATTCCATTAAGTACCTGGAGAACTAGCCTGCCCCTGGACTGAGGAGTAACTTATACCCCATTTATGCCAAACTGAATGGAGAAAACCTCACAGACTGTCCAGTTAAGAGTGTATCTGTTTAAAGATGTCATGCTTCCAGTGTGATTAAACCCCTTCACTTTAGAGTATTGAAGCATTTTAGAACTTAAGTGTCTCCCCCCCCCCTTATTTTGCTGTTGAAATGTGTTAAAACCTCAAACAGAACAGGGTAAGCCTTGTGCACTGTAGAAGAAATTTCAGTAAATGATTAGGTCTTTTGAAGCTGGGTGGATGTTTTCAGGCTCCCTTCAATACTGGCTTTTTGTAGTTTGAGTGTTTTCTGTTTACTACAGTAACAGTGTTATTACAAGTAGTATTTCACCTCCTCACTGCAGTAGCAGCAGCAGCGGCAGCATGGCACAGAGCAGTGAGATTGTCTGAGTAGTTTAGTATGGATAGCTTTTCATTTAGCCTTTGCTCTGACAGCCCATGCCCTGGATAAGTGGTGTAGGCCTGTACAGGTGAAATCTATTCTCACATTTGCCTCAGGGGTGACTGGACTGTAACAGAATTTTTCAAACCCGTTGGGCCCAACCGCAAAGCAGAGAATAAATGGCTGAAGTGCCAGGTCTCGACAGAAAAATCAATGCCTGGTTATACAGACATGACAGACCAGGTCTGCAATTCTCTTCATGAAAGTCTCTGTGTTTACCACCTTTCGGGTTAAAAACATGCTTCTTTTGTCAGTTTTGGCATTTTTTTGTTGTTGTTCATGTATATAAGATTAACATGAGTTTTTCTTTTTCTTTTTATACAGGAAATTTACATGCCCCTTGTGTGATAGAAGTTTCACAGAGAAGTGGGCAATGAACAACCATATGAAACTTCATACAGGGGAAAAGCCGTTTAAATGCACATGGCCTGCCTGCCATTATTCTTTCCTCACCGCATCAGCCATGAAAGACCACTATAGGACTCATACAGGTTTGGCTCAGGCTTTTTAAAAAACTTTAGTGTGGGTAGGAATAAATGCTTAGGGGAAAGGGTTATGGGATTGGATTCTGCTTTTTACATGTGAGATAACTGCTTTCAAGAGCTGCCTTTAGCTCTCAAACACTTAGGGAACAATTTATATTCTCCTGTACATAGGAGTGGCTTTCTGTTTTATAATGATTAATGATAGTATCTACCAGAATCCAAACTGAAGATAAAGGAGAAATATTCCATTTGGCTTTATTATTATTTTTTTATTGTAAGCCATCCAAGGAAACTTTGGTCTTGTACTTAATTATTGCAAAACGCTTCAAGAAAAAATATACAAATATTGGTGTGTGTTTTTTTAAAAAAAGATCAGAGTGCTTGTTGTTCATAGTACTTTTTATAGCTCTTCTACATTACTCACATAATCTGATAGTAATATTGATTGAACATAGGAGCAGCAGTCCATGATTACTAGACTTGCTCTAGGAAATGTATTGTGCTGATTTTTGACACAGAATTGTGAGAATGTGCCATATTTCTAGGACATGGTAGCCAGTTCTCTCTCTCTCTCTCTCTCTCTCTCTCTCTGTGTGTGTGTGTGAGAGAGAGAGAGAGAGAGATTGGGTTAATTTTTTATTAACTCCTTCTTTACTTACCCTCGATATTCTACTGAAATGATTTTCACAATTAACCAAATTTGCTTCAGGTGAAGCAAGCTATCTGTAGTGCAAATGCTTTTAATACTAATATAATATTATAAAAGATAGTATGGTGGGAGTTAACAGTTTTCAGTTTTTTAAATGTATTGACTAATAAGTTCTTTAAAAAATGAAAGTGTACACAAATGCTTGGAAGTGCCATGATTGACTGTATATACCTTAAGAACCATGCTCCTGACTTTTCTCAGTATGTCATGGTTCATGGAGAGGACACTTGGTGAATAAATACAGGTTTTCTTTTTTTTGAAATATGGAAATAGCAGAAATTGCCACAGATTACATCCCTGAACTGTGGATTCACAGAACTCATTCCTTTATATGACTGGTTTTGCACCACTGAAGTAGAAGGGTAGGATACGTTTATTATTTAGCCAATTAAGTAAAGAAACAAGAAACATTCTTAAAAGGGGTTTGTGAAGAGAGATGGCAGTCAATCAAACACCATGTAAACTAACCCTAAGTGAACTGTTATCCAATAATTAATACTAAAAAGTTTCTAACAGTGTTGAGGAACAACAGTGATTCAACATCTGCTATAGTTACAATGTATACCTTAGTAAACATTAGTTTTACATAATGTTTAGCGTAAAAGTGTTGACAAATCAGAGTTTATATCAGTTAAAACTGGTAGGCTGCCAGTTAAGCCGAGTAATCAAATAATATGTTTCTTATTAATTGTAAACGACAACCTCCATTTGTACACTTTTTACCTTGTTTTTAAGAATAATATTAAAGTGCTGCAGTATGTATTCTGCCCAAGGATCCTAAAGGATGAGAGATACTTTACAATTGAAGTAAATAAGTAAATAACATATACATACAGTGGAAAGAAAAACTACAGATGCATTTCCAGGATTATTTTAAACTGTTTAACATGTGACTCTTAGCTTAAAATGCAAGAAATGAGAAATATGATTTTCAAATCAAGATTCTCCAGGCATTTTCTTTGACAGATGAAACAGTGTTCTATTAAATTAAAAAAAAAATCCTTAAAAGGTTTTTTTTTCTGCCAATTTTGTGAAAATGAAATGAGTTGTTGCTAGAAATTATAGGTTAAAAGTTCTTCCAAGGCAGTTTGTAGGAAGCCTAGGCCTCCTTAGCTTCTTTGACAAGGGTGTTGACGATTTAAGGTCTCCAGCCTGCCCTGAGAGATCACTTATATCGAACAGCAGATGAAAAGCCAGTGCAGATGTAATTTATCGTCGGCGTTTCCTTCTAAAGAATAATTGTGGAGACTTGGTTAGATCAATAATATGGATTTTTGTTGTTAGGTCTTGTAGTCTGCACCATAATGAGAGATAGGGGACAGTGGCTGTTTTCTAATAGAAAATAAAGGATTGGTTTCCGTGTCTTTCTACATTTGAATGCAAAATGGCACACTTGAAACTAATTCAAGTTGTTAAGAAAAGGACCATTTTCTATTACATTCCTGTTATCATATAAACATGGCATGTTAGGTCAGCCCTCTGTACCCCAAGTGATATATTGCTCCTTAGATCCTTCTCAAAGTTTAAAGGTTATAACTTCTGGACAAAAAAAATGAAGACTGAAATTGTTCAATCTATGGTTGAAGACAGGACTATTGAAATTACATTGATAGCATACATAACTACATGCAGAATTATGTTTAATAATTGCTATCCCTGTTTACATGTCTACAGTCAGACAAAATTAAATACTCAAGCACATCCATGAAAACTCACAAGGAAGTATGATGTATATATAAAAAGAATATGATAAACTAAGCATAGTATTTACTGTTTTGATTACTCCAAACATGCAAACAAAAGTACTGTTGCACTCATATGCTTGAAATAGAATCATAAAGAAAAGTAGTATGTTTATGAAAATCTAGTCATTCCGTGAAGATTACTCTAACGGGGGGTCATTTTGAGTCTTGACTACAGACATTTAGTAGCATCTAAAGCAATGAGTAGCGAGTACACTTTTTGTAGGCTTTCTTAATTATTTTTAAGCATGTTGTTCATGCATCAGTGGTAAAATAGTAGCAGAGGCAATGTTTTATTAAGATAAACACCTGCTGACTACACTTAGATCATCATAGAAAGTAAAATACTATGCTTGGTAGTGAATAGCTGATAAAAAAAACCTTTACTAGAAGGCATGCAACAACAGATTTCAGGTGTGAACCTAATTCTAGATATTAGATTAGATAGCCAGAAAAACTGTGTCTTAAATTAGCTCCTATTTAATTAATGTTATAGTTTTCCCCCATCTTACTGAAATTCTGATGAGCTCAAATGCCTGAAGAAAGAAAATTGCCATGGAGGCAGTGTGTGCTGAAATTCTCTCTTCTGTACAACTGTTAAAGGATCAGGAACCATATTTTCCAATATGGTAATCCTCATCATGAATTTTTTCCAAGAGTGGTTCTCAGCTTTGTGATGTTAATGAATAAAAATACAGTGTTTACTTTAAAAACTATGACAGTCATTGAGTTAAATGGTAAATTCCCTGTAGAAACAAATGACTGTCATGGCTAGTGACCATCGAAGGGTAGGATAAGACAGTGTAGTGATTGTGCTTGAGTTGCTCTTTTGCTTGTTGGTACCTGAAAACCTAAACACATTTTCACATGGGGAAGTAGGGGGTGGCATTGATTTAAAAGTGACAATAAAAGTCATCAAGGAGGTTGAGCAAAGAACATACTGTTCTTGGATTGGCCTGTTAATCTTGGAACCAGAAAGATAGGATAGAAATGGTAACTGAAGGGTAAAAGTGTGAAAGTGTTGGTGGTAAGAGTTGGCATAATATTGTTCTTCAGCTTGCAAAGACTAGCTGTTTCCCTAAAGGTGTTCTAAAGTGATATATGTGGTTGAAAAGAGTCAGAATGTAGAGTGAGGCTATGATCAGGCACTGTAAAATAGCTAACCCTATTTAAGGCTCAAAGAAGAGGCATTTTATGTACATATAAACTTTCCTGTGTCCCCAAGCCTTTGATTATGCATCCCTCCCCCAAATGGGAATTCACCACTCTCGGGGTGACTCATTGTTTGGTTTGAATTAAGCAGGAAGGTACAGAGGTTCTGGTAGCAAATACCAGTCTGGAAACAGCTACTATAGCGAGCTGACCAAACTGGGTCATGGAAACCCAGGCTGACAGCAGCTAATGTGTGGGAAGCATGGAAGCTGATAATGAGGAAAATAAGTGAGTTAGGGGATTTTGAGGAACTTATATTTTAAAACTGTGCGGCACTCTCTTGTTCTGTGTCCACAGATGGGCACTCCTCTCAAGACTACAGAGAGAAAGTTAAAGATGGTTACTTCTGCAAGCAAAGATTTGTATATATACCAGATTAGAGGCTTCTTAACTTCCTAGCATTAAAGTGTACAGGAAGTGTACATTCTAATATATGTGAAATTATTTCCTAGTTCTTTCAGTTTCTTTCTGTTAATATATGAGTAGGGGGGTACACTTTGTCTCCACATGAGCCAAGTGATTTGATTGTGTAACTGGACCAATTTCACTAGCTTCCTCCAATGTTAGTATGAATGTTCATCAAAAACTATGCTGTTTTTGTGGGACAAATCTGCCTCACTTGTCAGAGCTTGATTGACTAAAATGGTGCTCTAAAATGATATATTGTATTTCCAAATGGAAAAAGTTGAATTTTTACCTTGAGTAAAAATACTTTATAAAGTACACAATTTGTATAGTTTTAACAATTAACAATTTTGCCAAATATGTATTTTAATACTTTTAGGGTGTTTTTCCACTGCACTCTTTAATCCAGATCTAAGAAGATGTGGATCTAGGGAATGGGTACTTCCTTTAATCCAGATCTAGTAGATCCGGATTAAGGGAAGTACCCAATGTGTTTCCATGGGTGGTCTAGCACCCAGTAGCAATGGGTGCTAGTCTCCCTGCCGTGGAAACACCAGAGCACCCATTTGGAAATCCGGATCTACCCACGAGGGGTCTGCCTGTCACCCCAGGTGTTTGGGAGGACAGGGGTTGTAATCTCCAAAGTCACTTCAAAGTCATTTCGAAGTCACTTCGAAGTCACTTCGAAGTCTGTGCAAAATAACTCCGAAGTGTCTTTGAAGTCTGTGCTGATCTTTGGAGTATACTTCGAAGTGACTTCAAAGCTTAGGTTTTGGGGCTCCCCCCCCCCAGGGTGCCCCCTCCCCCTAGCCTTCTCTAGACCCCATTGCCAAACTAATGTGGAAACAGGCTCCCTTTAATCCGGATTTTCTGGCTGAAGACCCCATTGTAGACCCCAATGGGGTCTGCAGAAAATCCGGATTAAAGGCCAAAAAGTACCCATATGATCCAGATTTCCCAAGGCGTGGTGGAAACAAATGTGTCCCTAATGGGTGCCGTGGTGGAAATGGGGTCATCCGGCTCTCATCGAAATGGGTCCTTAATGGGTGCTAAAATGGGTACTAAGTGACTGTGGAAAAAACCCCTTAGGTGCTTAAAACATATAATTATGAATAATCAAGTACTATTACAGTTCTTAAAGTAATCTCTAGATTTGTTTTCTTTCATCATGAAAGTTCTAAGAACATACACAGGCAAACTTCTATCTGTACAGAATTACATAGATTTGTTGTTTTATGCTTTTATGCTTTTGTTTTGGGAAGATGATTTATTTAATTTAGTGGAAGGTTTTTGAGGAATAACGTGATCTAGTTAGATAAAATTTGCTCAGCATCTTAGTTTTATTGGTAAATCCAATATATATTTTATTTAAACAAAACACACACACACTCACACATATTAACTTTTCTAGGCAGCCTTTCCTAGCACAGAAAGGCCAGATGTATGGGAATTGTAAAAAATCAGGATATGCATAAAAACTGTTCAAGTGCATAAAGCAGCCCCATCTGGAAGACATCTAACAGAAATGAAGTTGTACAAAACCATTCCATTGATAATAAAGCTAATTTTTATGGGTCTGACAAGTATGTAATTATGTTCAGTGGTGCTTTTCAGATTTTATCACAGTCAATAAACCGCAGTGGTAATTTCATTCCCATTTGACATATTTACATGGAAACATTTGATTGGAGGAATTAGTAACCCTGAAAGCCTTGATAGATATGTTTTAATGATCTGTGACCTCCGCAGTCCCTCATCTGTTTATTGTTGCAACAGGCGAGAAGTCATTCCTCTGTGACCTTTGTGGCTTTGCTGGCGGGACACGTCATGCCCTCACCAAGCATCGGAGGCAGCACACAGGTCAGTCAAGATGTCTTTTACCCTTTGGTATTTTCTCTACAGCAAAGACTGACATCCAGGCTGGCAAATAAAGAAAATCATATAGCCCGTTCGAGTCCAGAGAATGTATCTGTTTGCTGTTTGTATTTTGCTTTTACCAATTGATAAGTTGAGTCTATGTCAAGTAGTTTATATATGAATGTAGGTACTATTTTTTAAAAAACTAAATATTAAATAGCAGGTGTCTCAAAAAACTAGCAGGTTTATTTTTAAGGCCCTGCTGCATTCTAATGAAGAAATTCTAGGTGAATAAGAAGCTGCTACAATTTCTTTCTCCTACAGTATTTTGGATACTGCCGTTGCTTTCAGTGAAACATTAATTTAAATCAAATGTACAATTTCTGTATTATTTGGTGTTGATTCATAACACTTTATCCATTTCCTAGAAGAATGTCATGTTCTGAATTTACAATTAACTTAGTAAAATTGTACAGATCTTTCACTGTGTGGCCCTTTCCTCATCTGGAACGAGGGCTGTTAACTGACCTTAAGAACAGATAGTCACCATCCGTATCATTTTTAAAGTACTATTTTTAGATATTATGGGACATTAGTCAGTACATTTGGAAAGAAGTTAAAGACTATCGCAAGGACCTGAGCATTTTGAAATTGCTGGTGCAAACATACGTGGTCAGAACTGCTGTTCTCTTACAAGCATGCAGCCTGTATAGGAATTAAATAAAGGCAGTACTATGTGCATTAGACCAGGCATATTAAACTCTCCACTGTCGGTTTTAAATCTCTATTATTATAATAACCTTATGAAGCTGTCACACAATGTGTTAGGGAATATCTGATTTACGTTCACAGCAGGTCAGTGTGAAATTGTTGCAATGCTGTTTTAAATCTCTATCTGGAATATATCTGTATTGACCCAGCTGATCTCTGTGTCCTGCCGAGTGCAACACAAAACCTGGTTGCATGTGTAAGTCACTTACATTTGCAGTGCAGGATGCTTGTGTGAAGTTAGTTGTTGATAGTGGTGAAAGAGGGAAAACACAACCTGTGAACTTGATATGGTACCTGCTAGCGTTCCTTGCTCCCCAACAGCTGATAAGTGTGCAAGAGCCACACTTTCCGGTGGCCCCATAGAGTAAATCTGATCCTTATCCTGCTCTGATGATGCAGTTTTGCCATTCATGGAAGTGGAACCACAATGTCTGAAGAATACAGACGAATCTGTCTATCTAATCTTTTGTTGCTGTTGCAGCTCCTCTTGTGCAAAAATTATATGTGGTGGAGACAAAGGCTCAGCATTTGGTTTCTTGTATAAATCAGGATTCTGTATGGGATTGCGTAACTTTCAACTTTATTTAACACCTGTATGGTACTATTACCGGTATTTAAAGGAGCAGTATTATATAGAAGGTAGAATATTTGATGGCGGAAGAGGGAAAAGGTGACCCAGGTTGACTTACAGCTTGTTCTTTATTGTTGGGCAAGTAAATATTCCATAAATGGCATGAGTTCATGAATGAGGAAGCTGGGGTCTATTTTTGAGTTCTTTACCTATAATAGTTTCTGTTATTACATGTTTGAATGTCTCCTTCTCTGCAAAATTATTAATGATATAGGTATGCTGACTTGGGTTCCTCATGGCAGTGTTAATTATGAAGCACATTATTCTAACAGATGAATCTATAATGCTTATGAATGCTGTATGCATGGAGATACTCAGTGGGACAAGTTTTTTCGTATCAAATATCGAACAACAGAATACTCATTGTTGGGATGCTTCTGCATATTGTTGTGCCTTTAAAAAATCGTAACCCTTCACTGGATGCTTTGATCTATAGATCCAACTGGATTTGCTAATTGACTGGAGATGCAGTCCAGAATAACTGCACAGAATCACCTTGTTAAAGGCCGAAATAGTGGAATCCAGCAGATGACTCTTTTGTTACTAATTACTTCCTTGGATATTTCCTTGCACCTGTGTTTTTTTATTATTATTATTCTGCAAATTAGATATGGGTGCGGGAAAATGATTAATGTTTCCTTTAGTTAAAATAGTTTTAAGTGAATCCGATGAAGTGCTGCTTGGTGTTTGTCTTTAGGATAAGTTGTGATGTTACATGTAGATATGTACATAGGATTGTTGTGAGGGTGCACTAAACCTTTTCTGCTGACATGTTGTTATTTTTTCAATATAAACATAGTGAATTAGTATTTCAGTGAAATTCATGGCAAACAAAACTCTCCTTGTAACATGTAAGGGCTTTCCCCAGTATTCTGTATGGTAGAACATAAATGTTTCTCATCAAATAGATGACAAAATATGCACCATGTTATTAGAATTACAATACACAGTGTCAGCAAATCAGCCTTAATAAAATAGTCACATATCCAATACAAAGTAAATCAAAATAAGAAAGTTCCCTAGGTTTATTTTTTCATATCAGTCCAGATGTAATACTATTTAATATCTTGGAGGTGTGACTTCTCTTCAGGCTGTCTCTCCTTCACATAAGCCTTTGACTAAGGTGATCCATTCTCCCCTTAGTTACAGTTATTATTAATGCACTACTTAAACCTGTTGAATTTTTAAGAATTTTTAACTGTGTACCTTATTTTAATTTTGTTTTTAATATGTTCTTAGTTGTTTGATCTGTTGTTGTCCACCCAGAGACCTTCAGGTATGGGGCGGGATAGAAATGGAAATAAATGAAGTAAATAGATAAATAAATAAGTGGTAGAAGTTAAAGAGAGTCAGCGATATCACTGGATTGTGTCACTGGTTTGCTTTCAAATCTCTCAGACATCAGTTTTGTTGGGTTTGGAGGCCTCTAGAGCTTGTTTTATTTACTTGTATTAAAACAAGGAAAAACAGCACATGCAAAGAGACCAGACAGTCTGGAACATGAATTTTTGTAGGTTAGCTCTGGTGTTTCCAGAGAGCAGAGCTGGGCAGTGATTCCCAGAATTCCCCTACTCTTTAGACTGTATTTTGCTATTCAAGGAATCATTGCTGTTTCCTATTTTCTTTCTTGGTTGTGAATTTTGACAGGAGATCTAAGGAATGTTTTTGGAGCGTGGTGGAGTTAAAAGCTGATCACTTCATGAACTAAATTGAAAGGCTCAAATGGAGTGCCTTGTAATTTTTAAAAATCATCCCCCCTCCTCATGCAGACACACCTTGGAGCATCTTGTTGCTTGTTTTAAATTATTATTGTTCCTTTGATTTATCTACTTTCCACTCTCAGGGAGTTGCCATAGCATGTAGGATCAACTTCTTTGTTCCAAGGTTTGCTTTTTGACTTCAAGATTGATAGCAACTCAGCTCAACCCCTCATGAGCTTTTTGCTAGGATGTGGGTTTCTTTGAGTATGCAGTTAGGGGAGTTTATACATGTAGTAACTTTGTGCCTGTGAACATACAGTAGTTTTAGCTTCACTCTTGTTTGTAAAACCAAAGGTTATAGATACTGAATGTGTGAACAGATTCCCATGAAAGATGTCACGTCATTTCAATTATATTACAGTGGATTAGCATGTAACATTTACATAACACATAAGCCATTCCTGAGAATTAATCAACATGTGATGTGCAAGAACCAATCTTCTCTTTTCCAGTGTTAAGCTTAGAATTATTTTTCTGTTATCGGCAGCATTCTTCCAAATGGAGTTCTCTTCACAGTGGGAAGTTCAAATGTGAATATTATTCCGCCTTAGCTAAGTTGCATAACTTGTCCATACATAATTAACATAATTTGAATGAAATTTACATCTATGTTTGTTATGGCATCATTTGTGCTATCTTCCTTGTAAAATTAGAAGTGGCAGCTCTGAGGAAGCTTTCAAGATGTTCATTGGCTGTCTCAGATAACTGCTTCTACTTGGGCTTCAGCTATGAAATGTTTAAAAATGCACAGCTATAGAAAGGTCAATTCTTTGGCAGGCTGTGAAATGTGATAAAAAGTTTTTCAGTTAACAAAAAAGCCCTGTTATTATTAATTTCAGTTGTTCAAATTATGGTCAAGCCCTTTCAAACTATAGAATAAAAAAATATCGAAATTGGAAATAATAATAAATGTAGTGTTCTTACATTTACTTTCAGGATCGTGTGGTTGCACACATAGGACCTTGTAAAGCTTTTTCAATAAATTTTGACTATTCATATTATTTTGTTACTCTTTTGTTCTAGATTTCATCATCTGTTGAAGCCTTGAGATGTACCATAGTGTACCTAGAGTATTGCAATTAAAGAGGCAGATTTGTTTATTGTTTTATTATAACGCAGTACAAAGTACATGCAAAAAATAAAGTTACCCCTCCTTCCTTAGTGTTTTCTATTTATAATAATCTGGAGGTAGGTCTAAAGACCTTGGGCCTATTTGCACTTGGCTTTATTCTGGAATATATCCTGGAATAGGGACTTGCTGTCCATATGCTAGTGCAGGCTTCAGCTGGCCCAAAGTGAGGTCTGCTAGAGTCTGCATTAGCATGTGGACCACAGACCCCTATCCTGAGATATACTCCAGAAAAAGGCCAAGTGCGAATAGGCCCCTTGACAGCTCTCCTGGGACTATATTGACCAAAAAGGCCAAATACTGGGCATATTTGAGTAAGAGAAAGTTCTGTTGTTTTCTGGATCTTCTCCATCTGAGCAATTTTTTTTAATAAAGTGTCATTTCCTATACAGACAGGTCTTCCATATTGAAAATTGTATGTACTCTACAGAAAGCATTTCTATTGAGAAAAATAGTGTTGCTCCTAGGCTGAATGTCCCAGTGTGTGTAGAGTTACCTAGACGGGTACTCATTTTGTTCCAAGTAATTCTTGCCTTAGGGCACTTCATTCTAAAATGGTTTCCAGTGGGGATGGCCTTGCTGTGCCAGAACAAGGCCATATGCACTTGGATGGCCTGTTCCAGGACAGCTCCCTAGCCACTGTGCCATTCCGAAGCTTATGCAAGGGTTCTGACAACTAGGAACAAATGTTCCTGGCCTTGGAGCTCTAGGGGGATCCTTTCCGACAACACAGTTTGGTGCACTTCAAAATGAATGCCTCTTCTAAACCAGAACAGAGGTATGAGTGCCCTTCTGCTTGCTTATCATTCCAATCTAGGAGATCCTGTACTGCCAGTAGACCTTTTTTAAAAGAGTCTACTGTTATGTCTGACTAGACCAGACTACACTCTGTCCAATGTGGACAAAGCAATTAGTGAGGGTGGGGGTGGCTGTAGGTCTTGCACTGAAGTGCTTTACAGGTGAGTGCAGAAAGGCCCTTAGTGAGACAGGATGATGTTGTGTGCCTTTTTAAATCTAATAATGTAAGAACTTCCTCATACCAACTTGCTGCAGTGTGAAGGCTGCACAAAATACTAGAGAAAGACCCTTGATGTCCATTTTTTAGTGTTATATAGTTCAAATTTAGGTCATCTTGAGTGATTGCAAGAACAGGGAAGTATGGGGGAAATGAATAAACCTAGTATAATTTTGATATCTAATGTATAAGATTGAAGAAAAAATTAAAATAGTTAAAGGCATGATAATTATTCAACACAACTTTCCATAAAGGACTAAAATGACTCTTGTATTTGAGGGTTATAGGCTCCTCCTATTTGTTGTTGTTAATAAGATTTATCATTGTCATCATTTAGAAATGCTTCATATGAATTAAATGTATCCTTACAATACGATTTCCATGTATACATACTACGCAGTCCAGAGTTGCTCACACCTCTGTAAAAAGAGTAGCACCTGGATGGCTTTGCGTCTGACCAAGATCTTAAGCTGCTGTTCTGGATCATTTATTTTTCTGTGTGTAGGTGGTAAAAATATTATGGCTGTTACTTAAATGTGTAAATTTATCCTTCAAAATACTTTACTCTAGACAGTAAGTTGCTGTTGCTGATTGGCATTTGCCTGTCTGTGCCATCCTAGTGAGCTCTGAATGCAACTATTCACAGGTTATAGATCAAGGGGACTGCATTGAGCAGGCCTAAGTTTATGTTTTATGTCAGGACTGGAGGCTCGTTATTACTTCGCTATTAACTTTATACTATATAGGACAGTATCTCTGAGACAGAGGGATCTATCTTTTTGGCATTTATCCGCCTCTGTGGCACAAACAATCAGAGATGATTCTTTCACAGAAAAATTACCTATGTCTACTATTTCCTTCGCAGAGAGTGGCACAGTATACCTCCCATTGTAGTCAGGGCACTTAGGTTGATGCTGTAAGATTTTTGTCTGGTATACTGCTTTATAACAGTGCTTAGCCTTGTGCATCATCCTTCTTTCCCTTTGTTTCCCCGACCTGTCCTGTTTGCATCTTGCTTTCCTCTTCTGTATCTTCTTTTTGACATGGCTCTCTTTGCACGTGGAGTGCCCAAGCAAATTATAGGCAGGTTTGAAGGGGAGAGGTATCAAAAGTGGTCTAAATGGCTTAAATAATTCCCAGCTGCAATACAACCTGTCTAGGGGGTTGACACAAAATATCTCCTGATCCAAGATTTACTTTTATCACCTGTCACAGACCCTTGATTCAAGGGCAAGAGAGCCAATCCTCATATGCTGTTGAGGAATCCTGGCCAGCTTAATAAGCTTCCCCACTCCCCTCAGCCTCCAGGCATCAGGTGAATTGATATCCACCAGAGTGCTTTTCCTGTCTTGACAGATGCTTGACAATGGGGGAGGATTGACATAGGGTCTTGAGGACTCTTTACTACATATCCCTCAGACTATTTTGCTTTTGATTTCTTCCGTTCCACCCTATGAGCCTAAAGTAACCATTCAGAAGAGTGCTTGGCTTGTTTGTTGAAACATTTGAGAATCCCAGTTGTTTCCTGTTTGATCTCAAAACATGTTGTTGCTTTGAGCTGCACAGAACTGCTCCACCGCACACACTAGTTTGCGCTCTGCTTTTTAACAGAACACTTTCTGAGGCAGAGCCTCCATTCTCCATGTCCATTTGTCATTGCTCTGCTGGGATGGGAGAAGGGAATGCATGCATCGTTAGACACATCATTCGGCATGCATAGGTTCTAGTCAATGATTTATTCAGGCTGATGGAAATCCCGTACGCTGTAAGTTAAGTTGTAGAAGATACAGCTGTAGAAGGCGAGTCACTAAAGTGCCAGAGGTCAGACCTGGACGAGTGATTACCAATGGAAACAGACACTTCCATGTATTGTGGTCCTCCAGGTGGTAGACGGCCTTCCTGTTTGGCTAAGTCAGGAAACAACAAGAAATAAAGAGCTTAATCAAGTTCTTGATGTAATGTGTGCATGCATGAGAGGGAGAAAAACAAAAACACCATGTGTTGTTTCTTTTTTTAGATCTTATATATAAATGCATTTTATATAACATATATTGTATATTGATAAATGCTTATGGTATTTTGTTCCTGTATTTTCTTTAGTAATTTATTTGTATTTTGTTTAATAATCTGTTAATCAAATTTTGTTCATTCCTTGTATACAAATAAAGAGATGACATTGTATTTGATGGTGCTGAAGCTGAATTGTCCGCTTATCTTCTCATTTGAAAAGCACATATAACCTCTACACTCCATGGGCAAAAAGATTCCTCTCAGCAACTGTAATGTTGCTAGTGCCAAGTCATAGGTGTTAGATGACTTGAGACAAACAGCCAGAGAATGGACTTGGTGCTGCCTGCCTGCCACCCACCCACCAACTATGAGCACTCAAATAGGAGGTTTTAAGACTTTACTGTAATCTAAAGATAAGCAGATTGTAAGGTTGGATGCTGGAAGTAGGGAAAGGAATTATAGCAGAAGGTAACCAGGAGTACAGGTGGTTTTTCAGGAGTATAGGTTGGGACTGTAAACAGGACTGCAGCTGAAAAAAGCCTTTGCAAGGCAAGGCTGGAAAGAGACTCTCAGGAGTAAGGCAGACTTCTCAAGGGCAAGTAAGTAACAATTTTTACAAGCAGTTGGGCTTTCAGATTCTACTAGGTGACAGGTTACAAGACTGCAGGACTGGAGAATATTCGAGTAGTAGCATTCACCAAAAGAGCAGATTATCAGAAAACCGTATTGGAAACCTTACAGAGTGCACAAGACAATGAAAGAAAGATCTCTAAAATAAACAAAAGGGTTCAGATGGGGGAGAAATAGCTCAGTACTAATGCACCCAAAACATAATCCAAACCCAGTAGTCAGATAGATGTCCAAGCTCAAGGCATGAGATTTCTCCACAAAAAGGCACCAGAGGCACGATGCAAAACCAGACGAATCAGGGGGCTGGGCAGAAAACTGTAGTAAGAGTCCGGAATGAGTGATGAGAACAAGGCAGCTCAGTTTAGCAGAAGCAGAGTTAAGAGTCTGTGGTTCCATCCACTGTGCATGCGCAGATGCTGAAACAACCAACCAGGCATGACACACGTATCCGGGAATTTAATGGGAGCTGAATTGCCCCGATTGTGGATCACCATACCCTGCATTATTGCTTCCTACTGCTATATTCAGCTGACATCTGGAGGTAGTCTTAAGTAATGGGGAAATAATGGGTGGTATGTGGAGCAATAAACCAAAATTAAATGTGAGTAAGGCTGAAATGTTTTGTCTAAAGGAACAACATGTTCAGCAAGAGGAGAGGGGAATCTGTTCTGAACAGGGTAGTTCTTTGGAAAGAACATCTGCTCAATTGGCAAGTGTTCCTGGATGCATCATTCTCACCAGAATCTCAAGTTGGAGCATTTGTTGGGAGTGTCTGTCTCCATCTTTGGCTAGTGCAACAGCTTCAGCCCTTTCAGGGCAGATCCAGGGGCCTATTCGCACTTGGCTTTATTTTGGAATATATCCTGGAATAGGGACTTGCTGTCCATATGCTAGTGCAGGCTTCAGCAGGCCCAAAGTGAGGTCTGCCAGAGTCTGCATTAGCATGAGGACCACAGACCCCTATCCTGAGATATACTCCAGAAAAAGGCCAAGTGCGAATAGGCCCCAGCTTAAGCAATGCATCCACTGGCAGTCTGTTCTATTATATGGTATACAATTTATTCTATCTTATTTTACAGTAAAATAGACTACACTAATAGATTCTATGTGGGGCTTTCCTTCAATACGAGTGAAAACGAGTACAGAATGCAACAGGTTGACTACCTATTGATGTTTTTGATCAGGTAATACACCAAGACCTTGGCTTAATATACATTGACAATTCCAATTCAAACTGATAGTATTGATATATAATGCCCTAAATGACTTATGACTGGGTATATGAAGGACTGCTTTGTCCTGTACAATTGGGATTTTCCAGAGAAGTCCTATTGACAATTCCACCCCAAATCTGTGCTTAACTACTGTTTCACAAGGTTAAACTCTGATAAGGAGAACTGAAGTTGCTAGAAGTAATGGTGGAAAGGTGAGTTCCATGGCATTCACATGCTCTTTAATTATGCTTAGGCGCCGTAGAAAGCTCAGGCTGCCTGTGTAGAGCACTTAGTGGACCCAAACCTCTTTCCCATGGTTCAGTACCATCTTCATCTGACTCTGGAGAGTAGCAGTCTGCAAGTGGGTTACTCCATGAATGCCTACAATCTGTGGAACACCTTTCCCTCCAAACTTCACCATGTGCCCACTCATGTTCACTCTGCAGTATGCTTTTTTTAAAAAAAAATTTGCTCAAACTTTTAGTTAAACCTCTTGTTTGACTTTTTATAATTCTTTCGTATTTTTATTTGTTAACTGCCCTGGACAATCTAGGTATAAGGCAGTATGTATTTTTTAAAAACCTGAATAAATCTCTAACTAAAATATATTTCTGCATATGATCTCCAGGCAACTGGTACAATTAAGAATAAAATAAAAATAATTGGATGTAACAGCTGATCAAACTAATGCTTGAAAACAGAGGCAATTACTAACTTAATACTGAAAGTAATCTAACAGTTGACACTAGTGTGTGCCTCCCTGAAATGGGGAAAAACACCTTCCCCGACGGATGACAGCAGACTGCGGGTGATGTCCTGGAACGGCAACTGACCACGACCGAGGGCGGAGCCAAAAGAATCAAAAACAGTGCTCCCTAGTCTGTACTTCCAGTTTCGTCCTCGGTCGCGAACTGGCCACACCAGAAACTCCTCAACTATGGCTTCGGAGCGGGGTAGGCCCACTACCCTATTTCCCCTCATGGTCTGGGTGCCCGCAGGAGGCGTCCGTTTTTGGATATAACGCCCCTGCTAATATATATATATTTCCTCCAACATAGATTCGTCCTCCCAGAGCACCTTTGAGGGCTTCTCGGGCTCCCCGGACCGCCACGGTGTAGTCCTTTCCCCTCACACGGGCGAAGGACGCACTCACGGCAGCCTCAGCCCCTCTCGGGCTCGAGGGGAACAATCAGGTAAGTGGTAAAACCCTTTTCCCCCCCTCCCAGCCTACTTCCAAGTATTATTTTCCCCTATTCTCACAAATAAAATCTCTTTCACAGACCGCGAGTCAGGAGAAGTCAGCCGAGACTACTCGGCTTCTCCCAGTCCCCCTCCTCCCGCCCGAACCGTTGCTCGGCGCGGAGACCGCCGCGCGGCGTCCAGCGTCTCACCCAGGCCGCGCTCGCCCCGCCAACGCTCTTCCACCGCCAACCGCTCTCCCCGCTACCGCGCCACCGAAGACGCAGCGGAGCCCTCTCAGGGAGCAGCCCGGTCACCATCTCCCAGAGGCAGAAGCCCGGCGAGGTCGCAGAGAGAGCGCCCCGCTAGTCGCAGGACCCCGCCTCCATGCAATCGGGGCCGCGACTCATATCAATCTAGCAGCCGCTCGCCCCGAGCCTCCTCCCGTGCAAGCGCACGTGGAGCCGCCAGCCGTTACCTCTCTCCTCCACGGCGGGCTGATTACCAAAGCCCAGCTAGAGCCTCTCGCTCGCTGCCCAGGGAGCAATCCAGGCAGCGCTCCCGCAGCAACCGCAGCGAAGCAGCAAGCTACAGCCGCTCCCCCACTCCAAACACGCGGACCAACAGGCCGCAGGAATCCTACAGCCCTCGCTCCAGAGAACACACACACAACCGTTCTAGGAGCTCTACACCAAACCCTCCTCCAGCTAAGAAAAAATTCAAAACCAAGCATACCTTACCTTGTGAAGAGCCGGCTTGTACTGCTCACCACAGATCGCGATCGCCATCTAGTGGACAAAGAGAATATTACACTAAGTCTAAGCATTCTAACTATAGACCAACTCAAAGAACTCATAGATCTACCAGTACTCAAGCTACTCATCACAGATCTAGAAGTCCTCACAGGGAAACTCATAGATCTGAAAACGCAGAGGGGTCCAACCGTAATTCCAGATCAGAACATAGAGATAAAAGCCTCAGAACACATCATTCTCACGCATCTAAACATGTCAGGTCTCCTACACCATATAGAGAAGATTCTTCTTCTCCCAATACATCATCCCCAGACACTAAAATACTCCTCAAGCTGGCGACTACCCTCATGGAGCGCCGTGCAAGGAAGCGCAAATACCAACATCACAGTCACCACCATGGCTACACTCAAACCACCAGCCAGCCTCGCCGTTCCAGATCTCATGACTCTCACATATCCACTCAGCGCCATCGCTCCACTTCACCGGTTCCCACCAGGCGGTCCCGGGCATCTACTGCACACAACTCTCCACAACCTCCTGACCAGAATCCGGCAGTTCATCAACCCCAGGATGTATCACAGCCTACCCTACAGCCCACAATTAACGCTCCCAACCCCACACCTCCTGCAGAGGCACCCCATTCCGAAGCTGAGGATGAGAATCCCCACTCTTCAAATCCCAATGCTCCAACCACATCTAGGCTCTTCAACTACGAACACATAAGTTCCGTAGTCAGTAACATTGCATCTGCCCTCAATCTAACCCTAGACAACGGGACCACAGAGGAGAAGATCAAACAAGCTAAGGACCTCCTTATGCTTCCCCCTCCTCAGCAGAGGATTCTGCCCATTCCTTCCCTCTTCCAAGACCTCCTGCTTCTTGAGTGGGCGGAGCCACTTTCTACCAGGAAGTTACCGGGCATGGCCAAGAAACTTTTCTTGCCAAGTGACCACGCCACCTCCATATGGGCCCTCCCCTCAGTTGACCCACCTGTGCTCCAATTATCATCCACCCACCTGATTCCAACGGGAGCAGAGATCAAGGACTCCGCAGATCGCAAGTTAGAATCCCTCCTTCGGAGGTCTTTTGAATGCGATTCGCTTTCCTCTAGGGCATCAGCTTCTGCCTCTCTTGCCACTAGGGCCGTACTTAAATGGGTGGAAGAGGTACAGTCATCTCCGGACCTACCACTTTCTCTCAAGGACAAAATTGAACAAATCAAACGAGCACTTGCTTTCGCAGCCGATGCCAATATGGACTCTTTCCAGTTAGCAGCCAGATCCATCTCCGCTACAGTTGCCGGTAGACGTTCCCTGTGGTTAAAGGCCTGGTCAGCAGATTCCGCATCCAAGCTGCAAATGGTCGGATCTGCATTCAAGGGCAAGGAGCTTTTCGGGCAGGATGTGCTTCGCGACATTCTTATCGAACGGAACAAGAAGAAAGTTCTACCTACAGCACCTACCAACCCATCTACATCCAGGGGTAGGTCCTCACAACCTAAACGTCCTTTCGCAGGTTTCTATCGTAAACAGCCCTTTCGCCCCCGGCCCCCGGGAGGACGCGGCTCCTGGGGGCGGAATACATCAGCTAATAAACAGCCCCTTGGCAGGGGAAGAGGCCGTGGTTACTCATACAACACCTAAAGAACCATCCTCAAAACCCGATGCCTCCCATGTGGGGGCCAGATTGCAACTTTTCTACCACGTCTGGGCCTCCACAATAACAGATCAATGGTCACTCAGAATTATACGGGAGGGATACCGGCTCGAGTTCGAGAGTTACCCTATCTCCCGGTTCATATCCACTCCTACTCCGTCCAAGCCTTCTAAAGCTGCAGCCCTAGCTACAGCTATCCAAGAACTTCTCCTCATGAGAGCTATTGAGGAGGTTCCCATTGAATTTCAAGGCCATGGAGTGTATTCTATTATTTTTCTTGTTGAGAAAAGAGGAGGGTCCTTTAGAGCTGTTCTGGATTTAAAATACCTCAATAAATTCATGAAGAAAGTTTATTTTAAGATTGATTCATTGAATAACATACGTAGCCAAATAGAAGAGGGCTCTTACATGGCAGCTATTGACCTGACCAGCGCTTTCTTACATGTCCCGGTCCATCCTGATCACCGGAAGTTCCTCCGCTTCCGGGTCAACGCTACACATTTTCAATACACCTCATTGCCTTTTGGGCTCTCGGCTTCCCCGCGCGTCTTCTCGAAGACCCTCGGAGCCATCGTAGAAACCTTAAGGTTACATAACATTGCCATTTTTCCCTATATTGATGATCTTCTATTGACTGCTAGCTCACACTCCAAGCTCCAGGATGACATCCATCATACTATTTCTGTCCTGGATGCTCACGGGTACCTCATTAACTATGAGAAAAGTTCCCTTTCCCCTTCTCAGTCACTTATTCACTTGGGTGCCCTTATTGACACGGTCTCCTTCACGATCAAGCCTTCACCCGACAGAATCACCTCTATTATCAATCTTACCAGAACAGTAACATCATCCCCCGCCCACCGCCTATCCGTTCTGGCATCCCTTTTGGGCAAGTTCATATCCGTAATTGACCTCCACCCCTGGGCTCGTTTCCACTCCAGAGCTCTTCAGTGGGAACTCCTCCCTTTCACTGATGACATCAACTCCGGCAGGGATATTAAGGTCACTATCCACAAAGACACTCATCAGTCTCTGTTGTGGTGGTTAGATCCCCGAAATTTGCAGCTGGGGGTCCCTATTATCAGCCCAACACCTCTAGTCATACACACAGATGCCAGCACCCTAGGGTGGGGTGCTACCTTCAACGAATTTACAGCCAGTGGTGTTTGGTCTCCTCAGGAGCAGGAGCATCACATCAACTGGCTAGAGCTTAGAGCTATATATTATGCACTAAAGCAGTTTAGCCCCTACATTCTGGGCAAACACATACTGGTAATGACAGACAACACCACGGCTAAATCCCATATTGTCCGCCAAGGGGGGACCAGGTCCAAGGAATTAATGCACTTGTCTACATCCTTGTTCACCTGGGCCGAATCTCACATTGCCTCTCTGTCCTCCATTCACATACAGGGCGTCCTGAATTTACAGGCCGACAGCCTGAGCAGGCAGAAGCTCTCACAGGCCGAGTGGATGCTCAACCCGAAGGTATTCTGTCGCATCACTCGAAGGTGGGGCGAACCAGCCATCGATCTGTTCGCTTCAGCCTTCAATCACCAAGTCAACACGTACATGTCAAGACACCTAGACCCTCAAGCAATCTCAGTGGACGCTCTTTCGTCTCCGTGGCCACCCAAACTTCTTTACGCTTTCCCCCCCTTCCCACTCATTCCACGAGCACTCAGGAAGGTCAGAACAGAAAGAGCAAGGGTAATTTTCATCGCCCCATTCTGGCCCCGCAGACCATGGTTCACACTCCTAACAACACTAGCGACGGAGGAGCCCATATTCCTCCCCAACAGGCAGGACCTCCTATCGCAAGCAGGGTCTCTCCACCCAGACCCGGCATGGTTATGTCTAGCGGCATGGAGGCTAGACGGCAGTTCCTCATAAATTCCGGTCTATCACCTGAGGTGGCGTCCACCATCCTCTCATCTAGGCGGCCTTCCACATGGCGCATATATAACACATCCTGGAGAGCCTTTTGTCGATGGTCCTTCTCCAACAACCGAAATCCGCTTAACCCCACACCTGAAGACATACTTGGCTTCCTCCAGGCAGGGGTCAACAAGGGTCTTCGTTACAATACGATTCGCAAACAAGTTTCTGCATTGGCAGCCATCACAGAGGTTCAAGGGAGGGCCCCTCTTGCCTCAATACCCAACATCAAATCCTTCTTGCTGGGGGTCAAAGCCACATGTCCGCCAGTGATCCACCGTTTCCCCACTTGGGATTTTGACCTAGTTCTAGGCGTCATGTCTGACACCCCATTCGAACCTATTACCGAAATTCCTATCAGACTACTTTCTTATAAAACCCTTTTCCTTGTGGCCATGACCTCCGCCAGAAGGGTTTCTGACATGGCGGCACTATCACTATCACACCAGCTATGTACCTTCACTGAGGACTCTGTCACTCTCCGCTTAGATCCTACATATCAGCCAAAAATTGACAGTTCATTTCACAGAGAAACAGAAATCTGTCTTCCATCTCTCCGTACCGCTCCGTCCAGTAGCCAAAGCGACAGGTGGCAATCCTTGGATGTGAAAAGAGCCCTAGAGGTTTACATTGACAGAACTAAGGAGTTCCGCAAAACCTTATCACTTTTCATATGCTTCCACCCGGCCCACTTGGGTAAGAGGGCCTCAGCACGAGTACTATCCACATGGATTAAGACCTCCATTACCATGGCTTATGACATCCGCAACATCAGCCCTCCAGATGGCATCCAGGCGCATTCTACTAGAAGTGCAGCCGCTTCTGCAGCCTTCGCATCCCACGCTAGCCTCCAAGAAATATGTCGAGCAGCAGCATGGGCCTCTCCATCAACATTCACAAGGCATTATAAGATGGACGAGTACAAGGCGTCTAAGGCTGACTTTGGGAGAAGAGTTCTCCAATACGGATCCTGCTCTAAGGTGAGCTCTATTTATGCTTTACCCTCCCTGGGATAGTCTCTGGTACATCCCGCAGTCTGCTGGCATCCGTCGGGGAACGGGGAGATGTTTCCACTCACGTGAGCTCCCGTTCCTGACGGATGACAGCAGACGACCCACCCTATACACTAATCTATTCATTTATCTTGTAGTTACCATCTCCTCAACCTTCAGACGAAACTGGAAGTACAGACTAGGGAGCACTGTTTTTGATTCTTTTGGCTCCGCCCTCGGTCGTGGTCAGTTGCCGTTCCAGGACATCACCCGCAGTCTGCTGTCATCCGTCAGGAACGGGAGCTCACGTGAGTGGAAACATCTCCCCGTTTTGTCTTGTTAGCTTTGTTTTTCCAAGTGCGCACTTAGAGGAGCACCTCATTTGGCAGGCTAGGTTAGGCTAGGCTAGGCTAGGCCGTTCCCATTATCTGTACAAGGACCTAATCAACTGAAACATGCAACAATCAAGTTACAAGACTTAGAAAAATATTTATAGTCAGACCATGGCCCTAAAGCACAATTTTCACATGATATTCATAGATGTGTTCTATGGCTGATTGTTGGGGATCCTGTGTAAAATGCAAGAGGAATTTCGTGGCATATTTTCAAGTTTAAGTGACACCTTTACAGCACAATCTGTAGATAGTAACACCCTTCTTAATTTGTTAATGCCTTCCTGAGAGTATGGCTTGTAGAAAATCATGGTGGTTCTTGCTAAGGATCCACATTTTTGTTTCATGATGTCTCTGTAATGTATGGATTGTAATTTTTAAAGTTTATTCTGTAGAGACATGGCTTAGATTTGATGGTTGCTTATGGGCTGTATAAATTGCACTGGCTGCAGGGACTTTTTAATCGATGTAATACATTACTTTATCATGCATAGCAGGAGACATTTTTGTGACTTGCAACCATTATATTGTTGTATGTGCCCACAGGCCCACATGGGGATGGGGTGTCTGCTGTAAGATACTGTGGTCCTCGTGTGGTAAACCTTTATGGAAACAGACAGGGTGGATCGAGCCTGGAAATATATCAAAAGCAGTGCAGCTGGTTGTTAAATGTAGTCAGACTACTTGGTTCCTGTTACCAGTATGGCCTTGGAATTCCACATGTGCTGCAGCTTCTAAACAATCACAAAGGTTTGCAGTAGTATAAGGTATCAACTACATTATAAAGTTGCCAGGGAATGAAATATCAAAACAAGGTTATCTGCATTTGTTGACCAACAAAGGAAAATGGAAAGCAGTCCGTGCCACAGGAGTCATTTTTATTTTGAGTAACAGGGATGGATTCAGAAACTTCTCACGGCTGCTCATCTATCTTTTTGAAGTGGAGTGAAACCCATTCCAAGCTGTCTGATCTCCACTCATCTTGACATACCCTCATGCAGCATTTTTTCCTTTCCTGTGCATTAAAAAATACATACACCTTTCCCATTATTTTCCCTATCATTTGATATGTATATTGCATGATTTAAAAGGCAAAGTGCAGATGATGAAAAAGTCATGAAGCCGTGTTTAGAGAGTAACCAGTAAATTGTCATTTGTCTTTAAATCTATCAGTTGTTTGTGCCATGTATTTATATATTCTGATCCAAGTCCCCCAAAGCATCAAAAAACATCCTACAGGTTTTTTTTAAAGGTATATTTTACTTTTACTTTTGGGGGTTTTTTTCTTTCTAAATTAGGCTATAATGTAGAACATATGTCAAATTAATAGAAACACCGCCTTTGTGCTTGTAATGAAAAAAGTGTCTGTGAAGGAGAAGGAAGTTCAACCTTTGTGTCTCATAGAGGTGGCAAATCTTATCAAAGTATAAATGACCTTTGTGAAAGTCTGCAGCACCTGACGAATATGAAGAGACAAGCTTCATCTGTGTGGCAGTCCTGAGGCAGCTACAATGAACCTGCAGATATACCTAAACAGTTTTTGCCTTTGTTGAAACCGTCTCATGAATTTTTGAAGACAGTGGCTTATATGACCCACAGAGATCCTGTTTGTATGATCAGTTCCATTTGCTCATTTCAGTCTCGCACATCTAGGCATTTATAGGTCAACGTAATAAAGAGAGAAAATTTAATAATATATGTGTTTTTATCCAGATGAGTGGCTCACTTTGCGTTTCTATTTCTCACGTGAACTGCACTTTGACTTTTAATGTGCAGTTACATTACCCAGCATTGAATTTAATGTATAATGTAGCCTCTTTCCTTCACCTTCCCCCAACCCAGCGCCAAAAAGAAAAATACTCTGTATAGAGTATAACTAACCCAGTATATTTTGTGCCTTTTCATTAAATGCTTATTAAAAAGAGATGTGGAGTTTGAGGAGGATTGCTGTTCCACAAAGCTGGTATTGGAAGGGATATTCAGAATAGAATGACACAAGATTTCCAGTGACAAGTCTTTATTGGAAGGAAATAAACAGTGTTACAGTGGTCATTAAACATTACTTCTGAAGGACCAGTCAACTTGAACTTTACATTGCTGTTGGGGAAAAAAATATATGAAGTTCTGTTGATCTTAGCACTTTTTAAAGGTATTTAAAGGTTTCCTTTGACAACTGTGGTTCAGGGAAGGAGTAAACTCATTTCTATGAGATCAGTGTATCCCATAGCTTTCAGGATTTGGGATGGAACCATGGAAAAATGTGCCTAGTTTGCAAGTCTTTATTTATTTACTAAGAAATGTATAGAAAAGAACATTTTTCCTCAAGAATAGCAGTATAAACCATTAGTGACATATAATTGATAGCATACAAGGATGGGAAGGAAGAGCAGGAAGATGATGAAAGTCTAAATAGAAACTGGAGTTCCAGTTCAGCAACAAGTAGTTTGAAGAACACTGCAAAAATTGCAAAGATAGGGAAGTGTAGATATCAGGAAGCAGGACTGAGCTGCTCCTCTTCTACCTTTTCTTCAGTGATTATATATTTTAAGTAAGTCTTGGGAAGCTGGAGAAGGGCTAGATCTTAAATCCTGATTTTTCTCTTAACTGTGCATCCTTGGCTTTCACATCCTTATCAGCACACTGGTTGTGGTTGTTAATCTCTCTCGATGTATGGTTTGCAGGGTTGTATTTAAACTATGGTTTGAAATCGACATGGAGAAAAATGGGTGAATATAATTTACTGATATGACCTTCCTGTCATATGATATGGATAGATTGTCACATGGAAAGCCATTTTGTACCTCAAAGGCATAAGGAGGGGAGGAGCCCCATGTGTCTCTTATTAAATAATAGTATTTGGCCATGTGCTTGCTTTTTACTATTGCTAAGATTTTCTGCATTACAATTACCAGCTTCATGCTACAGTGGTACCATAGATTTATGCCGCACCCACATGCAGGTAGAAGCATTCTGCCCCACACAGGACCTCATTTCATACTTTGATCTGTCCTGAGAAACCAAGAATGCACCTTATTCATAATAAAAAGCTCTGAGGGCACCTTTACAGTACTGAAGCAATGGGAAAGCACGTGCTGAAACTGGGTGTTTATTCTGACTGTAGACTTTCCTGCAATACTGATAGTGCTGAAGAGCAGGAGGAAAGCATCAGGAATGTGAGTATTACAACCACCCGATATGTGTAGTTCAGAACACCAACTTAAGTTGGCTCTGAATACAGTATCTGGTTTGTTTTGGATAAAGGGCAGCCAATAAATCACTATTCAGAGGCAAAGGAGCAGATTTATGGATTAGGAATGAGACCCAAAAAAGTTGTGAAAATGCAGATAGCTTGTTTCAAAAAGCAACATGAAATTTCAAGGATGGGATGCAGTCAGTTGGAAGGGGTGAAGTCATCCTGGTCACATACATGAATGCACTCCTTCATGAGTATCTTGAATTACATTCCTGACTAACAGAGCTTGATCTTTGCTGGAAAACAGCTGGAAGATGGCCACAACCTCTCTGACTACAACATCTAGAAGGAGTCCACCCTCCATCTTGTCCTCCGTCTGAGAGGTGGCAATTAGAAACAATAAACTCTTGACTTGAAAGTTGCCAAGTTGTTTGCACTGGGCTTGTGTTAATGTCTTAATATTGTTAAGTAAATGTAAGTTTCTGTAACTGTTGGACTATTTGTGTAAACGCAAGTATCTAAATAAAGGTTTCTGTTGCACATCGAATTACATGCACACACTCTTTTGCCTTTATTTCCATCCACCTGTCCTGTAGCCAGGTTTAGGTTTTCCTCAACCATAGTTTGCATTGATCTTGATTTCACATAGAAACTAAGTTATATTACTGTACAATCCCTAGTTCACTAATCCAAGGCATCATTTCTAACAAGATTAGAGAGAACAAGGAAAGGAACTATGATGTGTCCCAAGTTCTCCACACTTTTATATTGTTTGTAGCCAATGACTGATTTCCACTGTCACTTCATGTTTTGAGAATAACAATAAAGGTCTTTAAAAGTTGTTAAATCCCAATTGTTTTTAGCTGTACAAGAAGGTTAGACACACGTTTCTAAGATGTCTTTTATAAAGAAAATGTTTTCAATGTACTAATTTAGAGGAACTTTAGTAGGTGGGAATGAAGGCCCTGGTTCTGTTTCCGCCATAGGGCAGGATGTGGGGTCTCTCCTGAGCACAGAGTTGTTTCAGAGAAGTTTGTGTGGGGGTATTGCCAAGTGAGCTCTTCCCCTGTCAGGTCTCTGGAACATTACACCTTTCATTTTAGATATGTCCACACTATGTAGACATCAAGAAATCTGGAGTGATATCATTAATATGAAGATACTGAGCTCTAACAGTCTGTGCCATCTGAATCAGGAGATATTGAAGGGCTTGACAGGTGCCTGGAGGTGATAATGAGCTGGATAGGACCAATGAAATTGAAGCTTAATCCAGATAAGATGAAGGTGCTGTGTGTCATAGGGTTTTGAATCCATGAAGTCGGGAGGCATCCTATCCTCAAATGTGTTGTAATGTCCTGGCCATGCTCTTGGAACTTGAAGCTCAGATGGAAGCCCTGGCCAAAAGCGTCTATATCCAACTGCAACTGGTTTGACAGCTGTGGCCCTTTCTGGACAGAGATGATTTGGCCACTGTTATCATTTCTCTTGTAATTTCCAGACTGGATCTTGTTGTGGGCTCTGCATGGGGCTGCCTGTGAATGTGCAAAATAAAGCAGCTAAACTGCTGACTGGAACGTCTGGTTGGATGCACATTATGCCAATCTTAAAACAGATACACTGCTTGCCAATTCACTACCTAGCCCGGTGATGGCCAACCTATGACACGCGTGTCACAGGTGACACACCAAGCCCTTTTGGGTGACACACATGGTCACCCTGGCACCTGGGTGTGTAGTGCTTGCTTGTTCTTGAAGTGCACAGAATACCAACTTTCAATTGAAGATTTAGCAAACAAAATTCAGCAACAAAAGTCACTAATGTAAAGAATTATTTGGTTTTGCTTTTAATAAAATACATATATCAAAAATATAACTTTTTTACTAGAGCTACAAATATCTCTAAATTATGGATATTTCTAGATATTTAACCTGAGTTAAGCTAGGTTTTCTTGCGAATTCTGACACACCGAACTCAAAAGGTTCACCATCACTGACCTCGCCCAATTCAGTGTTAACCTTAATCTATAAGGCCCTAAGTGACTTGGGCCTAAGTATCTGCACCTTCTTCCACATCAATCCTTGACTTAAGATCTGTAGGGGAGGCCCTCCTGGCTGTATCACCACCCTCAGTAGCTAAAGGAGTGTGCATCCAGGAGAAGAAAAAGAAGAAGAGTTGGCTTTTCTCACCCACTTAAGGGAACTTCTCCCCACAAAAGAACACCCTGTGAGGTAGGTGGGGCTGTGAGAACTCAGAAGAGAGCTGTGACTGGCCCAAGGTCACCCAGCTGGCTTCATAGGGGGAGACAGAATCGAACCTGGTATTCCCAGATAAGAGTCCGGCTCCCTAACCACTAGACCAAGCTGGCTGAGCTTGGCCCTCAGTTTATGGAATAGTCTCACCCTTGAGATGTATTAGGCATCTTCACTTCACATGTCCAGCAGAGCAGTGAAGACACACTTATTTGCCCCTTGCCTTTGACAATGGAAACAGCTTCTTGTCCCCAGTCTCACCTGTTATTATTGCTTTATAGTATATTCATTTTACATTTTGTTTTTATTGTTGAACCCTCCCCCAAGACCTTTGAGTACAGGTTGAGATAAAAATGCAAATATAATAAATAAACAATGCACATATATAGTAGTGCAAATTAGTGTAGGCATGCATATACTAGTACTCTGCTTTTAGGCTTTTAACTAATAACCTTAGACTTTGCATTATTTGCTGCTTTCATGTACTGATGTTCTCTTTGAGGTGACCACCACAGCCACAAGAATTGTTTTCTCGTCAGTCGCCATCTCAAATAGGCCTCAACAATGTATAAGCCAAAATAGGAATTGCTGCTGCCTTATACCTGTACACTTGCACACCTTATCAATACGGCTGTTGCTAATTACTTTGCAACATTTTTAATGGCACTTCAGGACTACTGCTTGTCTCTTTTGTTCACCTGTGGTTTGCCATATACTGCCTCTCACCACCCTCCCCTCCCGATCCACACACCCTGGGGAACTATGCAAGTTAAATTTGAAAGTGACACATGTTATTTCTACTATTAATTTCCACCCTATGCCTTCCACATAGATGAGCGTATTAAGGCTATGTGCAAATTATTCGTAAATGTGCAAATTGGGTTATCTAATATATGCATAAACTTGGCAGCTCTTTGTTGTTGCAACTGAAAGTTTATTTTATGCAGCTACTAGAATTGCATGCTACCAACAGCGTTTTTTCTGGGTCCGAAGTATATGTGAAATGTTTTGATCCAAGATACCATTCAGAGTATTCCTCCTTCTTATATGGCCATTACGTACAACGCAGAATATCTTTCCGATCACACTGTGAATGGCGATCTTTGTGGATCTTCATCCTCTGGACTCTTCATTTTAATTTCAGACTGAAAGTCAACTCAGTATACCTGCCCAATTTATGTTGCTTTACATGCAGTAAAAAGTGCTGAGGCATTCATAAGTGAAGACTAAGTATGAAAATTTATAAGAAGAGGATTTCAAAATACAGTATCAAGTTTTCTATGAATAATTTATAAATTCAGATTATAGTCCACATCTCATATAATAGCTACTGGATGCCTGATCCCGTGTCTAAAAACCAGATCAGAACTATTTGCGTAGTACAAAGGAAACTACATTAAGGTGATTAGTTCAAATGGTGACCAAATAGTTATTAGAAAAGAACCTAGGTAAGCACATTGAAAACTAAGAAAGACGAGTCTGGAAACAGTGGTAAACAGGTAGACAGTGAAGTGAGAGATTGGAGATTCAGCTAGAGATGGTAGTAAATGGAGGGTGGAAATACAGATTTAAAAAAGGGTTGGAAACTTGACTGGTGGTGAAAGTACAGCTTTGGATAATGCTGGACTGCCATGAGGCAGGCAAAAGTGGGAGCACAGTTAGCAGACAGATTCCTTTTGCACTGGGCCTTATTCTGGTGTGGCCTGTCCTAGTATGCACTGTTGCGCAGCTGGCAGTTCACCATTCTGGAATATAATCCGGTACAGAAATGGTCAGAGTTGAAGAGTTGTTGTCTAGAAACAGGACATGTCCCAGGAAGAAGGAGAAGGAAAAGAAGAGTTGAATTTAAATCCTGCTTTTCTCACCCTTTAAGGGAACTCAGAGCAAAGCTTCCTGTTCTTATCCCCATAAAAGGCACCCTGTGCGGTAGGTGGGGCTCAGGAGAACTGTGACTACCCCAAGGTCACCCAGCTGGCTTCATGGAGGAGTGCAGAGTCAAACCGGGAGACTACCAGATAAGAATCTGACGCTCCAGCAATGTGGTTGGTTCTACTTGCAATCCATCATGATTGTAGTGATGATTGTCAGATACATAGCATATAGATATTTTATTATTTGTCTCACCCTTCCTCTGTATCAAGTTTTCATGACATGGATTCCCTCAAGAAAGTGCACTGCTTTAATTGTTTTATCTAATTATGAGGATGACTGAACACACATTGAAAATCAATGAATGTTTTGTATCAGGTAAAAATTAGCAGAAGAGAAGCAATACGTGAGAAACTTCATGTCAGTTTTGGGTCTTGGGGACTACCTGACCACACTCATCCAGATGACATGTTAACAATACAGAAGTGGTTGTGTCATTGCCTTCTTCTGGGGACATAGCAGGGATTGAATCTAGGACCTTCTGCATGTAAATTAGATGCTGTACTATTACAAGTGCTACTGATACCCTAGGAGTATGTTGCAAAGAAGGTTTTATACATTTGCTCTAGAATTACCAGTCTGATTTGTTCTACTGTACTGTGTTGTAATGTCAAAGGAAATGTAAATTTATTTTTTCTGCTTGTAAAAAGGAGTCTCTTTCATTGCCTTTCAGGAGAAAAGCCATTCAAATGTGATGAGTGTAACTTTGCTTCTACAACTCAGTCCCATCTCACCAGGCACAAACGTGTCCATACTGGAGAAAAGCCCTACAGATGTCCTTGGTGTGACTACAGGTAATGGGAAGGGGAAAATGGACAGAAAGTCTGTCATAACTTAGTAACGTTCATGTAAATTGACTAGTAAATATATTAGAATTAATCCTCATTAAAGTAGAATTAAGCAAAATTAAAAGGAGGAGGGCTTCTTATGTGACAAATTGTAAAGGAGGGTTCTGTTCTAAAGCTTTTTGATGTGAAACAGTGAAGTGCTAATGCTGTTTATTTCACAGATGCTCTAGTGTCTGTTTGAATTCTCTGTGGAGGGACTCCTGATCTGCATTGCCTTTTCAGATCAGCTGCAGATTTGAAAAAATTTCTTGGTTGAGTTGCATCCATGACACGAAAGAAGAAAGTCCCCCTAAGAATTAAACAGGCTCACTGTCCATTAAGTATTTTAAACTGAAGCACCTGCCTGTCACTGAAGCAACGCAGATTCCGGCTTATTCAATGCAGGGTTTTCGGGTTTTTTGCTTTTTCCTGTGGATGCATGAAAAACACTGCGCCATTCACAGCCAGGATTTGATATCGTTTTCTTAATTAGGGAAAGTGGCTGAATGCGTATGGATTTGTTACCTTTCAAGTGAGATATTGAAACACGCCTTGTCCTTTATAGATGTTAGAGGTTATTTCTCACATTAATGAAAATGTTAATTCTGGTGTCTTTTGGCCAATTCTCCTTTTATGTGTGTACTGTTTGTGTTCTTTGAATCCACCTCCAAAATGTTGGCTGCCAAGGGAAGATGCGAGGAAGAGAAAATGATCACAAAAGGAGGTGCCTTACATGAGGTATTCTTCTACAAAGACTGGTTTGCTTGGGCCAACACTCATTTTTCTTAAGTTTTGGAGGGTGGGAGATGGCCAAGTTTGCTGGATATCTGATGGCTGAATAGAATTTATCTTCACCAAAAGCAGAGTCAGCTCTTCAGTACATATTTTGCACAGTAGGATGAAATCTTGCCATTGTAATAGCTCACTGTAGGCATTAACAGTGACTTATTTTAAGTTGACAACATACTTTTATTAAAGAGATACTAATTTTACAGTGCCATCATTATGCAGGTTGCCATCTGCTCACTGATTTGTTTTTGTTTTCCTTTGTACTTTTCCTCAAGGGGTGGGGGAACTGAAGGTAGAAAAAACAAGAGTGCTTCAGAAATGCTCTATAGGAACAGATAAGCTTAAACAACTAGATCTGCAAATTGCATTAATTTTACAAATGTACCTTTCTAAATTTTTGTCATTCATGAAGGATATCCTACAAGCCTAAGGATAGATGGTATGCATTTTTAATATAATTATGTAAACTAAACTAAAATATTTTACATTTATTATGCATAATAAATGAATTAAACAATGCTCAGTAAGGGATTATAGCCTCTGACATCAAGTGCAGAAGAATTCATTGTGTAAAATCAGCAGCACTAGCATTCTGAGTTAGGGAGAGTGACTCTACAGAGACCACTTTTCTCTTTTTGGACAGCTTCCCTTGGGAGCCCATAGTTCCCCTTTATTTTTTATATATGTTAATAATTTGTAAAATAAAGGTCCATTTATAATACATTGCAGTGTATGTAGCAAAGTAATTAGCACAAAACCAGGATGTAGGCGTTATTTTCTGTGTAAATAATACTTTAGATACTTTGATATGTCAGCAAATGCAGTGTTGTCTGTTGTTTCATACTGTAGCTGAGCCAAATGCTGATTTTGCATAATTACTGATCATAAATAAAAGTAAAGAGTCTAATAATCTCAAGGCAAGCATTGAATGCATTGGATGGGGAAAAATGGTTGATACCAGTGTTCTTTATCTGCTTGTTGCATCAATGGTAGATTGAGTAACATCTCATTTATAAAATACAGTAATATTAACCATCTACTGGGTCCTTTGCTTGTACAACATATTTGAATGTAAGGACTCCTACTACTGAAGCTGACTTGCAAAAAAGAAAAATAGAAAGACATCATGACAGCTCTAAATAAGGTGTTTTTTGATAGCAAGGCAAGAAACTGCCTTCCCTTGTTGAATAGACTTCTTCTAGTTAGTTTGTAGTATTTCCTTTTAGAACAGGTGGACAACTGAGGATTTTCTTGCATCTTCTATTTTTCTTGCTATTCTTTTTAATTACAAGTTTTCACCAGCTAGTATTTAACTCACATGTTATTATTGGAACAATGATCTATTTTTGCTACTGTGTTTATCACCTTCCAGACTCTAAGGAATGAGCTTTTCTTCATCTGTAAACTTTCTTTTGTAATGTTTAGATCAGAAAACACCAAGCACACCTTTCCCATCATCAGGTGTGTATGTCAGAGTTCAGATGTAACTGCTATTTACCTAGCCCAGTTTTTGTTAGTGGCACAGGAAGTAAATGAGAAATCTTTGGGGCCTTTGGATGTATAGTGAGCTTAGTACTTATTTTTCTTTGCAAACTTTTGGTTTCAGTCTGCATGATATGAAAAGCCTATTCTATCCTAGTTGTTCCCCTACATTGGAGTAGCTGTCAGGTAGTAAATCATGGATGTAGTAGTAGAATTAAAAGATTTCTATTTGTGTGTATACATGTGTGTGCAAGAAAGTGATGCCTATATTTATGTCTTTAGCAAAACTCTAAATTTAGTCTGACGTGCAAATAATTGCATTTCTATTTTTATTTGCTGGGCACAGTTTTTATGCCATTGCTATACACTGTATTTCAGATTCTTGGCTTTATCAAAGATACTTTATAAAATGTTTCCTTAATTGCTAATAGCAAAATAGGATTCAGTCATAGATTATGGAGCTCAAAACCTATGGAACTGTTGACAAGGCATTTAATCTAGGGGAGAAGAGCATCCCATTTGTGTTACTTGTACAGCACTCTTTCCAGAAAAATTACATTAGAAGTAGCATTTAAAGGCACTCTGCTTTCATGCCCTGTTGTCTTGGCCAGAGGCAAATGTCAGTATGGTGACTTGCTTATGAAGAAAAGTGTGTGCCTATTGGAAAGCATGATTATCCCTTAAAACAGTAAGCATCGTACTGAGAGTTGTGCTTCTTCTAATAAGTTATTCTACATGTCAGAGCCATTTATTTAGCACACAGTTTGATACCAAGCTTGGTGATTTCTCTTTCTTTCTATGTAAAATAACATATTAGGAGTAGAAAGTATAAGTATCTGTTCATGAATAGAGAAGGGTTTTGATTTTTTTTAAGCATGAGTGCATTTTTATTTTAAAAAGTCAATGTCTTTGTAGAGTCTTATAGACATATTTTTATTCTTATAGACATATTTTTGTCCTCTCTCCTTCCTTGATTTCAAAATGCTGTTGCAGTTCAGGCAGTTGACTATTCATCCTTGAAAACTGCACAGAGTTAAAGGGAAGAAGAGGGAAGTTTCAGCTCTTTTGAAGTCCTGTAGTTTTAAATGATTCCACAGCATCTTTCAAAATACTGAGTTGTAAAAGTTCAAGAGCCATTCTAATTGTACTGAATGTGACTTGTATTCAGCTGCCATGAAAAAGCACCCCCCCCAAAAAAAAAAAAGCATATGAATTTCTCTCAATCTACCTATGAAGCTGGAAGAAGAAGAGTTGGCTTTTCTACCCCACTTTTCTCTCCACAACAGAACACCCTGTGAGATAGGTGGGGCTGTGAAAGCTCAGAAGAGAGCTGTGACTAGCCCAAGGTCACCCAGGTGGCTTCATAGAGGAGAACAAATGACCTGGCAAAAAAAGTAGGAATCAATCAGATGCCATCCTTGTAATGATGACAGAATTTGAACCATGCTCCCAGGTCCAAAAGGGCTAATGATCTATACCTTAAGTCCCTTAAGTCTGTAACATGCTTCCTTAGTATGCTGTAGAAGTTGCTTGCCACAGAGTAATGTGGTACCAAATATTACTTTTGTTACCTTTGGGCATCTGAACTGAGGTCCAGGAGTCCAAGCCAAGTGTTCCTGGGTTCTCTACTCCTCATCCTGAACTGGATGGTTTCAAACTTTCCCCATATAAGCTTCATTTTCCAGAGTGTGAGTCTGTTGCTTCTTCATATCTGATGGCAAAGTCAGTGTTTCTTTTTAGTTCAGTAGAGGAATTGTTGGACAATAGGGACAACAGCTATGGTATCAGCCACTGGATGCAAGGTAGAACTGCTAAGCATTGACTCTCTTCTCTGTTGCCACAGTACAACAAAGCACATAGCCAGGAAATTTGCAGGTATACTACAAAGTACCATTATGAATGCTTTACAGAGTATTTGATACTTTATGAACCGCTGCTGGGTTGGACCACATGATGACATACATCATCATGAAGCCCTAGTTTGAGCCTCCCAAGTCTGTTCCCTGCCAAGCCTCTAAATGATGTGGCTTCTAATGACCCTGCTTTTCCTAGCCTCCAAAAAATGTTAGGGTTAGGGGAGTTTGCCCATTATAAACACCTGAAATGGCATCTTGCAGGTCCCTAGGATCTTTTTATCCTTGAGCCATTCAGCTCATAGTAAGACCAGAAATTTTTCTGTGTTTTGGGTTTAGAATAGTTTTATTCTGCCAGAAAAGCAAAGCTATAATAGTTTATCCTTTTGATACAGCATATTTTATTTTCCGTCCCCTCTGCTTTGTTTCTTCTGCCACAGGCTGCTATCATTATAGTATTTTATCTGCTCAAATAGCTTCATGCTTAATAATTCAATTCAGCATTCACGAGTTTGCCATTTGAATTGACTGTGGAAAAGCATGAATTTAGACTTAAAGAAAATTAGAGCACTTTTAAGCCAATACAGTGTTTCAGTCTTCAGAATGTACAACAATAGAGGTTTTGAAAATATAGTAAAGAAATGTTGAGAAAGAGAGAGAGAATCAAGAGATCATTATACTGTTATACACGTAAATTACTCTCGCTAATATACATTTGTTTTATGATATAATTAAAAAGTAAGTAAGCACTGAGATCATGAAGTAATTAGTATAATCATTTTGAAAACAAACTGCCCATATTTCTTTTTATATATGTATCAAAATAAACATGTTTGTTTGATTTTATGGTTCTCATTATAAAGGAACTAGGCCTATCTTTGGGGATGGTCATTCTATAAGGGATAACTCTGGACATTCCCTTGTGTAGTAGTTAGCTTTTGCCTTAGATACATTGTGGTGGAAATGCATTTCTTGCAAAGAATAACATAAACTATATTTTGACAGTACTATTTTAGCAGTATTCCCCAAGCATTTGAGCTATTATCCTGTAATGAAGCTGTTGTGCATGTTCTCCGTGTAGGTAATATTGCAAACTCCTCTTTTGTTTTCCTTTTCTTAACTATCAAGAATTCAGCTGTAAAAATGACTGAAATTATTTTTCCATTTCTCTTTCCAAGTCTAATACTGGATCTTTAGTGTTATCAGTGTTAAGGATTGCCTTATACTTGGAGGAGAAATTAACTGGCAAATTACTCTGCATAAGGAGGTGAAGTAGTTTCAATGGATAATGGTTTGGTTATAGATACTACTAGGGAGGGAATATATTTGGTATAGGAAAGCTTTTGTTTAATTATGTAGAAAGTGTGCTGATGAAATTAGGAAGACTGAGAATAATCCTTCAGTTATTTAATGTTCTACTCTTGAGGAGCACTTACAGGTCTCTGAATCACTTGCCCTTAACAGTCTTCCATTTTAATGTCTCTCATAACATCTTACTTTAAAATCTTGTGATTTCTAGCCTGTAATTCCTTTTAGCCACTTATATTCAGAGTCACAACAGAGTACACACCCTTTAATGTATGAAAACAACATGGGCATGGTCTCTAGCCACTATTTATCTCACTTGGATAAGGACTCCATGGCAAAAGGTTTTCTTAATTTTTTTCAACATCTATTTCACATAGCTTCTGTGAGGGTGAAAGAATGATCAAGCAAAATATGACCTTCAAGGATGAAGTGATATTTGTTCAACAGTTTCTCCATGGTGCCTTTCCTATGGACATTTTCCATTTTCAGAATTGTGTTTAAAAATGTGAATAAATTCAGCTCCCATAACCCATAAAAATGAAGGGCCCATTTCTTGCCTAGTTCTTCTAGTCCATGTCTAGTCCATGTCTAGTCTGTTCTTGTCTAGTTCTTCTATCCACGTCCAGTCAATGTGAATAAAATTCTCAATGTTGCAGAAATTATTATGGTGGCTGGCATATACTTATCTTTCCTGCTTTGCGTAAATGTTTCCCCATCTCAATATGTATCTAGGTGGTATTTTTAAATGTATCTCACTGACACTGAATGTCTCACTGACACCGAAATAATTTTCTAGTTCCTCTCCCTTTCTAAGCACAATGCCTTTGAAGTATATTTCAGCTTAGAAACCTGGAGTCTCAAAGAACTATGTATTACACTACTAACATAGCTTTAAGAATGTGTTAAATACATTCATGGAGGACAAGTATATTGGTGGCTACTAGACTGGATGTCTAGGTAGGTAGCCCAGGTTGGAGAGACAGGCAGGTTGCCTCTAAAGGCAACAGCTGAATGTTTGCCTTCATTTTCTGTTTGGGAATGTCCAGAAGCAATTGGCAGGCCACTATATGAGACAGGGTGCTGTACTAGATGGGCTGTGGCCTGATCAAGCAAGTCTCTTCTTACATTCTTATGATCTTTGAGAGACTTTCCTACAGTTGCCTATCCTAAATGAGACAAAACAGGCAGCAAGGAAAAAAGGGTATTCTTGATAGTGGCACCCAGAAAGTGGAATTCTTCCTCCAAGAATGGCACCAAAACTGTTAAGTTTTCAATTTCAGCTAAGTATGTTTTTGTTTCTTTAGCATTTTAAAATAGTGAGAAAAAAAATTGTGAATCCTTTGGAATGGCAGGATTTCTACAACTATTCCTAAAATGACATCTAATCTACCATGTAAGTCTTATTAATAGTGCCTTATGTACCAAAAATGCACACAACAATGGCATATCTTTATTGAACAAATACCTTAAACAATAAAGGTCACTGATAGAAAAAGTTTATGAACATCTATGACTTCTTGAAAAAAGGGATAATTAAAATTAGGTGTTCTGATGAATTCAAGTGTGGATTTGACCTGCCCTACCTTATTTTATTTTTAAAATCACACTATTTTGTTTACCTGCTCTTCACAAAAGAGTTCTGATCAACCACAGTATGGCCTAATCAAGAGTTATTTTGGAGGACGTTAGAAGAAGAGTTGTTGAGGGTCACTAGGAGTGGGAGTCCGATAACGAACAAGGACAAATGGAGTCCTCAAACAAGTGACAAGACCTTAAAGACTGAAGCTAAGAATCTTCAGGCATCTTTTGATAATGATCAGGAGCTCGTTCTTATTAATAGGGATGTACACAAATATTCTAAACATTAGTTTGAATGTGGACATTCAAATTCGAATCAAATGTCTTCACATTCGAATTTAGACATTCAGATTTGCTAAAGGCCACGTGGATGTTCCACAGCACTACTGGAACAATGTTTGTGGACAGATTGAACAAATGGTGAACTTTTTGCTATAGAACCTACCTTTACATTTGGAGGAGATAAACATTTCATGCTGTTGCATGATCTGAAACACTCTCTTCGAGCCAAGGCATCCCCAAATTATGCATGAGTTAAAACAGTTTTGCATAGGTGAATGGGCCAATCCCTCCTCCCCTGACTACTGCACAGGCCTGATCAGCTGCTACAGAAAGCATTTCATTCAGGTTATTGCTAATAAAGGAGGTTCTACCAGTTACTGAATATAATATTTAAAATCAATTAATTTTAATATTTAAACCATTGTTCAGAAATGGTATGGTATTGTTGTGTGTGTTATTTGTTAAACAAGATTGCTTTAACAATCACTAACATTTTCTCACAACCATAAATACACCCAGACAGGATACAAGATGCATCAAGACAGGGTAAAAACAGCACCATTATGGCACTGCTATGGTTGGGTCACCTCACATATCATAGAGAACCCCACCATATCCCTGCTTTTTCATACACAAAAAGTACTTTCAGCTTGTTGGAAAACCCAGCAGTGGTAGTAAGCTTTCCAGCTTCAATGATTTTTAGTGACACACTTAGCTTTCTGGACAGAGCAGTGATCAGAACTCCACCCAGCATGCATGTATGAAGGCTAAAACAGCTGATCATGCATGCTGGAAGTAGTTGCATGAACATCTGGGAATTTGATGGCAGCTGGATTGCACCTCCCCAGAATGTGCAAAGACAGCACTAGTAGCAGCATTGTCTAGCTAGGAAGCAATAATAGAAATAGAACAATACCCCACATTACTGCTTTCAATTGCTGTATTTGGCTACACTCTGGAGACAGCCCTGTTTTACCTCATTTTTGTCTTTGTTGAAGGACTGCTCATGTATCTTTCCATTATATTTTTAAAGGAATATTATTTCCTATGTGTAAGCGTTATGGTAAATGGTGAGTTAGTGCCACATTGACATGATGATACAACGATCACAACTGTACTGACCAAGAATATAGGCAGAGACAATGTAACAAGACTTTATCGATAAAAGATCACAAAGAGTACAATTCAAAACAGGTTGACTACAGTGTTCTTGAGTTCCCATAACACTCTGGTACCTCTTTGCACTTTGATATCAGTACACATGGAATTTAACAAAAACCCAGGTGAAAGCTAAGAGCTGGATGTGTGGAAATGACAAAGATGGCGGCACAGTAGAGAAGCTGACAGCTAACATATCTGTTCAAGATGCTGGCGGAGAGACCTAGGGTGTTTTTCCACTGTCACTAGAAGTACCCATTAATGGGTACAAAAATGCCTTTATGTACCCATTAATGGGTACTTCTAGTGACAGTGGAAAAACACCCCTAGTTAGCCTGAAGAAAGAGGGTTTTTTTACAGCTAAGCTGCCAAGTAATATTGCTTATGCTCCTGAGGTTCTACTACAGTACAATCAGCAATGATGAATTAAGAGCACTAGCAGATAAGGCTAAGAGTTTTTTTTGTTAAACTAGTACCAACCAATTTTGAACAATAGATGTATATATGTTATTAGTGTTTCTATGCATACAGTGTTTAGACTTTTAACTTTATCTTGAAAGATTGGAACAATATTAAGGGAAAAAATAAAATTAAAATACTACTTTAAAATTAAAAATCGCTTTGAGCTAAATGAAAAGATTTCATAGGTTCAGGTACAGGTGGCATGTTTTAAGTTGTCATCTTAAGAAGAGGTGCAGTATAAAGTACAACAGGGAAGACAGTTGAGAGAAACTAGTTCTGATCCAGAACAGAATTGACCATTGTACCAGTGCAATTTTGCCTTTGTCTACAATGGAAAAGTACCTGGTGAGGGCCCAAGCAGTGTGGTATGTGCATACTCATGTTGGGTTTGGCCTACCGCCTACCTCTGTGAATCACAAAATACCCTTAAAGGAACTTTCTGACCTCTTTCCCCTCACTGTGCAAGTGGATGGTCATTTCCACAGCCATTTCTGTGCAATTTTTAATGGAACAAAGCAGAAACTTCGGAGGTTGTGGATTAAACGTTCCACAGCTGCCAAAGTTTTCCCCAGACCTTACAGCATAGCCGGGTGGGACTACATGGTCGTGCACATGCTGTACCTTCTACCCAAGAGGTGGGAAGTGACTTGCTGTGAGTTGCTGTAGTATCATGGGGATGAAACCAGGGCTATCAGTAGTTGGCTGCAATATCCTGTCAAAAGGAATAATAACTTTTTTTTCACTTTACTGATTAGCAAATTATTGCAGACGGTCAAGTTGCCTAACTGTGTCTCATGTATGCCAAAGTAAGTTATAACTTGACTATGGCTAGTTGGAGACACAGACCAGTGGACTTACAAAGAGCTTTTAAGCTTGAAGTTGATGCCAGGAGGCACAGGGAGCTTGTGCAAAAGATAAAAGGAAAAGGTGTGATCTTTTCCAATAGCCAAGTCTAGGCACCCTCTTAGCCTTAGCTTCTAGCTATTGTCTTGTCACCATCATCATACAACCAACTTTTCCTTTTGCTAGCTAATACAGACACAATGCAACTGCAATAGTTTTTCTCTGCCATGAGCATATGAGCAGAATGTGAATATAAAATTCCTGCAGCTGAGTAAGAATCCATGGAAGCAATTTCTTCTATTATACCCCAAAAGCAAGTTACTTCACTGTAGTGTAGGGAAGCACCAGAGTATGATCTGTAACTCAATAGACACAATGTGTCCCCCAGTTGTACATTGCTTTATTTTTTATTTTTCTGCTTCTCAAGGCAAAATATTAAGGGAGCAATCCAGCCTCTAGTCCAGCTCTTACCTCTTGGCCAAGTTAACCGGCCAGCTTTCTACTGCTCTACTATCTTTTTATATTTTCTTCAGGAGTGATAACACTATTAAGATACATGTCCAGAAAGCTCTGCAGTTTATAATGCTATAAAACTTCTCTTTGTGTTATGTGTCTATAAATATATTATGGCATTTTCGATGACATCATAAACCATTTGAAAACCACACTTGACGATGCAACCAAGAGCCTCTTAAAATAAGGTATTTATGTATTTTGATCTCTTGCATTTACATTCATCCTTTAATCCCGTCACAGGCTAATTGTTAAATTCTAGCAATAGCAAGGCAGGATTTTTGTTTCAGTCCTTTCCAGAGAGTTGTTTTATTGAATCACAGACACACAGCTGTAACTCACTTGTGCCTTTTTGAAAACTACCTTAAAAGACTTCTAAAATTGCCATTTATTTCTGACCACTTTTGAAGTGTTTCAGTAAAATCACTCCAGTAAAATCTTCTATATTTGAATTTGGAATGATAGTCAGAAAGAGGTGGAAATTAGACTGGGCATGGAGTAAATCTATTTAGAACAAGTGAGCCCTTTTCCAGCAACATCACATTCTAAAATTCAAGGCTCTATTCCAGCTCATGCCATGGTAGTTTAGGTACTTGGAAGCCAGTACATGTTGCAAATATTGTTTAAGTAAATAATCTGTCAAGGCTACAAATAAATAAGGATGGACTAGAGGCATTTGTGTCTTACGAACATGTTTTCTGTTTTGAGTCTGTGAGTATCAATCCTTTCCTTCCTTCCTTCCTTCCTTCCTTCCTTCCTTCCTTCCTTCCTTCCTTCCTTCCTTCCTTCCTTCCTTCCTTCCTTCCTTCGAATGAATGATGTGTGGAACTTTGCAGTGCTAAAGAAGCCTTCTGGTTCAGCATAAAATAAGGATTTAATTCTAGGAATTGAGAAGGATCTTACTCAGTCAGCATTTTGAATTAAAACTGGCCTAATGCGGTATAAAAATTGGAGCACAATTATTAATACGCTCCAAATTTTGCACAGCAATATCAACCAGAAATGTGCATTTATAAATGCAGTGCTTATTTTAAAAGAAAAGGTATTGGTGGGAAACTGTGGCTTCTATATTAGGTGAACAATGGGTAAAAAAGCATGTAATTTAAACAAACATGGTACAATCATGTAGTGGAATCTAGGAACTTGATGTGAAATGGAATGAAATTGTCCATCCCAATGTATAATATAGAATGTTTGCTAGCTAGTTTAAATGTTTGAAACATAAAAAAGAAAGAAAAAGAGTACAAGACACTTCATTTTAAAAGCAAAAAAATATATATAGTATAAGATATTATATAAAATAACAGTGATAGTTCAAACAGTAATTCCATCTATGTAAAGCTGTCTTACTCATTGTTAATTAATAAAATATGATACTGTGCTCCCATACATCTTTAAATTAATTTTCATGCATTTATGTCCTGCCATATTTTTGGAGGTTTCAAGACAGATGACAATATTTACAGTCAAAAACACAATCTAAAGGTACAAAATGCATTGAAATAACAACATAGCTCCATTAAATATTATGTTAAAAAGGCAATGAAATGATACAAAAATATTGGGGCCTAGGGAAACAGGTGTCCTAAAACTGTGGTATCTGCAAGTATCTTTCTTGAGTAATAGTTTGAATTCACAAGCAAAAAGTTGTATCTGTACTTATGGATGCAGCATATCAAATCTTACTATATACTGTTCTGTGTTAGTTCCAACATCTGAATGAGCTCATTGAGCCTATCAGTGTATGGTCCATCAGCCAGTTTATCAAGCTATATATGAATGTGGGAAAGTAATCAGAAGAGTATTCCATCCATGTCACTTGATCATAGTTCTGTTAAATTGCCAGGAACTTCAGAGTTCCTATTGGTTAATAGCTATATTGTCATAAACACGGGTCAACATGCTGGTTGGTTACTTCTGTAGGTCCATTTAGCAGTCTGTGTCTTATGTCGGCACTCTTCAACCTCAACAGATTTTTATTTGCAGAAGCATATTTTTCCTCCACAAGAATCAAGTTAATGAGGGGATGCCTCAGAGTTTTATACTGCTGACATTCCCTGTAACTACTTGCAAAGCCTCACTGCTATCTCTTTGTTCAAAAGAACCAGGAACAGGAGCGGAGAAGCCTCTGTAATACTTTCATAAACAATTCAGAGCAAGCATACAACCTTTTCTGTAAAGAAGTCTGTATTCCTGCTTCAGCCAAGGGGCCATAGGGTACAGGCAGGCAAGTAGAAGACACCTCTAGTGAACAGTGACTAAATTGGTGAGGAAAGACTCTTAAGAGCCATGCTAGTGGTTGTGAGGAAGAAGGAGCAGTGGCACAACGTCCTATCAATGTGATGCAAGTGCACAGCTGCTGGCTTGTTCTTTGTGCCTACTGGACACTGCAGGTGTTACGATACATGGCTGTTCAGTCTTTGTACACAGATTTCTGCAGTGTCTGTTAATAAGGCCTCTAGGTTCCTCCTGGTTATTGCTCAGCAGCAGCAGTCTCTTATCTACAAGTCAGATTGTAAGACAAGAATTAAAATCACATCAAGCAAACAGAGAAATTAGCCTACACATTTTTTTTCAGTGTAAGTAGGTTGCAATCCTTGTGTGACCTGTGATTTTTTTCATATTCCCATTGCACATATACTCTAATTAAGGGCTATAGAGTGCAGGCAGATTCAAGGGATAAACTTTCACTTTATTAGCTACGTATATATCATGCCCATTGCTTTTAGTACTGCTAGGCTCTATCAGAAAGACTGAGACCTTATTTTTCATAATATTCCTTCTCGGCATTCTTCCACATCTTGCTTTTCAAAGCCCTTGAATCAGAGCTTTCTCTCAGGTCTGACCCCCATGCTGCCTAAGCGTCCTACGTCTAAGCAGAAGACAATGTAAGACAGGATGCTAGACTAGATGGACTTTGGCCCAATCCAGCAGGCCTCTTCTTAAGCAGGTCCACAATCCTTAGGTCATATCACAGTTTGTGCCTTAAGTATTCAGTTCATGTGCCGCAGCCTGCCGTTATAATAATCTTTTCACATGACAAGTTAGCTTTTCCCACCAGGGCTTCGAGCAGAAGTGTCCTTTCGTACAAGAGTCATTTAATCCTCAAAAGGGCATTACCACGCCATACTGTAGGTTTAAGAGAAGTGAGTATAGAGGCACACAGTAGGAACCAATGGCAAACCAACCCTTATGTAACCATTGCTTCCTTACACCAAAGCATATTGTTGGAACATGTAACTGAGGGCTGCAGTGGGCATCACAAAAGGGCCTTTGTTAAGGCACCTATAACTTGGGGGCAGAGCTGCCTGGCTTAAAAGTTGCCTTTTTCAGCATCCATATGTCCTAGCATGCTACTCTGCTCCTTTGGGCTAGAAGAAACATCCCCAAAAGGAAACAGGAATTATAGTACTAAAGTTGAACCATGTGACTGAAGAAGCTCATTGCTTCTCCACCATTTATCTACTTTATATATTTATATTTATATCCCGCCCTATATCGGAGGGTTTCCGGGAGGCTAACAGCCTTTAAAATTGAACATATCAAAACCATATCAAAACCATAATAACCGGTACAACATTTAAAAACCAACATGATAAAAGTGATGCAAAAACAGTTAAAACAGTAGTGTTTGCAGTGGGGGAAGCCTAAGCAGCATTTAACCAAAGGCCTGAGTGAAGAGGTACGTCTTCACCGCCTTCCTGAACACAAACAGAGAAGAGGCCTGATGCACCTCCAGGGGGAGACCATTCCATAGCCTGGGGATCACTACTGAGAAGGTCCTCTCCTGGGTGCCCACCCGCCTAGCTGCTGAAGGCGGTGGGACAACCAGGAGGGCCTCCCCTCCTAATCTTAAGACATGGGCAGGTCGATATGGGAGAAGGTATTCCTTCAGATATTTGGGGCCCAAGTCATTTAGGACCTTGTAAGTCAGAATTAGCACCTTGATTGGGCTCCGTAATGAATTGGCAGCCAATGCAATTATTTCAAGACTGGCATGATATGCATCCGGCTAGCTGTCCCAGTCAGCACTCTGGCAGCTGCATCTTGCACCAGCTGCAACTTCCGAACCGTCTTCAAGGGAAGCCCCATGTAGAGTGCAGTACAATAGTCCACCCTGGAGGTTACCAGAACACGGATAACTGTGGCTAGGTCATCTCTGTCCAAAAAAGGTTTCAGTTGACACACCAGCTGTAGTTGGGAATAGGCACTCCTGGCCACAGCCTCCACCTGAGCTTCGAGTGTTAGCGCGGAATCTAGGAGTACCCTCGAGTTATGCACCTGTCCCTTCCCGGGTATTGCAACCCCATCAAGGACAGGGTATCTCCCAACTACATGGACCCGAGAGCCTGAAACACACAGAACCTCTGTCTTGTCTGGATTCAGTTTCAATTTATTGGCCCTCATCCAGCCCATTACCACCTCCAAGCACCTGTCAAGCACTTCAACTGCCTCTCCTGATTCAGAAGGTACAGAGAGATAGAGTTGGATGTCATCTGCATACAGATGACACCTCAGTCCACATCTCCTGATGATTTCTCGCAGCGGCTTCATGTAGATATTAAATAACATGGGAGATAAGATTGACCCATGGGGAGCCCCACAGGGGTTCCCAGGATGTCGAATCAGTCTCTCCCACCACCACTATCTGAGATCGGCTCTGGAGATAGGAGCGGAACTAATGCCAAGCACTGCCTCCAACTTCTAAACTCTGTAGCCTCTACAGAAGGATAACGTGGTCAATGGTATCAAAAGGATCCCTCAGTCGTATCAAAAACTGGGAGGAGATTTCCTGTTCAAGAGGTGGAATTGATTCCAGCAAGGTAGCCTACTGGGTGACATACTTTTGCTGTTCCCATTTACTCACTTTTTTTCTGGAGGAGGGGATGCAACATTATGTCTATAGCCTCACTGGGATTGTTTCTTTCAGCTGGCCACTTCATTGGCTGAGAGAAAGAGGGGTAGTGGAAACAGGTTGCTGGGGAATGTCAGCTTTCCTCTCTTCTTTCCCCACCCTCCCTCCAGTCCCCAAGTTGACTTTAAAAGCCTCACTGAGGGAGAGGTTTTTCTCCTGGTTAAAAAGGTGCCTGGAAGGCATCCTTATGTAACTGACCCTTGGAGCACCTTTTAGTTGCTGTAGGAAAGCCCTGCCAGAGGCCTGACTAAATAAGAAAGTTTTCTATCTGCTGAAGAAAGGGAGCCAAGCTTGTCTCTGAGCCTAGGGGCAGTCACTGGGAAGGTCCTCTCTCACCTTACCAGCAAACATGTCTCAATGGAGATACTGAGAGAAGGACTAAAGCTGTGGCTTGGACAGCAGCAGCCTTCAATCTTAATATTTGCTACTGCTTTAGAAATGTTATGCTAGGAATTACAATGAGTGCTGTTTGTACCTTTTCATGTATTTTCACCAGGTTAGCAGTTTTCAGAAAGGATTTAAGTCCTTGAAGTGGGGATTCAGGACACTTTTTTGCAATTTTGAGTACAATGTCAGGGTGCCAATTAACATAAACAAAAGGTTTATACTATCCTGGGCATGTGAGATAAAATGAAGCATGGTAACAAGAGAGTGCATTTAATGATAGCTGTGGTATCCTGTAGTAGCTCCAGGTTCACTCAAGCTTTTAAGAATTCCATCGCTGTGATGCAAAACAGTTTCAAAGGAGTTCTCTGGTTCTTATTAAAGGGATCTTTTTTTAGTTTAAAAGTAGAATATATGTTTTCTTTGGCTGTAAAAGCACAATCAAGGCAACATGATAAGTGAGTCAGTGTTGTAAAAGTAAAACTAATTTTGCCTTCACTCACATGAGCTATAGAAGGAGGAAGCTTTATTGTCCCTTGGAAGGTGATAAGGCAGAGTAATTGTATATTATACTGTCCTGGAACATCTGCCTGAAGACTGTTGGAGCAATTCATCTATCATGGACAACGCAGCATGTTTTGTCTTTCTGCTTTAACCCATCCCTACTTGCTTGGCCTGCACGGAGGTTTTGATAGGGACTGTGCCTGGGCTGGGGCTCACATTAATCAGTCCCCTTGTTCAACACTCCAGCTGACATAATTACAACCTGCGCACAGCAGTTATTCAAGTCGAGTCCTTGTCACTCGTGGTGCGAAACTACACAGCTCAGATCCCGAAGGAGATTGCCTTATCACACCGAACAAGGGCTCACAGGAGTTGAAGAGAATAGAAATGGGAAAATGTCTTCCGGGACTACTATATATTCCTTTAAAATAAGACGTTTGAGAGACTTACAAGGGACAAAGAGAAGCTTTGTGCAGGCTTTGAAATGAGCCTGGTTATTATTTTTATAAAGATTACGTGGGTCATTTTTGTGAAATGGACAGGGATTATTAAATAAATTTGGTGGTCCTGTCTCTTATCATTCAGTCCTTGTGCCCTATTAGCGTTTGTGTTTCTCATATCTCTCCTTCTTGTGAGCTTGCTTGTGCACTCTCTCTCATTCTCACTCACACACACAAACATAATCTGGAAGGAGAAAAAGTGTTTTGATTTGTTAAAACATTTAAGTAGAATTCCTCATTGCACAACTACTGTGAATGGTTGTGTTAACGCTTATTGAATCTGAACATACTGTTATATGCAAGAGAAGATGCTTGCAAAAAGTGATCACAAAAAGGAGCAAAAGTAACCATCTCCTCACACAAAAATGTGAAAAAATGATATTCTTGAAACTTGTTCCCCTTCCCACATCTTTTTGTCACACATTTGGACCACAAGTATTTTTACGGTGATGTAATGAGACAGGGCCTGTTATGAATTCTGTAGTCCCAAGTTCCATTGATATGAAGAAAAATAACGATCAACACACTTTGCTGTTGTTTTTCTTTAAGTCTTTCTTTATGCAAAACCTACACCATACATATCTCAGATGTGGAACATGGGATATGAGTTTGGATGAAATAAATTTTGCCAGACAGTACATTTCCAAAATGCATTCTCTGGCCTTTTAAGATAGAATAGATATAGGGTGGGAATACCAGAATATGTATGCTGCCTCTTCTGAGCTGCTGGGTTTTTTTAATTTTTTGTTTTAAAAAGATGTCTGGATGCAGCTCGAGTCAACTGTTTAGAAAGTTTAAGTGAAGGCATACCCCTACAGGTGCACGGAAAATGTTTAAGCTGTACTTTTGGAAATTTTGAATCATGTGGTGTTCTATAGGAGTAGTATTGTTATCATGATGTAATGAGACAGAGTTGGATACAAATTTTTAAATCCAAATTCCATTGGCATAAAGGAAAATAAAAACCAACACATTTTGCTGTTATTTTCTTTTAAATCTTTCTTTATGCGAAAATTGCACTATAAACCTCTCAAATGTGGGACATGGGAAACCAGTTTGAATGGATTAAATTTTGCATTCAGAAAATGCATCTGAGCAGGTGAAGTGAAATGAAAAAAGACAAAAGAGAGGGAGACTTGTTTTCCATCTCTAGTTGCACAAGATGGGAAAAGCAGTACAATAGCTGAAGGAAACAATCATTTAGAGTAGAGGTGATAGAGACAGTACTGCTTTGGATACTCAACCAGGCAGTAGATCAACAGGATTTTTGCTCTAGGGAGCTGTGTCTGCTACAAGAGTGGCTGAAGGAACTGACACAAAGGGCCTGTTGGAAGAAGAACCATCTGTATGTAGGATTGACAGGCAGCCTTCAGGGTGTGCTGCTATCGTTTCTGACTCCAGCAAACTTAGTAGTCTCTTTTCATCTCGTTACAACATGCTTGAGTCTTCCATAAACTCCATCTGTACATTTAAATTTGCGTGCATGTTTCATACATATCTCAGGAAGTACAAAGAATTATAAAAGCTCTTGTTGATACTTCTATATTGGGAAATGCTAAATTCTTCTTTATCTCCTGGTTAATCCTGTTTTAAGTGAAAGAAAACTGTACTTTTTTTAAAGAAAAAAATCATTTCAAGCATATATGTGATCAGACTGTGGTTGTAGAGACCACTTAAATGTCAACATTGTGGCAGATATTTCAAGAGCATTTTGAAAGAGATACCTTTGCACGGAATTGAATTAATTTCCTGGCATTTTTACATTTGTTCTTTAAATGGTTTTGCCTCCAGGGTCCTGTATGAATGAAATTCACACAGTATAAATTTTAAAAGTTAGGTTGCTATGTTGATCTTTCTTAGTTTCAATTTCTAAAAGTACTACCTTCCTTTTTCCTTCACCTTCTCTTCACATGAGTTAAAGTGATCTTGTGAAATGCACTTAAAAGCAAAACTATGTCTCCATTTGTTGTGGTTTTGTAATTTTTCATAGGAGTTGTGCTTCTATAACATTATTTTCATTGGCACTTTAAGTAAGGAGAGAACATATTCAGCCCAACCTCTCAATAAATCCTGAATTATTGGTGTTATAGTACTTCTTCTTGTTTCTGAGACTCAAATGCTTTGTCTTTCCCATCAGCTTTTCTATGTGTGTACAGTGAAACTATGAAATTTGCTGCCAAGATGTAAGCTTTAATATAGTTTAATTTTAAGGCAGACTTTAAACAAATTCTTGAAGGATAAGGCCACCAGGTGCTGCTAATCACAATGGCTATGCACTTCCTCTAGTATCAAAGTGAAATTGCCTTGGTTTCCTGTTTATGTGTTTTCCATTGGAGTCTCTGGATTCTTAGACTCTGAACTAAATGGGGCTTTGGGCTACATGTATATCACACTATAAAAAACATATTGATGCATAAGACACACCTATAATTTAGCAAGAATTATAAGGTACTATTTTGTGTGCCTTAAATCTTGCTTTTACTTGGCAGCATCCTCTTTAGCTGTCCATGACCCAACTGTAATGCATAAGGTCTCACTTGTACTTGAGCTGCCCCCAGGTTTTGTCATTCAGTATTAATGAGGAGACTCTGAATTGGGCTTTGTAACAATATCAGGGTACTTTGCTCTTTTCCTTGCAGACTTTTTAATTAGGCATGGGCACGAATGTATTTTTTGCGGTCAAATTTGACCCAAATCGAATATCCAAAAATTCAGTTCTATTTGAATGTTTAAAATCTGAATGTCTGAAAATCTGATTCGAATCCGTACGTTTGAATGTTAGATTCATATTTATCATTTCTGTTATACGTATCGGTGCGCATTCCATATGCATCCTGTTTATCCCGTATGCATCCCGTTTTTATCCCGCATTATAAGTGCAAATATGCATAATCATTTGAACATTCGAATGAATGTTTCAGAATATCCCTTCAAATGTCTAAATTCGAATGTTTCAAATCCAATTTGAATCGGATTTTTGAGTATTCGTGCACATCCCTATTTTTAATTGCCTTCAGAGCAATACTGCAAGGTTTTGATTCTATGGGTTTTCTATTTAGGCTTTTTGCTGTTTAACCGATCTGCTGCTGCTCTGTTATATATCACTACGTCACACCAGCAATTTGCAGACATCAGTGGTAAATTAAACTTCCTCACCAGCTATTTGTGGATATCAAAGGCAAGAGGAGGAGGAGGAGGAGGATTAAATGGAGAGAATCAGTTCTGCTTGCTGACTGAGACTGTATATTACTGTATATCATCCCCTTCTGTTTTGATTGTTTGCTGAAGAGTGATTTCCTGGTTAAGGGATATTAATATCAACCTTAAAACATATTTCTTGTTAGTGATGCTTACAGAGTGAAAGCTGAAAGGCATTATAAATGTGCAAATCTGAAATCCAAGGGACAGTAGTTAAGGCGTTAAAGAGGAAGCACATATGAAAGGGCAGGAGGTCCTCTCTCTTGAAGAGAGTGAGGAAAAAGATAGCATGAAAGGGGGCATCTAGGTTGCTCAGAGCAAACTGCAGCTCCTGTCCTTAAAACAGTAAAAATAAAACAAGATTTTTTTAAAAAAAACTTTTGAGAGAAAAGGTGTATGTTGGTTTTCGAAAAACAATTTGAGGGAAAAATTGAGTCTTATATGACAAAATATATGGTAATCAAACAAGCCTTTTCTTGAGATTTTCACATTCTAAAAAAAAATTATGTGCCTACTAAGGAACACACAAGGTATGTCCAGAGGCCCAATGTTGCACTAATATTTACAGTAAATCTAGCCGTCTCATTCCTTGTAAGAAGAGGTCTATCACCTCTCCTACAATCACTGATAGAGCCGGCTTTGGAAGATAAACAGGTTTTATCTTAGCAAGACAATTCTATGGAGCTTGACACTGATATAAAGATATGGCAGTTTTGTCTGGACCAAGACTGCAAATGCTCCAAGTGCTGAAATACAAAGATTTGATCTCACAGTCTCAAACTCATGCTGATTGTATTTCCATAAATCAACTTATGGCTCTGAATACTGACTTGGGGGAGGTAAGGTATTTGTGTTTTGATGTTGCAGTAAGAGAAACTCAGAAGTGTGGAGGAGCGGAACCCTTCCCTTCCAGCACAAAGGAAACTTTTTTCATTCTTCAAATATTATTTTTGAAGGATAAACAATACTGTGTCCACCTATACTTTTGTTTACTGTTCAATGGCAATTTGGGCAATATTTTCCTGTAATTTGCTGAGAGTGAAACAAACAAAAACCCAGAGGTTTTGGAAGGGGTGTCTATTTGAACCACTTTGGCCATGCCAGCCTACATCTGCACCACAGGTTTTTGACAGCCCGGTCAACATATGCTCTGAATTACTGAAGTGCAGGAGTGTCCCATTGTACTGCTACGGCACCCCGAAAGTGTGAAATCTCCACACTCTCACTTCTCTATCATTCCCCTGTGTCTGCCACAGGACATACTGTATGTGCGTGTGACCCTTGGGTCATGTCTGCATATTCCTGTTGGCACAAGAAGTATCTCTTGACAGTTGAGGCAAGCCAGTAGAATTGAAATGTACACTGTGTGTGGTTTATAGCATATGCTTCAGATAAGAAGAAGAATGTATATTACATATATATCTATAAATGATCTGCATTTTAATTAATCTAAACTGTTGGGGGAAAGTCCATTTCTTTTGTCTAGGACTGTGTTCACCTGGCTTCAAGACTGGAGGTGAGATTGTTCACACATTAGTCTCTTCTTCATGAACATTCTAGGCTAAAGAAGGTTGATTAGAGGTCAAGTGAGAATTCAAGGGCCACACACTACAGTGCTTGTGAGATGTTTATTTTGGAACCTGCAAACACAGTCTACATCTTTCCCTTAGAATGTAGTGCTCCTGGAGTCTTCTGGTTCTATGCTGTATATACCCTCAGTGTGATTCTCAGGCCCCCAAAAAGTTAACCTCCATTTTCTTTATAGGGATATAAATGGTCTGGGAACTTGGTAATTAAATATACTTTAATTCATCTGCAGATTGCTGTAGGAGCTATAGTGGCTTTCAAACTCTTTTTTAAAAGAGTAGTGAATGTTTCATGTTTACAACCTTTTTTAAGATGTTGAAAAAAATTAACTGAAATACTTCCAGTTGCCAATTTCTAAGAGAATATTTATTCACTTTCCTTGTTAAGTGATGTGGGTTGTGCTAGGTGCCTGAAGACAGTTACCTACCTAAATGTTCACACTTACACTTTTAACTCTGTATGCAATTATGTTTTTACACTTGAGAAACTGGTGTGTGTTAGCAGGGTGATTGTGAATATAATGTGTCTGTTGTCAGTACTGCCATTTGGATGTACAACTTTTGCTAAAGTGCTACTGGAACAAGGGCAATAACTTACAGCTTTCTCAAGCTTTTCCATGCTGATGCTCAGGTTCTGGCTCCTGCCCTACAGGCCTCCACTATTTTATAGCAGCCAGCACTGGACATCTGTCACACATACTGTATGTCATAACAAATAGATCATTTAAAAAAAAAACCTTGCAAATCTACAGACGTGGAAAAGCTGAAAAACTATTGCTACTACAATGCGCTACGATTATTGCAAGACTGTCAGGATTAATTCCAAACAAGTTTTGATTATTTTTTCTATGAAACATTGTGGGGTGTCAGGAAAGGTTAAAATGCATGAATATTAACATGTAAACCTTTTTATGGTGGGGGGGTTGGGTGTTGAATTTTCTCAATAATTTTGTGCTATATGTACTGTATATCTATGATTGCATGACATTTTTATAGCCAGCTTCTATCAAGGCTTTCTACAAAATCTTGTTGATTGACCTTGATAATTCTCCTGCATTTTCCGTCTTGTGACTCTGGAAGGATACTTGTATTTCTTTCCTTGGGAATAATAAGTTAAACGGGATTTTCATGTGCTTTACACAAATATAAGTGGTAGAATTTCACAATATTAGAACTTTAATGCCAGTTATTAAATTCTTTAAGGGTGTGTAGACACATGTTTAGGGGCAGCCCCAGAATGACTATGAGACCCAAGGGATGAACATAAAATATATTTTTAAAAGAATTACCGCATCCCAAAGACTCTACTTTTGTTCCACTTTCGCAGATGGGAAGTTGCTCTCAGGGCGACTTGGAGTTTAGGTCAGATGGGTTGGGAGTCTATAAAACTCCTTCAATCCCAGCCTGTTATGTCTGCCAACCAGTCAGGTCCATGGCAAATAGGTCCTGTGGCTGCAAATGAGAGGCAGTGAGGGAAAGTGATGGCAGGAGGTAGGAGGGTTGTTTTTAAAATTGTGTGACATCTTATTTTTAGTGTGTTTGCAGATGGAATGCTCCTTGATAAAAGGATGTTCAAAAGGTGCCCTGTGTGATCATACTCTTTTTTTTGTGTGTGCGACTAATTCTCCATGGCCAAAGGAGGATGCAGGGTGAAGTCTTGTTTGATACCTTTGTCTCTTTCACTCCCATTCACACCCTATCACTCCCTCACAGACATACACGCTTACAACACAGTGTAGAAAAGGACCTCCTCTTGGTGTTTTTCTGGCAAAGGTCATATAACATTTGTCTTTAACACATTGAAGCAGCTACGCAAAATCTTCAGCAGCCAACAGTTACTTTGAATGCAGGAGCAGTCTGTAGACTGGAGTGGTAGGGTGATGGGAAGAAGGGAGGCTCAGATTGGAAGCTCTGCTTCTCCCAAACTGCACTTTGATTGTTACTGTTCTGAGGACCTGATCTGTTTTTTGCTGTTCTCCTTAAATAAGATCATTATGCTAAAAAAAGTACAAGGAATGAGTGTTTCTTCATCTACACATGAATGTGTGCCATTTTAGATTTCATGTACTCTTGTTGTTGTTAGGTACCATTGAGTTGTGGCTGACTCCTAATGGAAACCTCCATGGTCACCTCTATGCGGTTTTGGGCAGAGATACAGAAATGGTTTGCCATTGCTTATCCTTGGGGAGAGGCTGTGGGTTGAATTGGTAACCAATTCTCCAAATAAATGAATAAGGATCCAGTCTTTAATAAAAAGTTTTCACTCTCTGCTAGGGATGTGCACGAATGTATATTCGATTCGATTCAAAATTTGAAAATTGGATTTGAATCCGGATTATCTGAATCTGTATTATCAAAAATTGAATTTGAATCAAATGATACGAATGTCGGCAACATTCATATCTGATTTTTGAATTCGCGTGCATCCCGTTTTTGTCCCGTTTGCATCCCATCGTCATCCCGTGTTATATGCACAAATAGACCCGATATTCGGATGCAGTATAAACAGATCTATTCGGTCAAATTATTCAAAACTCCATATCAGATTTCCAAAAATTCAAAATTCATTCGAATTCAGAAATTCAGATTTTTGAAAATCCGATTCAAATACGAATGCCGATATTTGTTGAATTTGAATCGGATTTTCAAATTTTTAAATATTTGTGCACATCCCTACTCTCTGCACAAAAGATATAGAAGAAGAACTGTACTCTGGAACATTTGGAATATCATTCTGTCTAGAAACTTTTATCATTTATCTCACATAAAATCTGTGCCACATGTTAGCATCATTTTGAAGAAGGAAGAAATCATAATTCTGCTTCATTTTTGCTACAATCCATTTACATTTGCTTGTTAGAATTTGGAGGCAGTTTCTAATGTTAATGGTAAAACAGCACCATTGTTAGGTGAGACTATCGCATATGAATTTTAGATTGTAAACCAAACCTGAAATAAAATTGAGGTAATAATCTGCCGAATAAAGAGATAAAACTTTGGGTATAAATTTATGCAGTTTCATTTTGATGCCCTTGTGATATTTCTGTAATAAATTGTCTATTAACGTGCATTTCTAGAAACAACCTTTACAAGTTCCATTATCATTAAAATGTTTCTTATATCAATGACTTTGTATCCCAAATTACTGAGAGATTTCAAGTCCAAGTTAAATTTTCCTTAAATATAATAAAGTTGATGGGTGTAGTCTATAATGTTTGAAGCAGTGACCAATGAGTCAAACCTTTTGTTTGAGAAATATTATATAGCAGATGTCCACGACAGCAGGTAGGTTTAGATAGTACCATAAGGCAGGAATCAACTTTATGCGATAACCTCAAAGAAGATAGCATTTAACTCATATATTTAATTAGCCTGATGTTTGTTGGCATTTTAGGGGAATCTGTCATTTTAGCTGCTTCTTGAGAGCTCCTAAATAGTCACATGTGCTCTATGTTCTGTTCCTATTTTGTTTTGTTTTTTTGTGCTTTTTATTTTCCCCTAATTTTTCCTTTTTTAGAAATGTTCTGAGGAATTTTTAAGGTTTTTCTCTTAATTTATGCACCTATTTTAAGTGAGTGTGAAAGGATATTGTGGAATTGGAAAAAGGTCAAAAAAGGGCAACCGGAATGATCAAGGGGCTGGAACACCTCCCTTATGAAATTAGGCTGCAACCTATAGGCCTCCACAACCTTGAAGGATGTTGTTTAAGAGGGGACCTGCAATATATAGAGTTATGTATGGTGTAGAAAATGTGGATATTTTTTTCTTTTGCACAACACCAAAACCAGTGGGTTTGAGGAATTTAGTACCAGAAGCACTAAGCTTTAATAGCTTTAAGAAAAGATTAAGCAAATTCATGGAGGACACTTGTATCAATGGAATGTTCCTTTGGAATGCCAGCATAGTATTCCTAGAATATCACTATTTTGTATTGTTCTATAGAATGGCCATAAATATTTCAAAATCCATTTTAAAAGTAATAATGAAATAAAGATTGACCTGCATTATCAGGTACATAATTATTTCAAAGGTATGAAAATGTACCTAAGAACATAAGAGAAGCCCTGCTGGATCAGGCTACAGCCCATTTAGTCCAGCATCCTGTCGCACACAGTGGCCTGACAAATGCCCATGGGCATCTCAAGCAGAGACAAGGACAAACCTTTTCCTGCTCTCAAATCCCAGCAAATGGCCTTAGAGGCATCCTGCTTTCCCCCAGAGCCTGAAAGATGTACTTAGGCATTGTACATTCTAGTAGCCATTGATACACCTGTCATCCATAAATTTGTCTAACCCTTCCTTAAAGTCATCTAGGCTAGTAGCTGTTACCACCTCTTCTGTAAGTGACTACAACACATTGAAACTGTATTTTTGAATTATGTGAAAAAGATGCACAATAGAAGGCATAGTGAACATCAAGACTGGTTATATACCAGGAACTTAATCAGAACTATGACTTTGGAGAACCACCTATTTTACATCAGTTTCCAATTCAGCATCTGAGTATGTATAAGTGAGATACCTTTTTATTTCCTACATTTTAGGTCTAACTGCGCAGAAAACATACGGAAACATATCTTGCATACAGACAAGCATGAAGGAGTCAAAATGTATAATTGTCCAAAATGTGAATATGGAACCAATATCCCAGTGGAATTTCGCAATCACCTAAAAGAGCTTCATCCTGATATTGAGAACCCTGACCTAGCTTACCTTCATGCTGGTAAGAACATGTTTGCTGACTTGTCAGATTCACCCTTCCCCCCAACAGATGCACTTTTAGGCACAATATGTGTGTTATTTGGGTAAGGGGGAAAAATTAGTCAGCCCTAGTATTATGTACTTGTTTATCACGTTTATATTTTGTCTTTCTTCCAAACAAGTGAAAGTAGCACATGTTTTTATTTTCACTCTGTTTATCTTGCCAACAACCCTGAGAAGTAGTTTAGGCTGTGGAGACAGATAGCAAAAGGGATGCAGCTAGAAGCATGAGAAATTATCTCCCAGCCTTAAAAAACAAATAAACAAACAAAAAACTACCTGGGCTTCTGCAAATAAGCTTTTTTTCTTATAAAAGCAGCTATGGCAGAATCACTCAGATCAATATGAAATAGTTTGTCACATTTGGGAACAGTCCAATGGAAGCATCCGGAGGATGGTGTGGTCCAATCATTATGGATCAGTTTCAGTCTGAGGATGTAGATACCAACGACCATTGCAGTGGTTCCACTTCTATCTCCAAGGCTGATACCAGAGAGCAGTCACAAGAGGTTTTTTGTTTTAACATCATGGGCAATGATCTGTGGCAATGATCTTACCTCCATGCTTGTTAACATCTGCATGAAGTTACTGTGAATGAGCATCACAGCGAGTTGTCATCAGCAAGCAGTTCACACCCAGCTCTGTCTCTCCATTCCATTCAGTTCAGGAGAGGCAATGGGTAGTTGCCTCTTGTTTGGAAGCAATAGTAGGCTGAATACAGAAGTTGAATCCAGTCAGGCAGAAGTACTGTGTATTCCTGAACCAATGAGTTAGGGAGATAACTTATTCTTGATGAGGCCTGGAAGCAATAAGTGTGTTGTATGCAAGTATTCATGTATTTATCTTTGTTAACTGAAGGTCAGATAGTAGTGGTGACCAAAAATGTCTCCATTTGTCTACAGCTGCTTCTCAAACTGTGGTCCTTTCTGGACAGAGTAACCTTGGCTACTGCAATCCATACTTGAGTAACTTCCTAACAACTATTTTAATACCCTGTGCATGGATCCCCCCCCCCCCCGAAAGCAGTTTGAGACCTGCAGTTGTTACAGAGTACAGCAGCAACAGTGTTGATTTGCACTGCTGGCTAGACACGCCGTAGTAGTTTTAAAGGAACTGCACTGGTTCCCAGCTTGCCTCTGAGCTTAGTTCAGAGTTTTAACTTGACTTACCAAGGCCTAAATTATTTGATTCCTAAGGATCTAACGGAATTCCTCCTCTCATGCAGCCTACCTGTCCTTTACGATCTGTTGGAAATCCCCTTTAGCAATATTCCCACCTTCAGAATCAGAAGGTTAGGATACATGAGAGGACCTTCCCTGTGATAGGCCCCTTCAGATTGTTGGTGAAGAAACATTTACTAAAGCACCTTTAGCTGAAGAGAAAATACTCTTCTTCCTTCCATAATAAAAATACCATGCTCCTTTTTGCTTTTATATATTTTATCAGTTGTAGCTTCAGTGTGGGTGAGTAAAAAACGAATGAGCAAGAGGCAGCCAGCCAGAAAGGACTATACCTGTGCTATAGGTGAGACTTGCTGATTGAACAGAGGAGGGAAATACACTGGAATCACTTCTATCTATATAATTTCATCCCTGTTGCTATGGATAAGGGTTACATTAAATGTTAAACAGTTAGAATGTCCTCCTTCCTCTTACACTGATACAGATGAATATATGTAAATGTTCTGTCTACCTTGTAGTCTGTACATTCAAGGCATCATTCCAAAATCATGTCCTATGAACATGCTCTTATACAAGCGTGCACACACACGGAGATATTAGAGGTACAGTTTCCCCATATGAGAGTTAATGCAAAAACAAGGCATGAAGAGCGACAGCACAGATAACAAACACTTGTCTTAACAATATTTCACCTGTGGAGGAGATACAGATGGTTTTCTGTCGTATATTTTAGACTCCTTCATATAAATCATTCAAAATAAATTATTTTTATTAGATAGACTTTTACCTAGCAGCAGGTATTTTTCCTGTAATAGTTTATCATACTCAGCTTAATCTCCAAGATGTGTAATTTAATTTTAAACAAACCATAAAGAATACCTTGAACATGCAGCTTTGTTGGCCGCATTCCCGCTGTGTTATTGACATTTGGGGTCTGAAATCCATGATAAAGCAGATCAGTTAATAACCATGTGAAAAGTTCCAAAGCTCTATCTCTTGTTTTGTTCTATATCATATTGTTACTAGCAAAATGTGGTACATTTTAGGGAAACATTACTACTAAGGCTAGAAATGATTTTAGCTCCACATTATTTTCTTCTATAGTATGCTTGATACCAGGTTTCAAAGGCAAGCTACCATATTACATCATCAAAATAAGCTTTTGACCCTATCAGTTGCTAACAGTTGCAATATTCATGAATGGATCCTGAAAGTTCAAGTAGTTAAGCCTAAGTAAAATTGTGATCTTTATCCTTGACAGAAACATTTTTCAAATTATTTGGTGTGTGTGGAATGGAAGGGAAATGATTGCTAAAAGTTTGAGTGTGATCTATTATGTGATTTTTATCAAGGTATGACTGTGTTACCAAGTGGAAGCTGCAGCCATTGAATGTCAAGTGAAAGATAGAAAATTTCATAACCTTAATTTAATAATTGATATTTATTTCTCAGGTATTTGCTTATTTTCCTATTCCCCTTGCCTTTATTTCATTTTATATTCAATTAAAAAGTAAAAATCACCATAGTTATACATATTGTCAATAAGACTTACATGTTCATGGCTGACACAGCATTATGCTTCCAATAAATAAGAAATATAAGGGGGAAATAATACAGTAAATATAAACTTACACTGGCTAGTTTAATTTCACTTTGTTCAGGTTCTCTGTATCTGGAAGGCATTAAATCATACTCTGCATATTAATTAATAAAGGAAATGGAACTTAAATCCATTTGGTGCATGGAAAATAGTTAACTGCAGAGATGTGAAAAAAGCTGCCAACGACTGAAGAAAGAGCCTATTTTTCAACCGATTGTAACTTTCTCTGCATATACCTTGGTTGTTGCTTTATAGTTCTGTACAATGTTCGACATACTTTGAATGCTGTCATTTATTTATTTATTTACTCCTTTATTTTCTTACATAACACTAAACACAAACAAACTGCAGCTGTTGGGAAACAACTGCTGGAGTAACAGAATATTCCAAGATATGCAAAATAGTACTTTCGATAGGAACTATACATCGTATAAAGAAAATTGTAAGTAGCAGCAACTCAACTTTGTACAGGTTCACTCTTGTAATAGCTATTAGTGTCAGTCTTTCAATAGTATGTCACCTTGATTGACAGAGCATCTTTTTACTCTTGTGCAGAATAGTAATTTCAGAAAGTGCTTGAAATGAAAATCTTACATAAACATTTTTCTCTTCCTTAAGAATGAGGCTAGGTTTCAACCAGCCCATATAGATTACAGTAGCTTGTATCTGTAAGGAAAGATTAAAAGAAAAGATATAAAGCTGATGGTTCATATATACATTTTTAGAAGCACTATCTTCTCATAGTTTTAATACTCACTAGGAAATGGGAAGGAATTTATTTGTTCAATTGGGCCCTGGATTGCCAGTTCAGAACAACATATCCTGCTCACCGTGTGGTGCAGAAGACAAAGAGCAAAGACAGCAGACATCTCTTTTGGGCTTTGTAATATCATTGAAGTTTTGATTTAAAAATTCAGTGTAGATTTCAATAAATGTTAAGATGGGGGGCTTTTAATCGTAGGTCCTAAGTTATTGAAACAGTCTCCCTTCTAAAGCATACAGGGTGCATGTTGTTGCTAACAATTATATTGATTATCATACTGTATTTTTTGTTCTCCATTCTTAACCTGTGGGGTCTTTGAAGGCTTGAAGAAATGTTAAGATGGGTGCATGGGCAGTTCAGTGGTGGGGTGGGGGCAATCCTGGGGAAATAAAAAATGAAAGTAGTTCTGGAGCTGCCTAGATACTGGTGGTCCACAGAAGCAAAAGGCATTTGAAAGGGTCCATGGTGAAGAAAAGGTTAAAAACCGCAGTACTACAGTTTAGGGATTTTAAAAGTAATTTGTTTGGTAGAGTGGTGTGTTCTTAGACAAGCCTACTACCTGTTTTTGTACTTTTAAAATTTTTCATTTGACAATGAATACAGTAGATAATGTTATTTGGAAAACATTTTGCAGCTTCCTTGCCTACTTCAACATTTTCATTTCTGGCAGACTTGAAATATTTCACTATGGGACTATTGGGGGGTGCACTTCTCTGCTTGTCTCATTATCGATGCTTCTCACAATACCATCATTTCTCACAATGGAGAGGATCTTGTGGCTAGGGTGATGGTATAATCTTTGTTACTAGGATTACTATAGAGGGGTTTCTAAGAATTTAGAAATAAGATTTCATGAACAAATAACATTCTTATCTCATGTTGATTTTTTTTTAATATTCTACTTTCGTTTTCCTGAGTTGATACAGTGCTTGTATATTTTTGTTTGCTTTTTGTTTGCTATTTTAATGTGTGGTACTTCCTTATAACCGTCCTTTTATTCTTGCTTTTCACATTTTCCACTTACTGGTTGCCTTTCAACTCCTGAGATTATAGAGAATTATATTATATCCTTGTGATCCAGGCTGGGTTTTTTTCTTTCATTCCCTGTGCACTATTTATATTTTATTGGATGAATGCATATTGTACCACATAAAATAATTATCATTTAAGGAAATCATGAAATATGATAAGAAAATGCTGACCTGCAAAGTAGGAGGAGGGATAAAGCATTCCCACTGGGCACCATTTCTTAGGAAGTCCTTTTAGGATAGTGACTATCTCTATAATTATGGATTCAATGACCTCTAAAATGTTCAGTTAGAAAAAAGCTGGACTGTAATTATTAAAACTTTAATAAAGTGTCATTCGTAAAACTCTGTTTTGTTACTCATTTTTGTATTAAAGAATTTCAAATGACATCTTTCATAAGCTAGTGAGCCCTCGCAATTTGCTTAAGTATCTCTAATGTTGCTCATTAAAAATGCCCAAAAAAAAGCCTCAAACTTTTTAATACACTTGGTCAATAAAATGTTATGAACAAGTCAGAACTATTACATACTCCAATAGTATAATTTCCTTGTCCTTGGTATTCAGCTTCCCTTCCACTAATAAATTAAGCCGCAAATAAGCATACTAGCATTTTGGGTTATTTTTGTGATCATCATTAAAGTTGGGTTTTTTTTAATCTTGCATTTTAAGTTTAATTATGAATATCACTGTTCTAGGTTAATTAAAATGACATTCTGGGGAATGAAGGATATATTTGAAAAGGATAATTATAGTGTCATCTGTGTATAATGGGAAAGGGGTCTGAATTTTTTTAGGTTGTTGTGAACAAAGATCCTAAACCAATATATCCTTAAACAGTCTTATGCGATAATTTAGAATAGCATTGGACTTTCCCATAAGAATAATACAATTATAGATTTTTGTACCCTCATTGTAATCAGTTTATTTGTATGCTTTCTTTTCATAGTATGCCAAAGGTGGTTTACAAGTAATTAAAAAAAGGAAAAAGTATTTGAATATATTAAAAGAACTGTGGGAGTGGAAGTATTACAATACCCAGAATTAGTACCTTTTTGAGTTATAAGGGCCAACAAGTGCATGGAGATAGATATCTTTCAATCAATGTATATTAGCTGCTCAGTTGACAGTAACACTTGGTTGGAAAAATCAGGCGGAATGGAGTACTCAGAATTGGATGAAGTATATAGTAGACCCATTTAAATTTGATATGTATAAACAATCTCAATTGAGTGCTACGGGAATCATCAATAGAAAGCCAGTAGAGGGGGAATGGAGGAAACTAATCTGTTTCACAAATAGGATAAAGCAGATTAATTTTTGAGGGAGGAGGTGAGAAAAATAATGTTGAATAGCTAGGAAGGCATTGATAATGTTGTTGCGGGGGAGGAGGAGGATCTCAAACAGTATAATAATGTAATGCAGAATTAGTTGTAATTTGATGAAAATGTTTAGGATGGCAGCAAATCGTCAGCTTAGATCAAGAGAGGTAGCTGTGGTCACCCAGATGTTGTGGGATTCCAATTCCCATCAAACTACCATGCCTTGGTTGGAATTGTTGCATTATTTGGATGCTCATATATCTACTAAGAGAGTATAGAAAATATATATGCCATTTTTGGCATAATCAACTTGCTTTGAGACCCTTAGTTCCTATTCTTTAGGGATATGACAATGTTCCAAATGTTTGTAGGCATTAACTGAAGAAATCTCAGAAGCAAGTTAGTTGGCTGGATATGATTTAACTATAAGTTGGAGCATGATGACTTCAAGAATCAATACAGAGATCCCTCATTGTTTGCTTGAAATCCACAAGGTTATTGTGGAACCTGCTCTCACAAATAATGAGTGACTACGGCATCTGTTGTGAGAAGAGCACTTCAGTTATTCTTTGCTGACTCTTCCACAATTCACTTTCATTGGTTGACTCAAAAGTTGTTACACTGTGAGGGAGAAAAAACACTTCCACTTGTATATTTTCTACACAACATACACAATGTTATACATCTTTATTACGCCTTTTATTAATGTAGCTTTATTCCTTGTGAGAAAGCCTTGTTTCTAATTAATGCTGACCAATTAAGAAAGTTACATTTTATATGAAAGTAGCTCATGTCTATAAATAGTTCATTACTTGCATGCTCAACTTGATAATTTAGCCCCAAGTATATAAAACTCTGTATTAAAGAGTTTATTTAATGTTCTATACAATGATGACAAGGTGGCATGTAGATTATTTAGAATTAATTATCACATAGAAATGATTTTCTTACAAACTGCTTAAGGACGGCTATCACGATAACGTTATTGTCAACTCGTTTCAATATTCTAGCAAGTATCATGTGCATGGAGAAACTCTTATTTCTGTACTGACTCATCTGATTCTTATACATCCAAGCATATGCCCAATGCTAAGAATATTCTGCACTGTAAACATGATGCACATGAAATTTGTTTGGGCCACATCCAAGTATTAAGTTGTGAATAATAGTTATCCAGCTGATAACAAAAATAGAAGCTATCAGGGTTTTTAAGCAGTATCTTGGCAAGGTCTCTTTCTATCAACGCATAGGGTATGCAACACACTAGGGCACGCCTGCAGGCAGGAAGAGTTTATTTGTGGCCTGTGAAGATACAGTTGCCATCATTCTGGACATTGATTAAAAAAAAACGTAGAAAACCCCAGAACGCAGTTTTATCTTACAAGGGCAGATCTTATCCTGATAGCATATCTGTTTAACAAATGTCTGTTGCAAGTGCAATAACACTAAATCCAACTTTTGTCATCAAAAGACAGACATTTTCCCGATATCATTGTTGTCAAATCTATGGAAGAAACATCTCCTTTAAAATCCACTATTATGATATAATTGTTCTAATGCCCTTTCTCTAATTTCTGTGGAATAAACTATTCCAATAATCATTCCAAAATCAGACTTAGTTAAGGCATCAGAGAACTACAACATTGACATGACCACTGTAGTTCCATGGAAGAATTTATGGTAAATGTGTCCAAGCAAGCAAATCAGATAAGTTAGAAATAGAAATGGAAGAAATCTGCATATGTTGTGGAAGCTTTAAGATTCACCTTTTCTTTCATGAAGGATTATGTATTCCATCTATAGAAAGCTCGATAGAGATATTATTTCAGTGTAGTGATGGCTTCCAGGCAATCTGCAGCTGGGGAGATTCTCTAGTGATGTGTCATGACCTAAAATGTGACAGGTGTTTTTGTGAAGGAGGTGTGTGCAGTCTTGCCTAATTACTCTTGGATGTTCAGAGGAGATTAAAAAAACAGGTGCATGGATTAAGAAAAAGGAAGCTATCATGCAGAGTTTGAAGCCATTCTGTTGTTAAAAGGCTGTCTCTACGTCTATTAGTGTCACAAGTCACGTGTTTTCCTTTTTACACAATACTAAATAAAGTAATATCTCTGTGTTTAAGAGCCATCTGAATTGCCCTGGGGTTTCTGGCTTGGTTAAAAATCCTTTGCAAGGAACAATCTTTGGCAGCATTTTTTAAAAAAACAAGTATTGTGTTTATTTTGAATTTACATTATTACATTTCTGTTTGCATGTTTGTACATCCATTTTCACTGGTATTTCAGTTTTTTGGTGTCTTAATTATTACTTTGATAATCAATGAGATGAAAAGCCATGCTAATAATAATAATGGGAACAGTAGTAGTAATAATAATCATAATTTATTATGTGAGGTTTTGCCAATTTTTGCCCTCACAAATAAGGAGGGACTATTATAAAGGCTTCCTTCCATGCCAAACACATGATTAAAAAACTGGCAAATAACTGGCAGCAGAAATTGAGCTATGGATTACATGGGGTATTGGCCTGATGAAGAAGTCTTTTCTTACACTCTTGTGTTTTGTTCATAAGAATCCAAACAGAATCTAGTTGTTTTGGTACTGCAAACATGGAATTCTTGCTTAGCCATAAATTGCTCGGAAGAAACTCTGCAAAAAGGCCTTGTGAAAGACATTAATTTTAGCATGCATAATTTTTTAAAAAATCAACATTCTACAATACAGTAACATTTTCTAATTTATGATTATATATATAATCCTAAATTAGAGAATGTTACTGTATTGTAGGAAAAAAATAGTTTCTGACAGTGACCAGCAGGATGAACATTTGTATTTGAATAATAATAGTAACACAGTTGCTATTGAAAGAAATGAAAAATGAATACTTGTTCAATTCCTCAGTCAAACTTCAGATAATGTGATAATTAAGCTTTTAGTATATTTGAGTTTAGTTTCCACTGACATAACATCATGCTTCTGAAAGCCGTTACTTATTTCCCAATAGATTGCTCTGTGTCTAATGTTGACTGTTCAAGTGAAATTTAAATATATCTTAACATCTAACAATTTTGTTCTTTTGAATATATTATTCCTTAGAGCCAAACTTTCAAAAGGTTTGTTAGGAATAACCGCTGCTGTGGTTAGTTGCTCTCAGTACATTTATATTTCACAGTTCGCTTAAAAGGAGGAAAAAAGTATTTGGGGTACCCTTGAAGGCAGTCTTGTAAGTGTAGGTGATACAGAAAGCACCCCAAGGATAATGAGTATGTGATAAGTGCTGATTGTGGCTGCTATACATTATGGAACTTTGGTACCATTGGGTGTGGCTTATCTTGTGATGACTATATCCATAAACCCAGTGTATCTAAAACCTTTCACTGAAGTGAGCTGAGATGGCTGTCCTTGAGTCCTCATTGAAAACTCTGGGCTATACTGGGAGGGAAATGATATGCAAACGTCAAAAATAAACATACTCATTTGTTTTCTTGTGAAATCTTAGTAGGTCAATTTAGGAGCCTTAATTCATAACATTGTTAATTATTTTTTATCAGCTGAGAATAAATGGCAGAAGAATGTTCACCAAATCTTTTCCCTTTCTTTTTTGTCTCTTGAGTTTTGACATTTGGGTTTAATCAAACCATAGTTAATGTTATGTCCGAACAGCAAAGTGTATCTGAATGCCAGTATACAAACAAGAATATTAACATTCAGTTCCAGTTGTGGTTTTAAGATTTTGGTTCATTCACTAAAAAAACCCTCATTTCAAATGTAATGACTAGCTGTTTTAATTAGACCAGAAAATATATGCTGGGTTGAGGAGAGTTAGAGAGGAATGTTTAGATTTTGTCCTTTGTACCACTCCCAACAATGGTTAGGAAGCCAACAAGTGACTATCCACAACTAGACAGCGTAGAGAACTTGAAACATTGTGTTAGTTATTTGTTGGATGAGTTTATTGCTTTATCTCTGAATAATGCTTTAAACTCCTAAAAGCAGTAAAATAAAATGTAATAAAAGAACAGTAATATAAAACTGTTCTGTTCACTTAAAAAAGAATGTAAGCAAATACAACATCAACTAAACATCAATAAAAAATCAATTAAAACAAATTAAACATATTCAACATATTTAACAGTCAATTTTTGGAATAAAGGCCTGCCTTAGGAAAGTGATCACAAATGAGGCTAAGTGGTAAGCAATTCCAGAGCCTCGAGGTAGTTTGTAAATTCAGGAAATGAAAAACTATAACTTTCTTGCATTTCTGCTGCTGCTACTTTCCAATAACTTTTAAATTGCCCCTTGGAGGCTGTATAATACAGCCATTCCTAACATAACACAGTTCCTACCGTGAGTGGGAAGCAAAATGTGACTTCCCTTGGATAATGCAAAGCCATACTATGCAATAGGTATGTGCACACTCCAATTTGTGAGAGTTTGGCAGTGCATCAAGAAAAAAAAGAAAAAATAATTTGGTATAATTGCTAGTAGCTTTACATCAGGTGACTCTATACCAGCTATTGAAAACTGGCAGTTAGGCAGTAAGATGTCTTTTACATGATTTGCAAAATGCATTGGTTTCTAAACGTGGAAGAATCTCATTATGTGAGAGGCTGGCTATATACATTCTGATGTAGAATAGGCATCATATACCCTAGACCCATAGCCCACTTTTGATTGTAATGGCTGATCTGTTGTACCACTTTTACTCATAGCTTGTAGAATTTTGTATGTTTTGGAGACTGTATTTATTTTGTATAACTGTTTTTCTACATGAACACTCTGACCCTGTCCAGATTGGGGCATTAGTGCCATGACAGTGCTGTTATAGTGGGGTTGCCTCATGTATTGCAGGCAACCCCACATTTCCCTCTTCCCCCAAAAAAGAACAACCCCCCCCAAACAGGCTTCCCTGAATATGTGGAGGCAACAGTGAGTACATCTCATAAAGAAATAACAATATGACCATATGAATTGTATGTATTTTTTTGTTTGTTTGTTTGTAAGAAGTTGTTTTAGTTGGATTACAGTTTCTCTTCAGAAGTTCATTTTCTTTAGAAAGGAGCTTATGGTTATTCTTCTGTTGCTGTCTCTATTCTCCTATACTCTTTAGCCATATTGTGTTTGTGGTACTAAAACTTTACTATAAATAGCATGGGATAGGCAGGTGCGGAGGAGAAAAGTGCCCTCCTATCTCCCAGTTTTTGCTAGTTGCTGCTGCTGAATGATGCTCATGTGATTTCTTTACCCTAGAGGATATAGGAGGGGGTGGGGAGAAATATACCAATATGACATCCATGTGATCTCATCCTGATGGTTTGTTTTAGTTTAAATAAAAGCCACGGCTCTATTCTCATTGCTCTAGCAGAATGGTCAAATAGAACATCGTGTGTGAGGATATGGGGGCAATTAAATACCCTTAAATTTTCAAAGCAAACCTTTACTATTATTCTGTTTGTAGTCCTTTCAAATTGCCCCTATGTGTCACAATATTGCCAAGAGTAATGTCTGTCTGAAAACATAACTTCATTCTCTCCAAAAGCTAGGAAGACAAAGGCAAAACTTTCACCTGTTCTTGGATTCCTGCAGATGGCCTTTAGAGCAGTGGTTCCCAAAGTTGTCTGGGCTACAACCCATCTAATATAAGTTTACCAACTCGGAACCCACCTCTAGGAAATTTAACCATTACCAATATGAATAAAGGACTTTTCAAATAACAAAGTTTTAATACAATTTTTAAATTACTTAATTAAATAATTACATCCAAAAAGTTATTTCAAATACGGTTAAATTTCCTAGAGGTGGGTCCCGACCCACAGTTTGGGAAACCCTGCTTTAGAGACATCCTCCAACCTGGAGGAAGTACTTAAGCATCCATTCTAGTAGACATTGATACATCTGCCATCCATGAATTTGTCTAACCCTTTCTTAAAGCCATCTGGGCTGTTTGCTATTACCACCTCCTGTGGTACAAATTCCATGGACTCATGACCCTCTGGGTGAAGAAATACCTCTTGTCTTATCTGACTCTCTTACCTGTCACCTTCATAGAGTAGCCTGGGTTATAGTTTTTTCTCTCTCCTATTTTCCCTGTTTTCCCTTTATTTAACCTTTCTATACCATGCATGATTTTATATATTTCAGTCAGACCTAGAGGTTGCAATCTGACAAACAGCTTTGTACAGTAGTAATTTAAAATAAAAAGCAGCCCTGTGGTAACTGCTGTGTGATCAGTTTTATGAATTGGTATAAATTTTTTGAAGTAGCTTTTAAAATGGGACCTCTATATATGGAACAAGTAAGAGAGACTGAAAGTGAAAATACAGTAATCATTTCTATAATGTGATCTTATTGCATTATTGAATGGAACTTCCTTCATGTAACACAGTATCACAAGCTTATACAGAGGGTGGGGTTTGAATTGCCCATCCCAATGAAGTCAGGGTATGACGGTGTCCAATTGCTGACTCCATGGGGAAGGGATTCTGTTGAGCGGAGGAGAGAGGAGAAGGGGTTCTTCTCCTGCTGAGCACTGAAGAATAGAGAGTGAGTCTGCATTATAAGCTAATTGTCGGAATGCAAAAAAAAAAAAAAAAGGAAGGAAGAAAAGAAAAGAAAGAAAAAGAAAAGAACAAAAAAGACCTTGCTGATGATGGAAAAAAAACCCCAGAATTAAAACCAGATTAAATTGCCTAGTGGGAACCTGGCCCCTAAGTCAGTCACAGTCAAGGATTCAGATGTCACTACTAAAAAGGTAAAACTAGCAGCTAGGCAAAGGGTTAACGTGATCATTTCAGTGGCAGCTCCCCTCAGTGGGGATGGGGGACCTATTGAGATGGTCCACCCCCAGAGACATAAGGAATTTGGGTGATTCCTGAATGGCTTGAGAGATATTCTGGTTGGCATGGCTGATGGTCTTGTTGAAGCTCTGGTCTGTCTCTGGAATAGGGAGATGAGCAAGGCTATCAACACAATCACTCCCAAGTGCCCTTGGCATGCTTTTAGGGCCCAAAAAGTGCCTTGGTATTCCATGGAGCTATGAGCGATGAAACAGGAAGTTCAGTGGCTAGAGTGCAGGTGACATAAATCCGGCTGTGGTTTGACCGAACACGGGTTAGAGCACACTGTTGTGTCTACCATGTGGCTGTGGGGATGGCAAAAAGGAGCTTTTTCTCTGACACCACTACATCTTTGAGTAGCTGTCCAACAGAGCTCTTCAGAGTGGTGAATGACCTTATAAAATTTAGCTCAGTGAAGCATGGGCAACGGCCATATAATATCTGCTGTGACAAACTTGCAAAGCACTTTGAGGGCAAAGTTGTTCGGATCTGTGGGGAATTAGATGTCACAATTGGGAATAGTCCAGAGGAGGCATCCAGGGAACTGACTGGTCTCTTGGATCAGTTTCAGTTGTTGAGACCTAAGGATGTTGAGGGGGTTCAGCCAACAATGTGCTGCCTAGAACCTTGCCCTTCCTGGCTGATAAAAGCCAGCTGGCAAGGTATGACCGGTGGATTCAAGGAATAGTGAATTCCTCCCTGAGGCATGGGGTGATCCCACTGGCCCTTGAACAGGCAGTGGTTCACCCCCTTCTAAAGAGGGCCTCCCTGGATCCAGAAGATTTAAACAACTATCACCAGGTGGCTAACATAACATTTTTGGGCAGGGTACTAGAGAGAGCTGTCGTTGTTCAGATTCAGGCATGCTTGGAAGAAACAGATTATCTAGACCCATTTCAATTTGGCTTCAGGCCCAGTTATGGTACAGAAACTGCCTTGGTCGCCCAGGTTGATGACCTTCTCCAGGAGGGAGACAGAGGGAGTGCAACCCTATTGGTTCTCCTGGACCTCTCAGCAGCTTTTGATACCATTGATCATGGTATTCTTTTGGAAAGGCTACAGAGTTTGAGTTGGAGGCAGTATGCTCCATGGGTTCCACTCCTATCTCTGTGGCCGATCTCAGACAGTGGTAGTGGGAGATTCTCATTCGAAATCCTGAGAACTCACTTGGGGGGTTCCTCAGGGGTCAATCCTATCTCCTGTGCTCTTTAATAGCTATATGAAGCTGCTGGAAGAGGTTATCAGGAGATTTGGAGTAAGGTGTCATCAATATGCAGATGATACCCAGCTCTATCTCTTTGTGCCCTCTGAATCAGGAGAGGTGGTTGAAGTGCTTGACAGGTACCTGGAGGTGGTAATAGGCTGGATGGGGGTCAATAAGTTGAAGCTGAATCTAGATAAGACAGAGGTGCTGTCACAGGGTCTCGGGTCCATGTAGTTGGGAGGCACCCTGTCCTCGATGGGGTTGTAATGCCCTGGAAGGGACAAGTGGGAAATTTGGAGGTACTCTTGGACTCTGTGCTGATGCATGAAGCTCAGGTGGAGGCTGTGGCTAGGAGTGCCAATTCCCAACTACAGCTGGTTGGCCATAGTTATCCATGCTCTGGTAACCTCTAGATTGGACTATTGTAATGCACTCTACATGGGGTTGCCTTTGAAGACGGTTTGGAAGTGGCAGCTAGTGCAGAATGCAACTGCTAGGTTGCTGACTGGAACAGCTAGCCGGATACACATCACACCAGTCTTAAAAGAGTTGGACTGGCTGGTGCTTCGCTACCAAGCCCAATTCAGGGTGTTAATTTTAACTTAAAAGGCCCTAGATGACTTGGGCCCCAAATACCTGAAGGAACGTCTACTCCCATATTGACCTGCCCGTGCCCTAAAATCTGGAGCCCTCCTGGTTGTACCACCACCCTCAGATGCAGAGGGGATGGGCACCCAGGAGAGGGCCTTCTCAGTGATGGCCCCTAGGCTGTGGAATAGTCTGCCCCTTGAGGTCCGTCTATCATCTTCACTGTACACATTTAGGAAGACAGTGAAGACGCACCTCTTTGTCCTGGACTTCGGTTAAAGGGGGATACACTTTCCCTTCCCACTTGCAGACACTTCTGTTTTAATATATACTGTTATTGTTTTAATATGTTGATTCTAAATGTTGTTACCCGCCCTGAGACCTTTAGGTATAGGGCGGGATAGAAATACAAACAAACAAATAAACATGATTTTCATAACGTGATGTTTTTCCAGAACAGAACTGCAGTAATTATGTTTTGGCATTCTGCTCCTTATGGGGGAGGGGGGGGAAGCAAATGAAAACCAGAAAGTTGGGTTTTTTTTTAATGGTTCTCTTTCTCTTATAACAACATACAGCCAGGGTGGATTCATGATACTGGGAACTGAATTTTAATTTTGAAATTAAAAAGGCTTGTTAATCTGTATTGATTTTTAAAAATGTGTTAGAGTCTTCTATTTGAAAAATACTGTACACCACAAACTGCTCTATCACCTGACAGCAATTGATAAAGCATCTGTGCAGAACGTGTCAGAAAAAGGTTAATATTTATTGATTTTTATGGTGCTACAACCAATGTAGTTTTACCGTCAAAGATGTATGGCCACCAGCAATGGAATCTGTAAAATTGCAAGGGGGGGGGGGGTGTTGTTAGTTTTTACTATAACTTATCCTTGTGTTTTGGCCTTAAAAATGACAGATCTTTAATGTAGAACAGAGTGCTGTGAATGTGCAGCAATTGTATACCTGACTCAAAATTCAGTATTCTAAAACAGGATGTTTTAAAGGCTTAAGGAATGCAACGCTGCATTGCAAATTATGATCACATTAGCCTTTTCATCCACTTAACAATGTACTATTGATTTCAAGTAGATGCCAAGCAAGTGATAGTGTGTTTGTGTACGTATGTGTGTCTATGCGTATATGGTGTGTGTGTGTGTGTGCATGTGATATCAGAATAAGGTATTTGTACTGTTCTGCAGAAAAATCTGGCTACTTTGCAACCAGGCACACTGGAGGCATGAGTGTATTAGTTGGAGGAGTGGAAAACTAAAAGTATGCCACCATCTGTTTGAAGCAGTATGTTTTAGCTGTGCAACACATACATTGCTTCCCTCACTAATTCTGCTTTAAAAAAATGTAGTCTTATTCATTTTTAATGTATTTTAGACACACACAGAGCTTACCAGATCTTGCAAAAGTACTATAGTAAGATGGGATTGCATTTCAAATAATTTTTAGAACCGTAAACAATGAAGGATGATACTTGTGGGTTGTTCAGTGAAGAGCAAGTACATATGCATTCAAAAAGTTTTACTTACCAAATTTTTGCCAGTGTGTATCTCAAGTGCTTCAGTGCCGCCTCATCATCAAAGAGTTGATCCTCCAATGAACTTAATGAGAGATCCTCAGTAGCTGTGTGTTCATACATGGAGCAGCGCTTTAGCAGGCCAGTTATATTTACAAACCGTGCTACCCCTGCCTTTTTCTGGGTGAGTAGACATATGCACTTAATCCCATAGATCTCATTTATCTAGGGATGACTGCATTAGGGTTGTTAGTACTGGAAATGTTTATTAAATGTTTTTTAAAAAATATGTGAGTTACCTTTTCCCATTTTTTAAATGTTCTTACCCTTTCCATTGTTGCTTTTCAAAGGTTCACTGCCAAAGACAGGGCACATTTGAGGCTGTGCAGCCTCTAATCAGGCTACCAATGGGAAAAGTCACTTCCTGGTAGACTGACCTGTAGAATAAATGGAAGCGTATACTGTAAACATGCTTTAGATCTCCTTCGGTCCATATTACATTTTTTCCCCTATTAAGCTTTATTCTACCAGTTTGTCTGCTTCCCCATCCCTCCCTCAGACAGCATGCCCATTTTATTGTGCTCATTTAGAGGAAAGGAAAACAGTTTGTCTCTCTGAAAGGTAAAGAACATTGACTGGAAAACTACTTTTAGAGCTAAAATACCATTACAATATATGGCAACTGAAGTTCTCCAATTGAATGTTGCAAAAGGTGCTGACAATATGAAATATTCCTTTGAACTGAGGGAGTTTTGTTTGTTTTTGTTTTCCTCTGATCCTTCTACCCTGGAACCTGAAATTTGAATGTAAAGTATTACACAAAATAATGTACTTAATTTCAGTAAGTCAGATAAGAGCCAGTGCTCATAGAACAACACCTTTTGATTGTAATGACTTTCTCATTAATCTAACATACTCCATTTTTATTGTGCTTCATTACCCATTGCCCATCCTCTCTATCTTCACTGAACATTTTAAATCGTAACTTGGAAAATGGTGACTTCTTAGTCACAGTAGCAGCACATCTGGGCTGTTTTGATGTCTTTTCATTCCTCCTTTAATTCTGCTGTTTCTCATTTTCAAACTACCAGTTGCCAAAGCCCTGATATGTTTTATGGAATCCATAACTAATTTTAGTTTTGCAGTTATGGATGGCAGCTTAGTGACAGAAGGTTTTTCAAACACATTATTTAATTTTAAAAAATTAACTAGAGCTAGCTATAAACCATTAATTATGGTTGCTAACCCCCACCCCTCCAAATTGGCTATTACTTTAAGTAATGGCTGATATGTTACACTTTCAACCAATTTCAGCAAATAATGTTGTGGGAAGTGTTTTTTAATTCATTACGTAATTCAACTTTAGTGCCAGCCATATACAATAAAACCCATATACTTGTTTGAGATTACACAGACATTAAAATACTTCATTGTTTAAATTGAAAACGTACATCAAATCATAAAACTAATTGATTTCAAACTTGTCGTTGTTTGTTTTAACACTTGTAGAACTGATTCAGAAAACAGTGTTTTGAAGCCACATCAAATCACAAGACTAAATTATTTCATGCCTTTGCCAAGAGGCGACCATGCAGGGTGGTGATCAAAGAAAAAAAATGCTGGCTTGTATGTGTATCATCACACAGGTCACTGCATGCTTCTGTTTAAGTGGTAGTCTCCAGATATGCCCAGCTTGCAGAGTTTAGTGATAAAATGACATACATCTCACTGAGTCTTTAGCTGTGTTCACAAGTAATGTTCTTACAAAAAACACCTCTGAGGCAGCCTAGGGATAGCTTAGAACTGGTTTGCAGGTCAGATCTTGGCACATTCGAAGATTGACATTTGAATTGAATGCTTCGGAAGATCTGTATGAAGCTTCGTTACATTTGTGAACCTGGGTAGGTGGGAAAGTGGCTGTGCCAGTCACATCTGCAATGGATCCAGAGTGGATTAAAAATGGATTGACAGCATATTCAAAGTGGATTCAGGGCAGATTTGATGCGTTCAGAGCAGATACATAGGAGATTTGTGTGGGGGTTCAAATCAAATTCGTATTGAACATTCATAGCATATTTGAATCCTACCACATGCAAAGGATATCTATTAGAATGAATACAAATGTTCTTGCATTCAGTTCAATTTGAATCAACCCCCCCTAAAAAAAAACATTTATGCACATCCCTACTGGTGATACTGTTGTTGAATGCCAGATCAGTCTGGAATAAGTCATCAGTTATTCATGATTTGATTGTGGATGCATGGATTGACCTCAGGGGATGAACTGGGAGGTCCCATGCTTACTCAGCTCCCCGCCCCCAGATACTTGGTGCAGCTCACTTTGGCTGGTGGAGCAGGAGGTTTGTGTTGCTGTAGGCCATGAGGATACTATCTCCCTCACTAAACATTCAGTCCATTCTGTGATTGGAATTGAACGTGTGTTCCTGAAATTGGCCCAGAAATAGAGAATAGAGTTGCTGCTGATATACTGCCCATGCTGAAGTCCAACAGCATCCTTATTTCAGCTGGCTTGAGGTGGCCTCTAATGTGATTTGGAAGCAAAATTGTGGTATCGGGGGACTTTACTTTTCATTTGGATTCCTCCAGAAATGGCCTGTCTCAGGACTTTCATGGCTTCCATGACAACTGGTACATCAAGGACCCAACACAACTAGCAGATTATATCCTTGATCTGGTCTGTGTTACAGAGGATCAGGATGTATTAATAGGTGAACTTATTGTAACTTTGTTGTCAGGAATGGATCATTGTTTGGTAAAATTTGGACTTGTGGTTATAGGACCTCATTTAAGGGGAGAGGTCTGCCCCTGGAATCTGATATATTTCTGAATGCTAAGAGGGAACTGATATGGCTGGTGCTAATGGGAATGGGAAGCTTTGTCAGCTGCTTTGAGTCCCCATAAAAAGGGTGGGACAAGCTCTTCTTCTTCTTCTTCTTCTTCTTCTTCTTCTTCATGATGGTATCTACTTGTATACACTGGCACTTCCTAGTCTTGTCTGCTTTATTTTCTATGCACATCTCCAGATTTTGCAACCATTCACTTTTATGGTCACTTTCTGCTTCTACTACTTTTTAAATCTTTTCTTTGTTGATTCAGATGAGCATTTTCTATTGTTGTTGTTACCATTATTATTATTTAACAGCCTTGCACAAACCACTGTCTTCCCACTTTGGATCAGCACTATGTGTAATTATTTTGTAATTTCATGGATGGAATATTCTTTTCTCTGTCTCTGTCTTTCTCTTAATATATCACTATCAAAGGGTTCTTTATGTTCTAAAAAATCAAGTTTTTAAAGTTAATTCTTACCAAAGTTACAAGTACAGACAACAGCAATATGTTCAGTCTGCCTAGCAATTCCAGTCTGCATATTAAGTTTCTATTTTATTATCTTAACTCATACCTGGACCAAAAATGATGTCTGCCACTACACTATATTAACTAGCTATCAAGATATGTGCTATATATCTATGGAAAAAAATATATAATCAAGATACTCTGATGCTGTTCTGTTCATAAGGAGATTCTCCAATTACTTCACTATATAGGTCAAATTTTTATGGACCTCACTTTCTGGAACTGGCTGTGTTCTTGTTTAATGTTAAATGTCCATTTCTGTGTGTTCAACAGCCTTGCTCATAAATGCTTTCAAAGTCGGATGTGTGCAGTATCTTCTCACTTTCATTGGTCAGATCAAATAGATACTGGATTAAATTTGAAAAACGGGCTCCATTTTTCAAATGGCTTCATTCATTCATTCATTCATTCATTCAGTATTTATTTATTTGCAGTTTTTATCTTACTTTATACCTGAAGGTCTCAGGGTGGGTTACAGCAATAGAAACAAAATACTGTATAAAATGCACATGTTAAAAATAATAACATTCTAAAATAATAACAATTTCAGGAGGGGAAAGTGATTTCATAGTCAAAGTTCAGGATAAATAAGTATGGCTTTACCAATATACAGTAAAGGTGTCTGGCACACCTCTGAATGGAGACCTTTACATAGGATGAGAAATCCCTATCTGGGTCCCCACTCCTTCAAATATTTATTCAAAACAAGCTGCTATTGTAGTTATTTTTCCAGTCATTCATTAACACAGAAGTTTTTTAAAATTAAAATTATATACTTTCTCAATACTTTAGTTTCCCAGTATATAGAAGATAGAAGTTTTGTGTATCACAACCAATCATTGATATTTAGGGAAAACAAAATCTACATTGAATATTATGATGATGCTGTTTTTTTGTCAGTGTCCTAAAATGCGTAAAGATCAGAAATAATTCAGGAAAAAAATTGATCATATGATTTGGTTCTGTTTGTCATCCTCTTGCCAAAACCTGTAGTTTAGAGATGCTATTGTGAAAAACTCATTATATTCTCAAGTGATCTTGTTTAGTCGGAAGAGATTGGAACTCATTCTTTCCTGTAGGCAGTATGCTGTATTGGCTCCCTAATGTGCATCTCTGTTTTGCTAAAGGGTTCGTTTTATTCATTGCTTTTTAAATGGCATATCAAAATTGGTAGACTAGGATGGGAGAAATAGCTCTAACCAGACACTGATCCTCCTGGACCACATTTTGGTCAACAGTGGACTAAAATGTGTTAAGTGAGAAAAACTGAGATGCTGATCAAGGCTTCACCCATCCATGCCACTTCTATACTTTCAAGGTCAGAAATTTTCTGCTGATGGCAAGTTTGCTTTGAAAAATTATTTCGGATCTTTTTCACAGCTGCTGATTTGAGTGGAATTTTTAATAGTTGTAGGGGCAGGTGCTACTTGTTCATGCCATACTTTTGGACTTTTCCCTAGACATCTGATTGGCCTCTGAGAGCTGGATGGGGCACAGTTCTCATTCAGCAAAAATTTCTACTAATCTTAAGCATGAATCGGTGTGGTTACCATTCTGTAAAAACTGCAAGAAAAATGGTTGTTTAAGAACAACCAAATTTCCATAATGTTGTTCCTTAGGGCCAGTCTGAATTATGTTTTGCGCATACTACATTCAGTTCATCACCTTCTCAGCCATGCCAAATTAAGCGTAACAGAGGCCTGTAATTTTTGCCAAAAGAATCTTTTAAAAGATCTGCCAGCACAAATTGCTCACTATTAATTTAGCTAAGCACTTTAGAACTATTATCAAAAATATATAGCTCCTTTGCATTTCATATCTTTATATTTATGTAATACATAACAGTGACTATATATTTTGTATTGATAATTAACAGTGAAATTATTATGCCCATACATTTTAAACACACCTTCTTCAGTTAAAACTATAAACTGAAAATCATTGGAAATAGTGACATTAAATCTGATTTACCCTTAAGGTTTTCATTTTAAATCAATATTATAGTGAGAAGCTATAATAACAGCTAGGCAACTTTAACCAAATTAATATTCTGAAAAAAGGGGATGGGTGGGAGTGGCATTAGATGTAAGGAGTAGAGGGGGGGAAGACAATCTTTATAGTTCGATTTTATTACTACCACCTTTTTAATTGCCTGAAGAAATGTGCTAGATAATACTTTAACTAAAATCCTCTGTAGATCTCCTGCAGTACTGAGGCTCAGTTATGTCTTCTTCATTCAGAGCCTACTACAGTTAACCTCCCATCCAATCCACAGGCATGACTGTTTGTCTCAATATTTGGCATGTTGCCCACAGGTTTTATGGAAGTTATATGTCCTAAATTTATTTCATGGTGGCTTAAAACAAGAGCAAGGGAAGTTTCTTAAGACTCATCATGCCACCAAGCCCTCTTTTCTCATAGAGATTGAGATAAAAAGTGGCAGGTGATGAAACTGTCATACCATACAAGAGTAGCATGTGCGTACATAAGTTAGCAGATAGGAGCTGCAAGCATATCCAGTGCTCATATCCTGTATTACCTCTTCTTGATAATGCACGGTAGTATGCGGTAGTACAAAATCTGAAATGTTCTTTTTTTCAACATGCAATGCAAAATTAGGCTGTGAAGAAGATAGTAGTTACATAAGAGCCAGTTTATCAATGCAGCCTGTGCTTCAGGTATGAAGCCATTATGTTTGAGGTGGGGGTGGTGGAAGTCAAAGAATGTCCATTTTACTCTGCTTTATGCCTTGCATATAGAGTCAAAATGAACAATTCTAGAGTGCCTGTTTTGGGATCTAGTGGCTTGCAGACTCTCCAAAGCTCCATCCATCCATCCATCCATCCATCCATCCATCCATCCATCCATCCTTTCTTCATTTCTTGATTCTGAATTTCAAATGATGCCAGAAGTTTATGCTTATCGAGATAGGACTGGCACTTAAAACTTTTTAACAAAGATTTTTTTTTATTGGAGAATCCAAACAGATTTATTTATTTGTGAATGTATTAGAAGATATGCAAGGGAAAGGCTATCTGGACTTTCTAATAACATATTAATTTTCTTTTCTTTTATAAAACACTTTTTAATATATGTGATGGAAGATAGTGATATAAAATGAATTTAGCTGCTAAACAGAAAATCACTTTTTGCTGAGTTAATTCCTCCAACTGTAACAAGGATGGGCTCATTTAATAGTTAATTAGCAATCAGCTTGTCATAATGTGTCTTTCAGTTTCTTACATTCCCTCCCAAAATTTTCTCTTCACTCTCTAGTGAGTGACAAGCAAATATCTGCTGGTGGTAATTTTTATTGAACTTACTCTGTCAGCAAAAGATTTGAGGAACTGAAAAGCTTGTTCAATAATAGATAATCTTACACAGTCAACACTTTCTTATTCCCTGGTCATCAGAATGTGAGCTTTTCTGAGGTATAATAATACAACAGGGATGCATTGGGTTTTACTTACAAAATTATTGTATAGCTAATTTAGGCTGTGTAATGTTCAAAGCTATAATTTTTCCCCTATTATTCTTCAGTGAGTCTGAGAAAGCAGAAACTGAAGGATTCTGGGAAACCAGGCAGAAACCATATTCTGATATAAGATTAATATTAAAATTTGCTCCTGAGCTCCAGGAAAGTTTGTAATTGTCTGATTTACTTACATACATCTGGAAAATCATTGTGAAACTTCAGTTTACCCAAGAAAAGGAGGAACCCAACACTATTCTCAATGGAGAGAGCTATGGAAAATTTAGCAAGCTTGAGGTTTTAGCTGGTAACGACTATTGTGAAATCATCATACTGCATTTTAAATCAGATGAAGAGAAACTATGTTTCTCTTCACATTGCAGTGTCTTTTGGTCCTGATCAGACCTCAAAAGATCCCTATTATTGACTTGCTTGTGTCCTTCTGAATTTCTTTAACAAGTCACAGGTCAGTATAGTTTTCAAATGTTGTTACCTGCCCTGAGACCTTTGGCTATAGGCTGGGATAAGTAAGTAAGTAGGTAAGGTAAGGTAAGGTAAGGTAAGGTAAGGTAAGGTAAGGTAAGGTAAGGTAAGGTAAGGTAAGGTAAGGTAAGGTAAGGTAAGGTAAAAAATAGATTTGCAAGTTCCATGCAAATACCCGATCAGTGCCTCTTTCGTGATCACAGAACAGCACATCAGGATGTGCTTTAGGCTGCTATCCCATGCCAGCACCCTTCATAGAATACCATGTCTACAGGGCACACTAGTCCACCAGGAGGCCATACCTCCCAAGGAACAGCCTGCTGCATGGGACCAGGCACCTGACTCCAAAATAGTGCTAGAGCTTGCTTCAGGCAGATTGCAAAAGCAGTCTCCCGAGTTTTTCTGGGGTTAGACTGCACAAGGCATCTGACTTGTGGAGGCTTGTGAAGCCCAAAATAGTTAGGCCAGGCTTCCAGAAAGAGCCCTGAAAAAGGGCGGCTCAAAGGAAAAGCCAGGCTATGCTATTTTAATGCAGATGGCCCTTGGCTCATCCACTTTGCAGCCTTGGCACAGAACACTTGCTACTGTTTTGGTTTTGGTCTGCTTGTCTTTAGATTCATTTTGGAAGATTTACATATGAGTTCATTAGTGCACCTTCGTGACAGTATAGTACTTTAGAAATAGAAGTTTTCTTACTTTAAAGTGACCTTCTCAGGCTTACAGCACAGTGTTTTTAAAGCTGTTCTGCATTAACAATATTACTTTGAAATGCACGCACATACATACATACATACATACATACATACATACATACATACATACATACATACATACATACATACATACATCAGGTCCCCCCATTTTTATGTTTCTCTTGGGAGCTTCAAGAGGATAAAATTAGTAAACAGTTGTGCTGCTTTTATGTACAGCATGGAAAGAGAACTGAGTGTACAGCTGGAACTTTTACTCTAATTTGTACTATACATGCTCCCTGCCTTCTGAAACTCTTTCAACTATATATGTAAACAAAGATTTCTTTAAAAAAAATAAAGGATAGGAATTATTGTTCTTTCCCTCTCCCCTAGTACTGATCGCTTACATTTTGGTTCAGTGTTCCAGGGAATTTTGAGCAAAAATTTGAATGTACTGCCACAGGCAAATACCCTGTCTCATAAGTGAGATATAATTTATAATGCATTGCCTTCTAGAAACCTGGTGACTGCTGGTTGTACCATTAACAGTTTTAATGTTAAACAAAGAGCGGATTGTCATTATGTGCATTTTTCTCAGGAATATCAAACCCCAGCAGTAGTTCTTTTTCAGAGGCATGGTATTTTAGCATGGAGGATTTTCATTCTACTCTCTCTGTCATTACCTAAGCAAACAACTGTACTTCCAAAGGATAGTGGAATGGTGATGCTTCCAAGCCGTCTCCACAGACATTTCCGTATATCTATAAGCCCTGCAGTCACATCACAGAATTCTAGGCTATAGTTATGGGAAATAAAATTTTACTAATCACTTGGGGGGAGGGGGATTTCGTATTTTATTTTACTTGTTTGCACATCAACAGGAAATGCAATTGAATCCTGTGTAACAATCCCACAGTCCTAAATAGCTCAGTAGCATCTGTTTTAAAAAATGTGCCAAGTAATAATCTGTTTAAGCATAATAAAGGAACGTGTATTTAATGGCCATGTTTTTATGTTACGCTCCATATATCCACCCACCTCATGACACTGGTAGTTATAACATTGCTGATATAGTGCTGATGTTAACACTCCTGTAGGGAGTGTTTAGAAGGCTAAATGCTAGGTCGTTAATCAGTTAGATTATTTGATTTAAAATCATTTGATCAATTAAGATACCGCTTCCAGTTAATTGTAGTGTAGAGGGTAATTGTTTTTAATATGTGCACTTAAACCTCCCCATTATTGGTGGGGTAACTTTATACCCCAGCCAAGTAAAAGTATAGATACACTTTTTAAAATGCCATTTGAAAAATGTGATTTTGTAGCACAATTTTAGGACATTGCTCAGGAACTAAAAATATAGAACTTTGCTGTTGGTCTGGGGTTTTTTACACCAATTACCGATGAGAGTCAAATAAATGCAGGTAACAGGGCAAATTAGTATACAGAAATGATGTCACCTACTATTATGGCAACCAGAATGATTAAGGGGCTGGAACACCTCCCTTACGAAATCAGACTGTAACATCTAGGCCTCTTCAGTCTGGAAAGATGACGTTTAAGAGGTGACCTGATTGAAGTATATAAAATCATGCATGATATAGAAAAGGTGGACAGAGAAATTTTCTTTTCTCTATCACACAACACTAGAACCAGGGGGCACTCTCCGAAGCTGATGCATAGGAGAATTGGATCAGACAAGGGGAAGTATTTCTTTACCCAGAGGGTCATCAGTTTTGGAATTTGCTGCCAGAAGAGGTGGTAATAGCTACCAGCCTAGATGGTTTTAAGGAAGGGATAGAGAAGTTTATGGACGACAGATGTATTGATGGTTACTAGAATGGATGCCTAAGTACATCTTTCAGCCTGAGAATATGAAGTAAGGAACAGATAGTCAAACATGCTTTGTAATTACTTCCAACCGTAAAGTGGAAAAGAGATAAGAATAAAATACTTGGGGGGGGGGGGAGTGAAGGATTGAAAACTCTGCAAAGTTGCATTGAAATGATTAGAAGTGTCCCTGCCATAAGAGAAGTGAGTAACGGACTAAAGAAGGAAGGCCCTTCTAAGAGACAATCTTTTGACTGAGGTGGTGAACAGAGGCTCCTCAGAGAAAGTTTTGAGGTGGGATTGTTCACACATCAGTCTGCTCTGCTCTTATCACATGAACATTATGTGCTAGAAAAGGTGGAGTCAATAAGACTTGGAAACATGAGGGCCACACATGACAGCTTCTGGTTTGTGGATAATTTTTGCAATTGCTAAACAGTTCGTAAAAACTAGAGAAATTAAGTAACTACTCTGTAAATGCCATCTAATTGTTGTTGATGGGATACTGCCAAGTCATAGCTGATTCCTGGCATGGGAACCTCTATGTAATTTTCTTGGCAGAGATGCAGACGTGGTTTGCCATTGCCTCCTTCCAGGGAGAGGCTTAGGATTGAATCAGCACCACCCTGCTTTCCTGGCAGTTTGCTCTACCTCTGAACTATAGCCACTCCCACCATTCTAATACCATTATATACATATCCTCTTAATGAGTGATAAGCAGCCCAAATTATTTCTGTTTTCATATAACAAGAAATTAGTGTCATTTCTTGTTATATGACACTTGTCATTTCTCAATTCCTTTATCCCACTTCAATAGTATTACTCTTTCCATACTCTTTCAAGATACTCCTTGTATCCTTTCTTTGGTAGTTTCCACACTTCCTCTCTGTATTCTGGGGAAGGACAGGCAAGCCCCATCATGGGATACACTACCCATCCCATGCTGCAGGTACAGGACAAGCCTGTCTACACTGGCATTTCCTGCCCTACACTAGTCCCTGCAGCTGTCTCCGAAGGCTGTGTAAGCTTTGGAGCTGGAGCTGAAGACTCCAAAGGGCAGAAATGAAAGTTCATGACCTTCAGAGATCCTGGGAAGGGCTGTTTCAGTGGCAGACCCAGTTGTACTGCCAAAATGAGCCCCCCCATATCCCAGAAGAGGGAGTCGTGTGCCTTACGCACATGGCCCGTGTGGATGAAGCATTCCAAGAAAGGACCACACTTTCTGGACCACACTATTGATGAGTGTGGAAATGACCATTAATACAATAATTTATAGTTTAAAAATGAATAAGTAGTGAAAAGCCATTGGTGTGGTTTTAGGCTTTTGCATGCAACCCTTATATTCACTAGTAACAATATAAATTTACATAATCTTCTCATTATACTCCAATGTTCATAGCTTCCATAAGCATCATTATCATCATCCTCAACAATGTATTTGAATGCCACTTTTCTGGAAAAAAACTATTAAAATGAATGGATGACAAATAATACATTATAAAATTACAAAGAAAATACAAAAAGAAAAAGAAAAAATATCATTTCATGGAATACATTGAACAGTGTTTCTGGCCTCTGGATCATGATATTAGCTTGTTAATATAGACAATTACCTGCAAAAAGGTGGAGTCAAAACCAAGGAGTCAAAACAGGCAATAAAAAATTCTGAATGGATCCACAGCGACTCAGACAGCCAAGTTAGCCATTTGATGTTAATTACTTTGGATTTTCCTTTTCAAATTTGCTGCAGGAGAAGGGAGAACAGGAGATAAAAACTGAAGACTATGTATGTATCTGTCAGAATTAAAGTAAACAAGTGTCACTGTTTTATTCCATTATTTGTTCCTTAGTTAAGATTTGAGCTACATCAACATTTCAAATTGAAAATTTATTTTGTATTTCTCAGTAAGCAAAGCTCTAAATCAGTCTTACAAGCATGATCAATTTTAGCTCTGTTTCAGAAGGTCCTCTCAAAGTTATCTTTATAGCCTTCCTGTTGCTCTGAGTTGGTTGCTCTGAGAATCGTGAGGGCAGATTAAAAATGGTTCAGTATGTTTCTTTTTATATATTATGTTCCCATAGTCAATCTATTGGCTTCATCTGTAGGCATCTTCAGGGAACTGGAGGGATGTGTCAACTTTAGGCATTGGCCAACGTTCATCTGAAGTCCATGGCATTCATGCAGTCTTCAATAAATTCCAGGAAAGGATGCCCAAATTTATGAGTCAGACCAAGAGACAAATTGCAGTTGATCCCATCATGTTTTCAGTAGTAGGACAATGTTGTGTCCTAGTGCCATTATGTAGCAGTACATACTTCGAATGAGCAATTTAACTCTGAAGTAAAACAGTAAAATGGAGAGATTGTGATCAGGCGGCATGTCTGCTTGGTCAGACTGCTTGTTGTCTAGGCACTTCTGATGCACATCTGCACTGTTCCATCTCTTTTCTGTCCTCCATTTTCATTTTCAAATTGAAATTAGGACTGACGGGAATGTCACCCTGTACAATGGACTGCCCTCTTTAAAATAGGAGTCTTCTAATTGAAGCTTATTTAGGTTATAATTTTAAGCTGTGAGGTTTGGGCATAATAAGATGAAAACACACCATATTAGCTTTAATGAGTAATGTACAGAATAAAAACAGTGGCTGATAATAATGGATTTTGTTAGCTTTTAAGGTTCCCTGTCCTCCACCATCACCACCCCGGGTGAAATGTTATTGCCTAAGAATCCAGGGACACAGACAATACCAAGGCTCTGTTGATAAACAGGAAGGTTTCCTCTTTTATGCTACTGTGCGTTGTCTAAGATGAGGTTATTTTGCTGACTAATTGCCTGTGAATTTTTATTTATGCTTTTTAATTAACCATTACACTTTAAATACTTCACATAAATTTGCAGTCTGCTCTGGGAGGAGTACTGCTTCAACTTATAATGTTTTTGTAGCATGGAGAGGAATGACAATATTATAATTCATCAGGGCTCTGCACCCCTTTTTCTTGTTATTCTTACCACTGTTTTCCCTTTTACAAAAGCCATGCCTTGATAGCCTTCCCTGTATTATGTCTGGCTCTGGGGGAGCGTATGTCTCACCAACAATAAGTATTGGCAAGTAGATCCCTAATGTCTTACAGAATGGGGCGGGTGGGGCTAATAGCAAAAGCAGTATAGATCCTACGTTGATTTAATTCCAGAACTATTATTTTAAACCATGAATTGAATACATACCTTGCAGATCTGTATTATTCTTTTTATGGTGGCTGCTGTTGTTACTGCTACTTACTGATGAAACTTCCTTCTGAATATGGCATTATGCCACTCATTATCACTGTGTGATTTTCCTTCCTGTTTCTTAATATTTTAATAGAAATCAGCACAATCAGGTGTTCTAATATTGATCTGTCTGAAGATTATTTCACCAATATTGAAGTCCTGAAGGTGTGGCCGCAGTAGATTGATTACACACTTGTTACCTGTAATTCAGTACAGCAGCTCTCTGTTTACCATGTCCAGATTTCCTGTGCTGTCAGATGGGGTAGTAAGCACAAAGACCGAGAGCTTTTGGAACTGAACAAACAATGAGGGGGAAAAACGATTCAGGGCTGCCACTAACCCTTCACAGGTAATTTAACAGCCTTTGACTACAAGACATCAGTTGTAGATGCCTGCCGAGTATGAAGTCTGACATTCTGTCTTGCCATGTTCTTCCAATAGGAATGTACGTAATCTCTTGCTGAGGTTCACTGGAGCCCCTTTAGTGCACTGTGCTTTCACAGTGAACCTAAGTGGTTTTATTATGACAGACATGAGTGCTCACAGTTCTGTCACACATGTCATGTAATCTCTCAGTACAATATACTGAGTTATTTAAAATGTAAAGATGACCAAAATTAGGATTTTTTTCTACCTCTTTTCTCCTTGTTTAAAAATTTTTTACACAAGCCAAATATTTTTCTCTTAAAATATTTTTCTCTTAACAGATTCAAGTGCATTGTTTTGTTCTTTCTCTCTCACCCCCCTCTCTCTTTTAAAACAGCTCTTGTTTTCCAGTAATAATTCCACATTCCCAGTCTGCTTGAAGAATATTTTTTTCCAGAGTGAGACTTTTAGAAATGGATTTTTTTTAAGTGATCCTAGAAAATGTTAAGAACTATACAAATAGGTCAACTGTAAGGTTGCTGTCCGTGGAGTTTGAAGACACAACAAACTGCAGCTGCTACCACTAGCTCCTAAATAAGTGTTTTTTTTAATGCTTGGGTGTGTTCTTAAGTGTTTTAAATTGTTTGCAATACTATTCAGGTAATGGGTTTGCTCAGAATATGTGGAATGAATGGAAGTTTTTGTTTTAAGAACATGCTTATTATTACACCACATAGTATGGTCTGAGGTTTGCAAAATATACCATTGGAGCTTATGGCTTTCAGTGGAATAATTGTATAGCACTATATAAAACTATCTGCCTCTTTGTCCTCTTAATGGCTTATTTTAAATCCTTGCTTTCTGGAAATCTTTTGGATTCTTTCTTTTTAAACTGTTGTCAGGGACATTAGTAGTCTCACTGGAATACATTTTCACCGGGAAGTTTGGATACATAAAGCGAGGAGAGGAGGTTTCCCCCCCCCCCATAGGTGCCCAGAGTCATCTCGACTGAACCTGTTGCTGCTTCTAGCGCTGGTGGTTAGAGATTGCTGCCTGCTTGAACTCCTTGTCTTGCCTGCCTCAGGTGCTTGGCTGCTCTGTTTCTGTCTCTGTGCCTCAGTGTGTCATTGTGCCCTGCTGCTGCCAAGCTGGACGGCAGGAGGTGCAGTTATACACCCGCTTACATGGAGGTTCCATTCTGGAAAAAAAAATGACATGTAAGTTGAATCCAAGTAGAATGAGTCAATGACTTGTGGCAATCCCATCATAGCTGTGACATAATGGCACTATATATTCCCCATCTAGATGGGGCCATGGAACAGCCAGGTACTTTCTGTTGCCTTAAACTAACACAAAAGCATTTTGGTAGGATTGGTGGAACGACAGGAGGGCTCACTTATCACCTTTCTAGAGAGAAGGATAAGGTGGTCTGTCCTTTTAGGAAATGTTCAGTTTCACCACTTTAGTGCTAGTGCTGTGGCTATGATGATACTGTGTTTCAAAGAATTATAGCAAAATTCTTTAAAAATTAGAAGATGGCCATTGACTCAGATGAGTAGCATGACAGGAAGGCACACTAAAACATACACCCATTCCAGTTTAAAGTGTCAAGCCCTTTGCCAGAGAACGTTGTGGGGCTGGTTGTCACTCAGTTTTTCCGTATTACTGCAGAAATCCACATTCACACACAGACGCTTATAATTTCCTATCTAGAAAGGGCAAGTTCTTAGCTATGTTGGTGCTCTCTCTCTCTCCCCCATGCACATACACCCCAATTATATTTAACTTGAAAATATATTCTTTTCTTTTTTAATAATAGTGACCTTTAAAGTTTCCTTGGGGCAATTACTGTTAGAAAACTGCAAGTTCAGATCAAAACAAGCCAAGAACGGCTTTATTTATTTTTTAAAAAAACTGTATACATTTCAATTTCCTGTTTCAGTTTGTTATGTAGACGCTACTTGTTAATATATTTAGAGTATTTTTTATTGTAGTCTACCAAATCCAGTTCTCCAACACAAGCCACAATAAAAGGTATTTTAAAAAAATAAATAAATACAAGAAAAACACCCAGTAGCAAAAAACACAGACTTGTGACACTGCTGTGAAAAGCTTGGCCAAGCAAAAATACTTTAGTCCCTGACTAAGTGTAAGTGTCATTTTGGAAGGCAAGATTCCCACTGGAAACTGATTTCTCTCCATTAGGCCCCTGAAGTCAAGGGATTTTGTGTGCAAAGCCTTTGAAGACCTTAGAAATAATCTAGAATACTGATATAGAAAGTTTAGGTACCTACTGTACTGTGATCAGTAACACTTGAAATGGACACTTTAAAATTCAGCAGTAAAGTCCAACCGCACAACTTTTTAATTGATTTGTGAATTTATGTCTGTAATTTCTCTTGTCCTGAGATATGGAGCTCCTGGCTTGCTAAACCGTAGGTTAATTGCCAGTTAGAAAACTCACTTCAAAGTACAGTACCCAGTTTTAGACCTTACAGCTCATTTTGTTCAATTGATGTAAAATGCAAAGAAAGGGAATAAAGAAAGAGAAATGCCAAGGATGGATTGGGGTGTTTTTTTTCAGCTGCTAGACTGGTTTAGCATTCTGTATAACTGTGACAGAAGAGTAATTTACTGTCTGAGCAAATTCAATAACATTGTAAACATCATAGACATTTTACATTAGTTTCTTTGCTTTTACTTTTGATTATATATAAATTTTCAAATACAAGTTTGCCATGCCCCAAAAAGACTCCAGTGTATATCCAAATCAAGAGACAGCAGGTGGCTAAACAGAAAAAATGAAGAGAAGAAAACAATGAGACAATATTGTTTAACATAATAGGCTGTGGATTTGACACACCAGATGCCTAGCTATCATTAGGATTTTTTTATAGGCATCACAATAAACTTTTGAGGAGCAATTTGAAGGAGGACAATCTGGTTTCCAAAAAAAAAAAAGAAAGAAAGAAAGAACTATTGATGCACATTGTCACAGGTTGGAAACCATTAACATTGAGCAGAAAATATACTGTTAAATTACAGCACACTAGTTTCAGTTTTACTCTGAAATTTTATTCTGTTTTACTCTGTTGGATCATATTAAAAGAGAAGATAGCAGATAACTAAGAATATTTATTTTTAAAAACTATGTTCAAATAATGAAGAGAGCAATACTTATAAAGTCACGTGCCCTATATGGGAATGAATAACATGGGCTAACATGTGGATGGACTATTCAAGTAAATGAAAATAGATAAATAGATAACACACTTGGTTACCCTAGCCTTTGAGTGAAAGAAAACATTTTCCCCTCACCAATTTCAGATATTATTTTATTATCTTATTGATTTAATTTGTTCATTTTATATTTAGTTTTCTATTGCTGTCATTTGCCCTGAGACCTTTGGGTATAGGATGGATGGATGGATGGATGGATGGATGGATGGATGGATGGATGGATGGAAGCTCAGATAAGATGGAAGTCCTTGTAGTTGAGAAAAAAGAATGTTAGCAATTCTGTAATATTGGGTTGTCTGAACAACCAGTTCTGTATGTAGTAGAAGTTCCTAAATCTGTTAAATGCTGAGGGATTTTACTGGTATTGTGTGAAAAGTAAAAGTAAAATTCGAGTATTCTTTGGTGAAGACTATTAGAGGGTACATTTTTGTGATCCTTAAAAACAGTCCATTTAAGAGAAGTTCAGGAATATATTCTGTAAGTTACCTCCCCGTGACAAGTTCCATACAGATAAAAATGTCTTTAAAAATAAATACACAAATAAAATGAGTTAGGAAAATGCTTTTATCCCCTGCGCTCTGTCAGCTGATCTTATCTGAGAAAAAATTGCCCAAATCAAAGTGAGCTTCCTTTTCTAAGTTTTAAAGAAAAAAATATGGTTGATGTTGGGTTTCAAGAGTTAAATGTCTTTTACTGCTAACATTATATGTCAGAAATTTATTTTCCTGTCCAACTGTGTTACATGCTCCATCCCTTTGCCTCCATCTGAAATGTGAGGTTTATAAAAATTCTTTGGAAATAAAACATTGAGGCTATATTTTTCTAGTTCATTTTAATGTAAGTTTAGTACCACTGTGGAAATTTCTAAGACCTCATAAAGAAGTTTCCAAGTTAGCAGTTACACATACCGCTTACCCCATAGATGTGTTTATGATTGATTTATATGGATATAGAGGTAAAAAGTAATACACTTGACACTTTGTGAATTACAAAACTGCATTCTTTGTTCCATATTTCAGAACTTGTTCTGAAATTTCTACTTCAAAATAATATCAAAATTTGCAGTTTTATCCCAGTAGTTTCAATTTTACTGCAGTTATTGCACTTTTCCTGCATACTCTCCAACTTGATACTAGTGCTAGAATCTGTCATTATATCCAGGTTTTTTTTTTTTTGCCAAGCTCTGTTTGTTTCTGTTCTCTCACTGATTTCAGTATGTAGGCTTTCAAACTTTATATCATTCTAGAGTCATGAAGAAAAAGCAGAGCATCATTTCTGGCACTGCTGCCCCGCTTATATCACGGAACCTCCCACTGAAGATGTACAGTACATATGGTCATACCTACACTCCCTCATGTAATTCTAATAATGTTCAGATGTTCATGAAGAATGTCTTCAGGCCTGAAGAGAGAAGCAACCAGGGCTTGATGTTCCAATGTTCTCCTGGCTTTAAGTCCCTCAAATGACCTGAGGAGGAATAGGAAGCATTTACTTCAGGCATATTGCCTGCATTTGAAATAACCCTGTCTCCTTTATTCAACTATCAGCCTGTAGGTGCTGACTGGAACAGCTGCCATATACAGCCAATTACATTTTCTGCTTCGTATGGCTATTCCAATCATGAATATTTGACTGAATTGATTATTTTCTCATGCAGGTGGGCAGAGCAGCAGCTTCTCCTGATAATTATGGCGTGATTTCTCACTACTATATAGAGGATTTGTATTGATTATCTTAAAAATTCACAAAGTTGTGTTTTTTTTCTTCTTGCAAAACTTCATTAAAACCAGAAATCTATTCCAAATCTCAAGAGATTGGTACAATAAGCTGGCAGGCACCTCTATGTTGCAATTTTTTTACTTAAGAGACTAATCAAACTTGTCTTTTCTGTTTTTCTTAAGCCCTTTATTTGCCCCTTCTTTTTACAGTTAGATTGCAAATGTGCTATTAACAGTCAAGGACAAGTTCTCAAATTCCCTATTGAATTTAAGTCTGGCTATGGTGTTTTGTTTTTTAAAGTGTATAATAGCCAGTTTTAGAAAAGATTATACATGTTGTTGTTAAAGATTAACGAAGTTCTGTAATATTCATGTGGGATTTCCTCAATACCTAGAATATTTGTATTTATGAAGTTTTCATACTCAAATGTTACATTCAGATAGACAAGACTAAAGCCACACCAAACAGAAACAAAGATGTGAAGCTTCAGCAAATGTTTTAAAAAGCACGTCTGTAGAGTGAAAAGTTCATGCGGTGATATTAGATTCTGAGATTTCACAAAAGGCTGTAATGGAGGAGAGCAAGTTATATTTTCAAAAATGATTACACAGCGCATACTTTTTGACAGATTTTATAAATAAGAAAATAGTTGTGGTTCGTAATTTTAGTGCTGCTATTTTACCATTTTGGTATATTTGGGTTTATTTTTTTTCATCTCTTTCTAAGTTAGCCATTGTGGCAGGCTTCACAGAAGATGTTCAGTTTTGATTTGCCAAAAAGGGAAAGGCTCAGATTGCCTTGTTAACTTGCTTTAAAAAAAAAAATCCTAATCTCCCCTAAGAAAACACTAGCATCCTATAATGATCTGATTTTTCATGTTTTCTGCATTAAACGATGAGGTGCAGTTGCTAAAATGTCATCCCTTTACCGGGACAATAGAAGTAATTTTTTTATAACATTATTTTAAGATCTGCTAAATTATTAGTATTTAGGTTTTAGATAAATTAGGAACACCACCTGAAATATCCCAGCAGCTCTTTAAGCAGTGAGGTAGAAAAAGGTTAGGTTTCATGAAGGTGGCAAGTGGCACCAACAAAAATGCACTTATTCTAAATGAATTTGTTGTCACTAACAATGCTTTCCTCCCCAGCCCAAATGGAATTAGGAATAGGCTTTTTTCTTAAATGTGCTGCCATTGCTGTTACTGCTTTTCAGAATCTCCTATTAGATAACAGCCTGACTTCCTCTTCTTGAATCACAGGCTCCTTTGGTGGCAGCATGTCTGTGTTCTACATTTTAAGTTGGGGAATAAGTGAATCAGTATCAGTAATCAGAATTAAACTTCCTAGAACTTCATATTATGATACTAGAAATATATTTGGTGTGGTCCATGTAATTAACATTTTTAGTAATTATTGCCTTGAGAGATCAATAAGATTGGATTATCAATAGGTAGTGCAGAATGGAAATGTGGAATCTAATTGCAGCACTAATACATAAGCAAAAGGTCAAGAAATGTAGTTTATTCCTTGGGCCTAAGATGACATCATAGTTTTCATCTTTGACAGATCTTTTTGATGGTGGATTCTTAGTGCATTCCTACCATATCCAGGTTTGTCAGAATCCCTATTATCACATGTACACAGCAGCACATGCATAATTTGCTTTCATAATCTTTTTTGGGGGGGAGGGATTAATCCAATTAATTAAATTCAGCTTAAGCCAAAACACTATTCCTGCAGTGTATCAAAATGCTGGTATGGCTTAAGTGTTTATGGCCTTACTTGTATTTTTTAATTAAATTTTGCTTTCAAATTTTATGAGTCCTTTATATATGCCTGCCTCTTTTTTCACTAATTTATTTTGAATATTGGCAGACTGTAGAATTCACCAATATTTATTATTTTCTTCTTTACTGAGACTTTAATTGTTTCTGTCTCCTAGTTGAGTTCAGACTGATTCAGCAGTTTCTTCTCCATTGATTATTTTTCATCTACTGAAATTCTTTTTATTGAGATTTGATCTATTGTTGTTGTAGAATTTTGGCAGCTTCTTATATGCTCTTCTGGAAAAATATCTTCAGAAATCAGATACTTTAGGATCTCATCAGCTATTATGACAGTCAATTATTTAAATTATTGGCTAGCAATTGGCCAATAATTGCTTGTATTATCTCTTTTTCTTTGTTTCTCACAAATGGTCATTTTAATGTTCAACCAGACATCGTTATACAGGAACATAGGGAAAAGAACAGAACATTTGGGACGGTTTCTTATTTGAAGAATTGTACTGAGTTTATATCAAGTTACTGGATGAGGCTTGTCTTTATTCCAGCCCGCGGAACATTGTTACCTAGAAGAGAAGCTCTTACACAACAGATTGAACAACAAGGTGGCCACATTGGTATACAGCGTATTTGGTGTTGTAGCATGAAATTGAAATAGTCTACCCAACAAAGTGTAGGGAGTCAGGATACAGCATTCTTTGGAGCACATAAGGGGGTTGTGTGGGAGAGCAGAAACATCATTTCATGTCACTCATGGGGATACTTATTGCTTTTAATAAATGTTATTACCTTAACAGACCCATCACAACTAGGGATGTGCCTGAATCTAATTTTTGTTGTTCTATTTGAACTGTTTCTATCTGAAAGAATTCGGCACTTTGTCAAACAAGTTCATTGCTTTAAAATAGGGGTTTTTTTTGTTTTTTGATTATTATTTATTAAGAGTTTATCAATTAAAACAATACAGTACAATGGATTTTACTTTGACAATAAAATGAACATGCAAACATTTTCCATACACAGAGGCCATTTCCTGTATTCAGGGACTCCTAGTAGTAGTGGGTTAACATAAAAGCTAAACTGCCAAGTTGATTCTGTTTAGAAATGATTCAGCTTGAATCAGGGTGGTTAATGGGTTAATGAACCTACATTGGTTCAGTTCAAATGTGAACCAAAGCCCTGAACTGCCAGGAGGCTCAGAACTGATCTGTACATCCCTAATTAATACCAATAGATATACTGAGCACAGTATGATGTTAATTTAGGGGTGCAATGCCTTTTTTTCTTTTTCTTTTTTGCTGTATCTCAGGTGTAATCATTACTTTACTTTTCCCTGTGTTTTCTTCTTGAAGAATAAGTTGGATATTATAATCCAGTGATGGCGAACTTTTTGAGCTCGGTGTGTCAAAATTTGCAAGAAAACCTAGCTTAACTCGGGTGCTGTGTCACATCTAGAAATATCCATGATTTTGTGATATTTGTAGCTCTAGTAAAAAAGTTATATTTTTGATATATGTATTTTATTAAAAGCAAAAACAAATACCGTATTTTCCGGCGTATAAGACGACTGGGCATATAAGATGACCCCCAACTTTCCAGTTAAAATATAGAGTTTTGGATATACTTGCCGTATAAGAAGACGACACCTGGCATATAAGACGACACCAGAAAATACAGTAATTCTTTACATTAGTGACTTTTGTTGCTGAATTTCATTTGCTAAATCTTCAATTGAAAGTTGGTATTTCGTACACTTCAAGAACAAGCAAGCAGTATATGCCCAGGTGCCAGGGTCACCATGTGTGTCACCCCAAAGGGCTTGGCGTGTCACCTGTGACACACGTGTCATAGGTTGGCCATCACTGTTATAATCGCACACATTGAAAAACAAGAAGGTTTAGCTTCATTTACTGAAGTATCTGTGAACCAGATAGTCTACATAAAAGATTCCAGTACAGTCAAGCTTTGCTGAGCCGACTTGCCGCAAGCAAACATGCGACAAATCCTCCCCAGGTTTCCAGGTTTTACATTCTTGGCTTACCCAAGCAACTTTAGCCTTGCCGAACAAGGCCTTGAAATAGACCATGAAAGTCTTTATAGCCTCTGCAAAGGTCAAGTACCACAAAGTATTTGTGAAGACCGTTGTGCATGGAATCCTTTACAACTTCTGCAAATTAGCCAGTGACTCTTTTACAGTCAGTCTAACTGAATGAGCTGAATATAACCCAGCTACAGATCTACAGGGGCATCTCAGCATGAGCCAAGCTCTGTTATTTGGCCAATTTAGCCTAGTGGTGAAGGAGCTGAACTCTTATCTGGGAATACCAGGTTTGATTCTGCCCTCTACAAAGCCACCTGGGTGACCTTGGGCTAGTCACAGCTCTCTTCTGAGCTCTTACAGCCCCACCTGTTGTGGGGAGAAGAACAGAAAGCTTTGTCAGCCACTTTGAGTCCCTTTAAATGGGTGAGAAAAGCAGGGCAGAAAAGCCAACTCTTCAACTCTTCATGTCCACCTCCACAGTACAGGATTTATATATATATATAGTGTACTTCCAAAATGAACAATAACATATAAAAATACCACAATATTTAGAAATGAAACACCTTTCCAGCTTTTTTTTAAATAACAGAAAGTGAAAAGAAAATGGTTGACACAGTTCCTTTTAGAATCCCCCTCAGGAGCTTCCTGCTAAAAGAAGACATCTGAGCAATCATTATGATAAACAGATTAAGGAAAGGGGATTATTTTGTTTCATGCTGTTTGTAACTGAAGATTGGTTCAATCCATATCTGTGAGGTGCCATGATATTTATATCCCTCTACCTGCTGTGTGATAGAGAGCAGACATAAAGGTGGCAAAGATAAGAGCAAGGTTTTTTTTTAAGAAAAAAAAGCTTTATATAATAGGCGACTCACTGATTATGGGTTGCTAGAATCTAAGTTGAATTGCATCACTGATGAATAGCCAAGGGACTCACTTAACAAAATCAGTATCCTTAAAGTCTTTAATGATCAGGGCAAAATGAATGAAAACATTTGCCAAGATTGCAACATTGGTAGAAAATGCTAATTACATATTCATTTAATTATTACCACTTGATCATTTGCAATAATTATTAAATTCTGCTTCTCACATTTATAAAATAATATTTTTTTGACAAAGTGCTAGAAGTAAAAATAGTGCTGTAGATAAGTGAATTATAACGCATTTTATATTTTCATGCTTTGTTGTTCTATAATGACAAGGGCTTCTGAACAAAGATGGAACTTTGTTTTGAAATTGTTACAAAAACACCTGTTCATCTTGCTAATACATAAATTACACATGAATGTCTTTGGATTATCATTACCATCCTAAATAATGAATATTAGCACAGTGTCATGTGAATGGATCTTTGTTGTATCTAATTTGTCCACAATAATGAGCTACAATAAAAACATATTCTTCATCTATGTATCTATTTATGGGCCTGTTCACACTTGGCCATATTCTGGAATCTATCTCAGGAAATATGCTAATATATAGCATGTGGATAGCAAGCTAATATATAGCATGCTAATATATAGCATGTGGACAGCAAGCGCTATACTGGGATACATTCCAGAATAAAGTGAAAACAGGCCCTATCCATCCATCCATCCATCCATCCATCCATCCATCCATCCATCCATCCATCCATCCATCCATCCATCCATCCATAGGTCACAATAAAACTAATAAAAATATACCACAATTAAACACATTAAAATAACAGTCCCTGAAAGAGGAGAGGAAAGTTGTTCCTTCTACCAAAAAGCTGGGTAAGAAGTCACATCTGTATGTATGTTCTACACGTATTCTGTTTAATTGAAAATTCATGTGTTATGAACAGAACATTGATGGAGAATAAGAGGGAAATGATGGACGGATCCCTTCTGCAAAGTTTCACCTCTGTTGGCTGTTAGTAGGGCCAGCTGGCTTACAAGCATAAGCAAAGCAGACGTCACCCCATCACACACATCACCTCAAAGCTTAAGAACATAAGAGGAACCCTTTACCTACTCATTAATCCTGCAAAGGTCATTTACAGGCATCCTGCTTGTGTCTCCAACCTGGAGGCAGTATGTAGACCTCCATTCCTGTAGTCATTGATACACCTGTCCTCCATGAATTTATCTAATCCTTTCTTAAGCCTATCCAAGCTCATTCTTGTCACCACCTTTTCTTCTTCATGCATAGTTCAGTTCAGAGTTGGCTAATGTGTGCACAGTGTTTTAGTGAGCAAGGACAGAAATGCTTAAACAGAAACTGCATATGCACAAAATGGGAATGTTGGGTTCACAGCTAATTCTCAGCACAGTGAATCAGAATGTGATTGGTTTCTTATCTAGGTTCTTGGCAGTCAGAGCTGGGTCAGACCATATATAACCAGGAATCAAGAGACGTTTTGTAAGAGAGCTGATAAGAATTTGCCATTTTAGATAAAGATGTACTGGACTAGTTAGTCAGCATTATGTGAATAGTAACAAATGAGGCCTTGTACAGATGGAGGATATATAGCACCATTATGTCAGCACTGTAGTGGGATTGCCACAAGTATCTCTGGCAACCCCACCGTAGCTGAGTTAAATTTGTCCTAAATCCTGCTATAGACTATTACAGGAAAATCTGATCCTTGTGGCAGATCTTATATCTAGAGTCACCATCATTGCTATGGCCCCCACACGTGTGGAAGCCAAAAATGATAGCCACACATGGACCACAGTGGCGGTGATCTCCCCAGGTTGGAGAGATGGGTGGAATACCTTTGAAGGCTATTTGCATTGATCTGATCAGGTGGAGATTTTGCCTTTGTCTTCTACTTGAGAATACCCAGAAGCATTTGTTGGGCCACTGAGGGAATGCTGGACCAGATAGGCTGTGGCCTGATCTGGCAGGGCTCTTCTTACATTCTTACTGTGCACTTCCGAGCATTTTGTGCTGGCAAAATATCCAGATGTTCATGTTGCTAAAATGTGCATAGACATTGCCAGCCCCTGCATTATCTAACCAATAAATGATCATTCTAAAAGGCCAATACTCTGGAATATTGCTTGTTAGCGCTATATGTGACTGGTGGCTGGTGCCGACCTGACTTATATAAATAAATCTACATGATATCTTCCAGGTCATTTTGTATTACAGTTCACTCCAATCTTTGACTTGAAAACTATTGGTAATTAGAGTGGTTCTATAAAAATTTCTGAAGATTTCATTGCACTGCATATGTAGAAGCAGACCCTATGAATTATTTTGCTACTGTAATGTTTATAATAATGGAGAGTTTTACAAAAATTACTGAGCTACTTGAGAAAAGTATCTGGGCCTTTCTTAATGTTGATCTATGAGTCCACAGCTCCTGCTAGTCCGGTTTGTCTCTGATCTAGATTAAGGAGGTCCTTAATCCACTTTGATTTTAGATCTGACTCATTAGGTTGACATCTGGACCAAAGGTCTTGATCTGGATCACAGGAGGCCAACAGACAGCATTCCTTCATAATCCAGAACTACCCAAGGATGTTTTCAGTAGCATGTCATAGCTAGTGAATGTTCCTAGCTGTCAGGAGTGTGGGAGAGGGCTATTATTCAGTGGCAGGCCCTGGAAGCTGCAAGGCTAGGAACTGTCATTCCTAACCTTCAGAGGCATTGGGGGAGAACTGTGAAGCTCACAGGAGCTTCGCAGCAACAAGGAGACATGGGGTAGATCAGCCCCTACAGTGCAGATGGTCATGATCCTCCTCATGCCTCCAGAAGATCCAGATAATTGGGTCTAGTTAATCCAGATCCATTGTTCCAGATCTAATAAAGGCAAGTGAAGAAAAGGTTTTCTTTTCAAATCAAATATCCTTTATCTGTAGATATAAAGGTCACTAAACCAAGTATTTATAAATTGATATACATAAGATACTGCATATCTCTGAGTAAAAACAGGTGGCTACCTATCTGGTAAATGTGCTTTTCAGATCAGATAGCCTACGGCCCTTTCTTCAGTTACCTTAGATCCAGTATAGGGAAGCTCATAGTCCAAATTCTAGGCCTCCTCATCCATACATTGATGTGGATCATGGAGGCCCAACTTCTGTTGGTCCTACTCCCTTTCCACTAGATGGAGTAGGATTTGGATTAAGAGGCCCTTAATCCAGATCCCTGATAGTAATGTTTAACTGGCATCACCAGAGGACAAAGGTCTTTATCCAGAACTTGGGAAGCATTTGGATCGCATGCTCCCATATTCTGGGACCGATAGAGGATGCTTTGCAGCAGTGCTCTGGGAAGCAAATCCACACACCCCTATGTCATGACACTAGGACTTTTCATTTCTAGTCTTCGGAGGCAGGAGGGGAGGCTGCAAAGATTATGTGACCTCTAAAGCTGATGGTACTGATCTGGCCCACACTGCTCCATGACCTGGATCACTGGGTCCTGTTATTTGGGACCCACTGGTTCCAGATTTAAGCCAGGTAAGTGCAGAAACCGTTCCAAAAACAAGGAATGAAGATATACATGGGATAATGGTTGGTAATAATGGTGGGAAAGTAACTATTATTGTAAATCCTCTACTCCTAGTCTCTTGTCATTCAAGCTTCAAGCTTCACTTTCTCTTCCTCTTTTCAGCCAACCTTCTATCCCTTTTGAATCTCTCAGTCTTGAACCCTATTTTATTTCTTACATTTTGTTTCTAATTTCCTCCCTCTACCCTCATTTTTGAAGTGTGGTTGACTAGACCAGCGAGTACTCATTAAATCCAATGGAAAGAAGAGTTTGGGAGAGTGGAGAACGTCATGTTTTTCTTCATTATTAGTATATAAGATGTGACCAACAATCATCACACATTATAACGGTGAAACATCAGCATCATTCATGAAAGAAATATCATTTTATGTGTAGTGGTTGATCACCAGTTTTGCTTCTCCCTCTCTCTTTATTATTATTTTTACTTTTTGGTCATGCCAAAATATAATAGTTACTGGCACTTACAGTAATGAAAAGAATTCCAATATTATTCTGCCTGCATTTTTTTTAAAATGTATATTTTATATGTTTCTTTTCTTTTCTTTTTTTTAAACTGTGATTTTATTACCAGAGGGTAAAAATCAATGCTGGTTTCTAATTTCTGATAATTAAAAGGATGGTTTATATTTATATGGATCTTTAATTTTAATAAGCTAATAATTCTTATTTTCGCTAGTATTATCTTAATAGCTAGGCAGTCTCAAACATTTCTCCTGCTAATTTCTTTAGATAGCCTTAGCCATCTTATCAATCTAAGTAAATGTTTGCTGCATGATGAACTCTACTGGGAAGATAGACTAATATGTCAAGGGCATTGGAGATGTTTTGGACTGGTACTCTTTGCTAGTGTTAGGAATGTAGAGTGTGATCTTCATTAGGAGCCTGTGTATTGCTCCCCCTCCTCCCTCCTCCCTAATGTTATGGAATTTTTTAAAAAGAAACTGATTAGCTTGTTAATTAATCAGCTGTGTTGGATTTGATAACACATTGAATTTCATCTTGGTTGATAGGTCTTTTTGGAAAAAAGTACTGGTTTTTCTATAATAAGATGGAGTGCTCTAATTATTATAGCATATTGTTAATTAATTATTTAAAAATGATTTAGTTAAAGGACTTATAAAAAGCAACACACACAGGTATACTTAATATATGTACCTTGTGTTATTTTATGTTTCTATATAATAGCCACAGCCTTCACCTATAGCCTTTTAATGCACATGGGGAAGAGAGAATGTAACTGATTTTATCCTGTTTGAGCTTCAAAATCAGTTTGCATCTGTTTTGTAGATTAACAGCTTTAAGACTCAAAATGAAAGCTGTGCATTTTATATAAGATAGAAAAATAATGAGTCCTCTTTTAAAATGAATTTGAAAAGCAACTTGATTTTAGTTTTGCCTCTATCAAACAACTAAAAGAAACCATCTTACTTTTATTTACTCACCACTGAATTGAATTCTTCGCCTTTTATTACAGATATAAAACAAAGACTATGAAGACACAATCATTTCTGTAGCTATCAGACTTGGAGAAACATATCTCTTGTGGTTTAAATAACAGATAGTTTAAGTGTTTTTCCATTACCTTTGTGTAAATGAAAAATGCATAAAATATTTTAACAAGGCAGAAGTAATCCAAGGAGATGGTTATTTTGTGTTACAAATTAGGTTATTTCTGTCATAAAATTAAAAGAAAAAAAAATCAACGCAAGGACATTTCAGCTTAATATCATTTACCAAAACGAACATGTAGCAGATTTAATGAGCTAGCAGGTCACCTGAATCCAGCTGTTTCCGACCAGCTTTATGAAACAGAGAATGCAGCTAACAGTAGGAGGTAAGCATTATTACAAGCTCTCAAGGAGTTACAAAATCGATTTCTGCTTGAATGAATTAATTTAGATTATCAATTTATAACCAGCTACACGAGTCCCATCAACTCAACAATTCAGTGAATGATCGGGCTCAGCCCTTGCAAGAGCTTAACAATTAGAGAGATCTCCAATTACCTCCGGTCCTGTACTGATAAAGTTAGCCTAGGGTGGGATTTATGAATAATGTTTGTCCAAAGGTATTTGTCAATATGCAAAAATAAAAACAAGAATGAAGTCTTCTCCTTGTGTCTGAAAACTAGAATGGTACAGTACATATATTGTTATATCTGAAAAGCTAGAATTAAAATAACCACCAGCCATTGAGCATTTAAGGTAATTTTGAACAATGGAAAGATTCTTCTTTGGGATACTTCAGAATACAGGGGGGAAAGACATTAGAGTGACTAACAAAAAGTTTTTTTTTGTTTTTTTGCGGCAATAGGAGTAAAATAGTAGTACTGTAGGAGCAGACATGAGGAGCAGCACAGTCAGCAGCACTAGTATTCTTGGGGCACTGTCTGTGTTTTTGTTTTTTTACATGCAGGAGACACAGGAATTGGGAAGTTTAACCCAAGATGTTGTTATTCTTTCTCATAGTTCATTTGACCTTAATACATTATACTTTGAAATTCAAGGTCCAGTGACAGATGATAGTAAGAGAGCCATGATGTAAATTTTAAAGTGACCACTAGGGTGCACTTTAGGACATATGTGCTGGCTGTTTTGTGGGAGGGGAAGATAATATGGCCAGAGACTGACAGCAGCATCCTGTGTTGCTCTTCTTCTCTTGTTGGTAGCTTCATCTTGCATCATAAACATGAACATTGATTTAAGATGCCTTCCTGTCAAGTGACTGTTAAAGTATAAAGCTACAGGAGCTGTTAAAACTTAGCTACAATGGATTGTTGAAAAGTTGACACCTTTTATGTTAACAACACTATAGATTAACACCCTTATTTTTTTCTCCCCATGTTTTCTCTGTCAGCACTGAGCCCTCACCAAGAAATACCTGTTTCTGAAATAAAACATTGTCCTTTGTTCTCTTCAATAGTATACCCATTTGTCATGATAATCCTAACGTGTCAGGAAAAACATGACCTATAGGAATAGTGTTGGCTCCTAACAAAATACAGAATTGATCCAAATTAGTGTGGGCAAACAATATATAGAAACAATATCCTGTGTGCAAACAATTAAGTGACCATACAGTATGGAAAGAAGAAAGAATAAGTGTTTACACTTACTTTGGTAGGTTTCAAATTGCTGGAAGAATCAACCTGGGTACACCTCAACCTCCCTGGACAGAATTCAAAGTGCTGCTGCCCAGGGTGGTTTGGTACTACTGAGGCACTACTTTGTGGCTGTATTTGTGACTTCTATCTAATAGCTCTATTAGCTCTGAGCAACCAAATGGCCACCATGGATCAGAAGGACTCAGTGCCCTGGGAGTGCTAACCCCATACTTGTGCCCTTTTCCCCACCTTAAGGTGAGAAATGGAGCTTTGGTGTGAGTTGGGTTGGGGGAATGTCTAAAATGCCTGCCATGAGTGCCATATCTAGATGTGGAACTGTTATCTAGTGCAGCCTTAGTTGCCTTATTCCAAATGTGGGGTTCCTCAGACCTGAGTTAGCCTGAAGGTCTGGGGTATCCCACATTTGGAATAAGACAAAACTGCATTGCATAACAGTTCAATACCCTCCAGTATGTGGGGCCACACACAGAAAATGCCTATTTAAACTTCACTGCCTCATCTTGACATGCAGGTATACTTAGATGGAAGTGTGCTGAGGGGAGGGTACACGTTCTCATTATTTCCTTCTCTTGTTTCTCCTGAGTACCCAAGCCCTGGTTTGAACATTAAGGCTCATTTCTGCTCTTCATTTTCCTTCAAGGCTGCTGCCTTGGCCTCATCCTGCTTAAAAGCTGCCAGGCCCAACATCAACAGCCCAGGTGCAGCAATGTCAGCCTAGCTGCAGCTTCTGTCACCAGGAGCTCCAACCAGCTAGATGGTCTTCACATAGGATTAGAAAAAGCGACAGCAGCAGATAGCAGACGGTCTAGTACACCTTTGCTGAGCTACAGAAAGGAGGTATAGTGGTTACCTGAGCAAGCCACCTTTCAACCTGTATCATTTCTATCTGTTTCTAGGTCTGCATGGGTACCAGGGCTCCAGTAGACCCATTAGAATGCACAAAAACATCAAACCACAAAGGAAAAAAATGACTCCATGTAAATCTTAAGCATGTGGTTTTATTACCTTTTTGTGTACTCCAGCAGTCTTCACAGAGCTTCATCATCCCCTCACATGCAGCCTTAGGAATATACAGATGCCGTTTGTGCTTAGGTACTCCACCATTTTCCCTCTAGGAGCTCAGTAAATGAGCACTATGGTGTTCAAGCACCAGACAACTTTGTGGCATTGGTTAATCTTTTTAAAACATTCACAATGCCAAAACTGCAGTTTCTACTTTTTTTTATCAACACAAGAAATGTATAAGGGTTTGTTTGATTCCTGCTCCTACCACAAAAAATGATAGGGCCTTCAGCTGTCAAACAGAAGAGAAAGAAGGGAAAGGAGAAAAATCTTATATATGTTAGTCTAGCAAACTGAGAAAATGTTGTTATAATTATCTCATCCGTTTTAATGAAAGACCTGCTATTTCCATGATTCTGGCCACAGCAAACTCTATTCTCTCTCTTTTTGCCTCTCTCTCTCTTTAGATATGCAAGTGTATACCTTTATTTCTATGTTTCCAAGCTGAGAAAGTATTTGAAGGCTTACCTTAACCTCACATCACTATGATTGGAAATCAGCTGAATTGCAGTTTCAAAGAGAGGAAAGAGGGAGAGCTAGCTAGCGAGCTAGCGAGCTCCTGGCAGCAGGCTAGGATGGGCAAATGACCTCAAACTGCTGAGGGCCTATAGCTGTGGTGTTCCACATTATTGATAGTAGCAGAGGTATTGACAGTCTGTGCTTGGAAGGAAAATAGGAGTTTGATATGACATATTGTGTGTCTCAGCAAGACTCATAAATAATTTTGACAAGTTTTTGTATGCATGGGAAAGTCCTTGATTCAGCCTCCCATAAAAATAAACTTCTATTATGGAATGTATTTGTCAAGTGGCTGTGTGATGGATGGAGCTGCGTTTACCCCTTGGCAGTTCGATGAGTTTTAGATGCACAGCTTACCAGAGAGGATTTGCAGGCAGTAAGGAAATAATTATTCAGTATGAAATACATAATTCTTGTACCTGCATTTTCATGTTTTATTATATTTTGTTTCTGTTGTATTACTGGTCTTTAAGACGAAAGGGCCCTGCCATTTTACCGAAAGTATTGCACCTTGTTTCATTCCACAACAAGCTGATTTGATCATGCTCAGGACTTCTTCTTTTTTTGAAACTTGTTGTATATGTATTTTTCTAATTGGATTTGGGCTTATATGTATCCTCCATCAACCTAAAACTTTGAGGCTTGCAAAGAAAAACAGGTTATTTAAAGTTAACTCTTTATATGTTCATTTCAGGCTTCACTGTTGAATAAGAAGAAATAGTTTGTTCCTCAAGTATTTTCCCAGTATCAGGCAAGTCATATTCTGTGGCTTGTTTCTGCCACTAGTTGTCAGGTATTTGTTGAATATCAACAGTAGAATTAGTACAGATCCCATGTCTTTTTAATCCATCTGCTTTCAGCAAAATACCATGTGCTATCTTACCTTCTTTAATCAGATCAGCCTTTTTTAGATGAGGTTTGGATAGCCAGTTAATTTGGTTAGCTCATTATTTGTCACACTGCTTTTCCTTTACTTATGAATAAATGAATTTATTGTAGTCACAGACCAGAAATACCTGAGTTACTCAGAAATTTATGCCCACCTCATGGTTTTCCTCCAAGTTCGATCTTTCTACAAAAAGATCTTTGTTTTCTTTCTGCATAACTGAAATGATGTCTTAAATACAGAAACATCTTAATTTGTAGAGGTTAGATTTTGGATTGGCTTTTTAAAAGAAAATCTAAAAATCAGACAAATATTTGGGTAGTTTGATGAGGGATAGGAAGTGCTCTTCTTTGACCACCGAGTACTAGCATAAAGAAAATATACCTTTGCCTGACTGAAGTATTTGACCAAAAGCAAATACCTATGCTCCATTAGGGAATGGAAAGGAGTATTCTTTACCCTGTCTAGCACTTCTTGCCACTTCTTGTGCATTGAGGTCATAACCTGTAAAAGATTACTGCTGGCACACAACCCATCTTGCCTCACTTCCTTTCTAACCTTTTTTAATTTATCATTTTACCTAGATTATTTAGGACTTTTAAAAACATTTTCTTAACTGGTTACTATCTTTCAGGGCCTACTGTGGCTCATACATTGGAGTTGATGACAGGCAGTCATCAAAGTTTACCGTTAGATACGTGTGTCGTTTTGAGAACAGATTAGTTGTCTGTGTAATTGTTAAGACAGAGATACTGCTGCTGTATCCAGAGGTCTTCTGTATCCATTATAAGACTCACTTCTAAATTTTCCATTAAAACTGTTTGCTTATTTGTACGAAACACAATGGTTTTTAGAGTATTTCAGTTAGTATAGAATTCCCAATACAGAATGAGTGCAAATAACTTAATTTGAGTCATTTCCCCCCTCTGTTACTGGGTGTTAGGAAAAAGCTTTCAAAAAATAAATTAACATCCACTTTAAGTTTTTTTGGATTCCTGCCCAAAGTAGGTATATCTTTAAATATATGGGAAAAGCTCTTGAAGGTAGAGATATCTTTTTAAAAATCTCAACCATTACCATATGAAGCTTACTGCTTCCCATGCTGACTTACTTGAGCAGCATGTTAAATACATATCCCAAGGGAAAAGTTCACAGGCATACAAGTAGAGTATCATGTAAGCAATCTACATTAAAAATGTCTCAATTTTATTGACATATAATAGTTTGACATAACATTTTGCAATGAACATATTCTCATTCCTTTCAACAACATGTGGTATTTTGAAGTTTCATTTTCCTAATAACTTAAGGCAGTCTCATTTCATTTTCCTTGTGCTTCAAGGGTCTGTCAAGGTACATTTCAAAGTGCATTTCACAACACTATCAAAGCACAGTATGGATTGAGATCTAGGGCCCTAGAAGCAAGCTTGCTGATCACAGCTGCTTCACATTGCATGGTGTGTGAGATGGTCTCTGAAGACTATTCTTTTCGTCTTCTGAAAAAGACTTGATTAATATTAGAGAATGTGGGAAACAGATTATGTAGGTCATTTGAAACTATGGTCAGATAGCAGAGGTAACTGTTGAAAAACAGAAGTAATGCATATTATTTGATTTCCAAGAGAATACCCATAATCTTTGTTTGAGAGGAAATATTCAGAGGGATACTTGGTCCTGTGGATTAATGTAAGGAACATTACATTGATTTCTGTAAGGTACACTTCATTTAAGTGGATATAGAATTTGTAACAAGTAAGCATTAAGAAGAAGGATTGAGAAAATATCTGTAAAATAAAGTAACTTGAATAATTGTGCAAAATTTAATTCTGAATGCTTTTCTGTTTTATTACCCCAAGTCTCCCATCATTTAGGCTTTTTCTACAGAACAGTAAAATATTCTCATGAATCATAGCAAATGGTTTTCTGTTACACTGCATCTAAATAAGTGCCTAATGTAGGATAATATGTTTATCATAACTAAAGACAGTAGACACTTTAAAAGAGGTAGATGCTTGAACCAGTTGTTTGATTAACTTACAGTGCTCTGAAGCAAGACAGTTGATGTATATCTAACACTTTACCCAAGAAAGATTGGCTGAACCAGTAAGAGATCCCTGGACAAAGAAAGCTATCAGCTGTACATATACCATCAATTTACACATAGCAGTCAAGCATACATAATTGGTTGCACCAGGTTGCAACCATAATTTCAAGTCCATGTCATGTTTGATATTTAAGTAAAACCATAAAGTACAATGGTGAAATAAGACAATAGACATATCTAATGACAATAGTTTGGGACTTTAAAAATCATTCTGTGTTTGGGGACTTATTTAATAGAGAAAAGGGGGCATGTGGTGGTTATCTAGGATGCAGAATGTCTGGGAGTTGAAATGCAGTCATCTAGCAACCAAGAATGCAGAAAATGGGAGGCATTCTTTGTAGTAGTGCCCCTCCTCTGAAATTACTGTTTCCCTCTCCCTCCCTCTTTATATGTATGTGTGTATGTATATGGTGTCATCATACAATTAAATATTGTCATCATTCTACAAATGTATTTATTATAATGCTTAAACCATCCCTTTCTGACCCCCATTAGATTGTCAGCAGTTGACAATCTTTGAAACAATTGTGTTTCAAGCTGTTTTGATATGGTGATTGTGACTGTTTTGAAGGGATGTTTTTTTCTTCTTTAATTGGCATAGGGAGTAAAACCAATTTTTTCCCATTACTTTTGTGTGTTGGACGGCAGGGCCTATCACCTAACCCACTTTGGAATCCCTAAGAAGGAATATTTACATATTTTTTTTGCTTTATAGCTATATAAACTGGTTTGGTTTGTGTAATAAGTTACAATGTAACAAGGGATAGTAGAATCTTTGTCATTGGTGTGTGTTTAAGCAAAGACCGGATGGCCATCTATTGCATAGACCAGGGAGGTAGACTCAATAACCTAAGTACCCTCTTCCAATCATATCAGTCTGTGGAACTTGACAAAGCAACATATTATAAAATGCTGTATATTAAAATCCTATTAAATTATCAATAGAAGACACTGTTCAAAATAATGACTATCCTGAATGTTCCTTGGAGTCTCAGCTATATATAGCCACATCTAGGCAAGTATATGCACTCAAAAACAGTGTCGTACAGTGTGCTATCTAAGTAATTCCTTTAATTGCCTGGAGGAAGGGCCAAATTTTTGCCTACCACAGCTAGGAGCTTGATAGCCCTGTCTAGAGAAGTAGTTCCATACCTGGGGAGCTAATACTGAACAGGGCCTGATTTAAAGTCATTTTCGTGGTCCCCTGACAACCCACATAAGAGTATATTATAGTAATCTAAGTGGGAAGTTAAGCAAGCTTTTGGAATCACAGTACACAAAGAATATTATTCCATACTTTATAAGTGTTACTGTTTTCCACTCCTTCTTCTGAATAGTAGTACATCTGAGCTCAGGCTCACGCAGGGAAGAAGAAGCAGTACTTGGAAGTCAATGTATTTCCCTGAAGGAAACGAGACAGTAATGTTGCACATTGATCATCCATTTGCTGCAAGGAAAGTCATCACTACCAGTTCTCCCATCTCCATCTGAGCTGGAGCCTACATGTGGCTACCTACAGTACAGGAGAGGTGGCAAGTAATGGCAGGTAACAAAAAGACAACACTAATCCAGGTGGAATTAAATGGTATGTGCTAAAAGCTTTGATAAAGCAGATTCCTCTTTGTGCACCAATTTCACAGCTGCTGCAACTCAGATAACCATTTTCTTACATGAGAACCACATTGTCTTTGCACTTTGTACCCATTCTTCTCATTTTTCTGTGTGCTTTTCATTGAATTTCTTTCAGTATATGTTGAGTTGTATGTTACTGCTGTTGTTGTTTAGTCATGTCTGACTCCTTTCTGATCCCAAGGATAACAGGACGCCAGGCTTATCTGCTCTCCACTGTCTCCTGGAGTCTGTCCAAGCTCATATTTGTTGCCTCCACAGCACTATCTAGCCATCTCATCCTTTGCCGTCCCCATATCTTTTTACCTTCAATGTTTCCCAGCATCAGGGTCTTTTTTTAGCAAATCTTGTCTTCACATTGTATGACTAAGATATTTCTGCTTCAATATTAGGGTTTTGTATACATTTTCCATTTTAAAAAAAGTGTATTTTAAGTATCATTTTTTTGGAACTTCATCATAAAGCAGGAAAAAAGTGTAATCTAAGTGACAGATAATCATGCCCTTATTACATAACAAGTGACTGTATATAGCATAAGCATGCTCAAAGGCGTTTGAACCGGAGTGGAACCCCAGGCTTCTATAAAGTGAGACCAGGGTTGTCATGATATGCAGATAATCAGATGTTATGATGCTATGATACCAACTGCTGTAATATGAGGAGATGCAAATTGAGCCTCAGTCTCTCCACATAGGACTTCTAAACTTGTTACCATTCTTTGAACCTGTTATTTCTTAAAAGTTGGAGCCTAATTACTCAGTAGGGCAATTACTATTCATGTTTCACTGCATAACACTGCTAACTTTATCAAGTTTGTGGCTGACTAAAGTTTAAAGATCTTTTTCACAAAGACTTCCATTAATGCAAGTATAAACAACATTTGTATATCTCTGCGTTCCCCCCCCCCCACTTCATTTATTATTTATTTTTCTTAAATTGATGGTAAAGCAAAACTTCTCAGCTCCTTCTGTAATGTAAATTCTCAGTCTGTGCCATTTGGCTGGACTAGAATCTTCACAAAAAACAACAAACTGTATTATCATTAGGATTGCTTTTATGTCCCAAGTATATATAATGGAAAGAAAGAAGATGTTCTAGCATCTTAAAACCGAGGCTAGTGAATAATTTGAAAACTAGTGATACAAATGTAAGGCTTTGGGGAAGGCTACCAACTGGTAAGGTTTGCCAAACAAAAATTTACACATCAGCCATCTAAATGAGCCTGGCTTTCCACATGGTAGGAGTGTGAATGATCAGGCTTAATTCCAAACTAAACGCATAGTTTGCCTGGTTTATTCAATCAACTGAACCAGCCACCCAAAGTGAATTCTGCTACATTGGCTTGTCTTGGCTGGGAGCAGAATCAGACCTGAACTAGTTTTTCCTCTTCCTCTTAAAGTAGAAGCTGATAGTATGCCCATTAGGTTCTCAGCAAATGGTTATCCAGGGAGTGGCAGATGATGGAAGAAGTTACAAATAACTCTTCAGGTCTTGAAGGTTCTCAGCTTAATAATGGAACTTAGATGGTCTAGAGAGGCCATCCCTTTATTGTGAAGAGCTATCAAAAGGCAATCTTTTATTGCAAGATACCCAGTACATAAATGGTTACTGAGTCCTCAGAGATAGCAGTAGGAAGTTGAAGGGTTTTGTGCAGAGGAGGGATCATCTGGGTTGGGAATCACCAAACGTACAAAGAAAAACCACATAACTATTAATCACTTAATGTGGAAATGTTCTGTTGTCAAACAAATGGAGAGTGGCAGCAGAAGATAGCATTGTCCAGATGATTTTTTTTTAAGTGTAATTTGCAGTAAGCATTTTCTCCCCCTCAAATTTCTCACATATCACTGAACATATTTTTTTGTTTTTAAGCCATGTCTTAAAACTGCATTTCAAATAAACTTTTATTTCCTGACCTGTGAAGAAGGCCAGGCCAGGGCTTTGGCGGTGCAGGTGACTCCTGATGGATTCCACCATGCCTCACTCCAGTCTTTGCCCCGATCAACAATCTGAGTCAAGAATGGCCTTTACATCATCCACTTATGGTGCAGAAGCTACTTAGATACTTATCAAAAGTTGTGGACTGTAGGTCCAGCTGGAGTCTTTCCATGAGTTAAAGCAGAGCTTTTGTAAGCATGAATGAGAAATGCCAAACTTACATCTGTCCCATTTATTCCTGCTGTTCCTCCCCACCCCCAAGCAATCCCTGTCTCATTTCATTCCAAGTTATTGGCTGTTTTTAAAGTTTTACAAGGAGTATCAGTGCTACTTTCTTGACATGGTTGGAACATCTCGGTGAGGCAGGCACCAGTGAAAGCCTATTTTTTGTATTCAGTTTCTTTTCCCATCCATAATGTTTAAATCCCGCAGATCTTTTGTCATCTGTTATGGCTATTGATAGGGTAAATAGTTTTTGTTTTAATTTACAAATGGTGTATCATGGGCATTATTTTACAAATAGCTAGATGGCAAGCAGAATTTATGCTACAATTTGGGCTATCAGTGAGCAGATTTACAAATGATGCTTCTATGACTATTTCAAAGAGCACCAAAATCATGGAGTTTTAAAGGAGATATATTAAGCAATAAATAGTAGCACTGAAAAATCAATAATAAAACATAGGTGGTTATTATGGCTAATTTAATTAACTTTGTATCATGTGTAAAACTGCATTTACAAGTCAAGTTACTGCTAGTTGTTCTTATTTAAATGTGGCTCTCGTATACTATATGAAAACACAGTGACACAGAACTAGCTATAAAAAATGAAATATTCCAACATATCCAATATATCTGTGACTAAATGAGATGTGCAGATGTAAAAAGGAGAAAAAACAACTTAGAGCTGTTGAAAGAATTACATGAGAATAATAGAAGAGGTGGTTTTTTTCATTTTATTGATTATTCCCAGAACTTTAAGTTTCACAGTTAGATTGACAACTGAGTTATTTGCCCATCCCCAGTGACTGACAATAGATAATGGAAAGGCTTTTACCATGATATAACAGCACAGAATAATTTCTAATTTACTACTGTAGTTCTCATCAAAAGTACCTCAGCAAAAACACTAGATTTATCACTTCAATTACTGGAATTTCACATTTAGTTTAAAGAGACATGTTTCTGTAATGTGACAGGCTTTGCACATTCCGAACTTATTCAGACATTTCAGCTATCAGAATAATCAGGCACAGATATAAATGAACACAATTGTTTTAGTTTTATAACTTCTCATTCTTTCTGCTTGACAGTGACTGAAAACAGTCTAACCTCATGGTTTTTGCCAAAGGAGCAACTATTTGGCCCAAATAATTTTCATTTGTCACATGATTTCCCCAGTATAGGTATAATTACTAATATTGAATAATCATAGGCTTAGAACTTTGCCTAGAAGTTGTAATAAACCCAAAATTTCAAACTTTGGTCAAGGAATGTCTTCTCACATATGGACCTGCTCATGTATTAATATCTCTAGGAGAGGACCTTCTTGTAGTTCCGCCTCTTTCAGAGGTAGAAGGGGCATGAATACAAAGAGCGTCCTTTCCCAGACTCTGGAACAGACTTCCTCCAGAGGTTCATCTGGCACCTACATTATATGATTTTAAGCACTTGTTTAAAACATAATTTTTAGCTTTCTCTGGGTGTTGTCCATCCAAGGAGGGTTATATTTTAATTATTATTATTTATTCATCTTTTTATTATTGTGACCCCCTGACTCCTGCAAGCTCTTGGTGAAGGGCAGGATACCAATTCTTAAAGAAAGAAAGATGGAAAGCTCATCTTAGGCTGTAGCATTCCATTTAACCTGACTTATTTTGGGGTATTATTTCTTCCGTCTCCCAAGAGTTTGTAAGCATTTCTGACACTGATCATACTTAGCTCTGTTTGATTCATGAGAGTTAGAAAGATTCCATCTTAGAGTTTTGCCATCAAATGCGTTCTGCTCTTTTTAAATTCTCTTCCTTGCATTTTGTTTACATTGTAGAACCACCCTCAATTAGTGCATTGCTTCTTAAATTTGTAAAAACAAACAAGCAAGCAAACCTTGTCCATGGAAGACTTTGAGCCATTCCACTTCACTGCTTTTGTTTAAAAATGCAGTTGTTCGCTGTTTGTGTTCAGACACGAAAAAAATAATCTCTGAGGCAGCTTTAAGACAGCTTCGAGATGGGATTGTTCACACACCAGTGTCCCCTCCCCCGAATATTCTGTGCTAGAAAAGATGGATTAGAGAGGGATTGGAAACATGAGGGCCACACACAGTTTCTCTGTGGTGTCTTTTGTTAGGTCGGAACACATCCTGCGTCAATTTCACCGCATTCCCTTCCATTTATGCAGTAAAAACCTAGTCAGCACTTTTGCATGCCTCTCCTTACTTGCTTCTGATACTTGCTTTTTTCCCCTCTTTATATCCCTGTTTTCCAGAGGAAACAACATTGGCCAGTTATCCCTGTGAGGCAGGCTAAATCTGAAAGATACTGGTTTGACCTAAAATTAGTATTCTTATACAGCAAGAAGAAGATTCTTTCACAGTGCCAGCTCCCTCACAACATCTTGAAGTTTCCAACCTTATTTCATACAATAATGTTCAGTCTGGATTTTATGTTGTGATACGACCTTTTAGCAGTTAAGGTTGTGACAATCCCACAGCTATGCCTATGATGCTTTTCTCCTTGGCTTATTCCCCGTTTATGCAAAGTGCAGGAGTGTGCTTTGACTGAAGTCCAAGTGTAAATACTTCCAAGTCTTTGCATCTGTTTTATTTTAAGCAAGCTAGGATTGACTTTGTTCAGAAAGGTGGGAAACGTTTCCTATTGAAAGTGCATGAAGGTAGTTAGCATTGGAGTGAATGAATCTGTTTTCACACATATTGCCTGACAATCACAGCTTCAGTGCCTTTAAAAGCTTGTTTTATATTTTAGTTTAAATACATTGCTATATATTTTAGGATAAGATAAATGTAACCCTGGATGTCATGGACTTTAGTCTTCTATCTAACAACTTAAATTTGGCTTCCAGGATGCTCCATCTCACCTTCCCAATATCACTGGTACTGACATGTACCATGACCACTGGCACCTGCCCGGCTATGTCTACTAACCTATCTAGATGCTGCGTGATGTCTGCAACCTTTGCACCCAGCAGGCAAGTCACCACACCCATCACAAACTCGGCTCTCTATATTCCTGATAATTGAATCCCCCACTACAAGAAGACCTCCTCCCACTACCCATGAAGGAGTATCCTCGGTGCAAGAGGATACAGGTGCATCCACTAAGGAAGGGGTCCCAACTAAGGGAGCCTGTCCCTCTTCCTCGGCTTGATGTCCTCCCTGCCTGAGGCTTCCACTGAGGCAGCTGGAGGGCTGCTTGTCATGGAGCGGGATGCTCCTACTGCATCCCTGAAGGCCTCATCCTCAGCCCTGTTGCCCTCTATCTCCTTCTCCAGGTCCGCTACCTTGGCTTTGAGGGAAGAGACATGTTCCCTGAGAGCCTGGAGCTCATTGCACCGAGCACAGACCCAGGACTTCTGCCCAGTGGACAGATAGTTACATATGACACTCAGTGCAAAACACTGGGAAGCCCCCCTCATCCTGTTGGCATTCTACCTTCATTTTATTTAATGGACTTGCTTTATTTTTGAAAAATTAACTTTAAAAGCATTAAATAGTTTTTCTTAAAGATAAATTTATAGTACATTTATTTCATGCACTGTTATGCGTGGTCTCCCAAACTCTTTCCAAAAACCAGAGGACTTACCTCCCAAACTTACCACAGCTCAGCAGCAATTTTTCCAGATTATTTTATTAAATTCCCAGTTATGAAGGGAATTAACCTGTGCAAGAGAGCATTGGTAGGTAAGATAGACAAGATTAGATATTGATGTTGGTAGAGCTAAAAACGAGGGGTATCAGGCCAAATCAGATAGACAGTAAAGTGAAGTTTGATCCATAGCTTTGGGAAAAAATGCATAGACTATTTTGTCATGCAAATTAAAGCTGTATGCAGAAATTTAAACTTAAATTGTGTGATCATAACTTACTATTGTTTTTGCAAAAATAAGGTGGAATAAGTCATAGCATGGGTTATTAAAGCACAGTGCTAACTAGAGGTGTTTTTCCACTGTCACTAGAAGTACCCATTAAGTACCCATTAATGGGTACAAAAATGCCATTACGTACCCATTAATGGGTACTTAATGGGTACTTTTAGTGACAGTGGAAAACACCCTAGGAGAGATCAAGGAAATTTGGGAGGATGCAGTAGCTCCAAGGGTATCTTCCAGAGAAAGACTGCCTGTGAAACTTAGTGTACTGAAGTCTCTCCTGCTATTTCTTAACAGCTTTCCCTAAGTGATGTGGGGTTATATCATCAGAGACAGAATAAATCAATATTCACATTCAAGATAAGGAATTCAACTTTTAAATACTGCTTTTTAAATAATTGGATCCAAGAGGCATGCGCTGTAGCAGATGTTAGCAAATCTTAGGGTAGAACTGTCTAAAGTATTTTGAGAAAACTGTGATAATGTCAGTGGCAAAATTTATTTTACCAAGTGCAGATGTAAGACATCAAGTTCTCAGACTGATGGCAGAAAAAAGAACCTACCATCTGCTTCAATAATTATCTGGGAATACCCATATTCTTGGATTTGTTTAATATCACTTAGTTTCCAGCTTTATTTTATCTGTGTTTGCACACCAATGAGACTAAATTTTGCAAAATGAAGACTCATTCCATCTGATCATTTAAAAATGTGTTTTTGCATGAATAATGAATCTTTGAATTGTTACTAAACAAGCAAATTATTTGCGTATGTGTCACATCGGTTATCAAGTTTGCACATGTGACAGCTTCAACAGCCGTCATGTAAAATGCATAGAGCTTGTGACCATATGTTTTTTCTTGACAAAAAGCTGAAACTGAAGATCAATTTTCAATATGGAATGCACAAATTAACACTTTAAAATGTACCACAATATGTACAGCTTGGCAAAATCTGCAGAAATAGCACGTTTCTAGATATTATCTGATATCTTTGGATTCGACCTTAAGGTATTCAATCATTTTGATTAAAAGACTGATTTCTCGTAAAACCACAGTCTGTTGGAGGCGCAAAACCAATGACATTTGAGCATTCATATATTTTCATAAAGTTTGAACAATGTCAGTGAGACACCTCTTCAATCTTGGCCACCCAACAGCAGGGTATTCAATCTTTCTTTAGCTTAAGACAGAAAATTTGAATATCAGCATAGGGTTATTAATGTGACAGTTCAGATGGTGTGAACCATGTTGATTCTTAGAAAGCAAATCTGTGAAATATGTGCACATGCGCCTGCACTGATAATTTGGAAAGGAAAAGAAAAGAAAAGCCAACCAACCTGCGTTGTTCTCAAAAATGTTAATTGGTTACCCAGAATGCTTTCTATGCAAAATGTAAAAAGAGCTGCTTATGACACAAGTATTGTTTTCATGCTATTTTTGTTGCTTGTTCATACTCTTTACTGACTATTATAAGTCATAAAATACGCTGTGCAAATTTCATAGTGCGTTATTAGAGGGGGAAGGGTTATGGAGTTTTGTTAATATATAGACTAATTAAAAATGACTGAGCTGTAAAAATTAACCAGTTAACTTGTGTCTTTGTGTATGTGTTTTAACCAGTTAACTTGTGTCTTTGTGTACGTGCTGCATGAATTTTAACTATGTTTGGAGAAAGATCCCAATTAGACTTAGGCTACTATCAAGTCATAGGTGAGATGTGGTGTAGTTCGTTAAAGAAAAACAGTCCCTTGCAAATGAGAATATGTGCCATCTGCATTTGTACAAAAACATTTCTGAGAACTTTGTTTAGGTTGCTCCTCCTCCCCATTCTTTTCCCTTAGTGAGCTTCTTGGGACAAAGCAGATGGGCTTTGAGGGAAAGATGAACAATTCTATTCTGCCCAAACAGCAAATGTGACAACACATTGTTTAATGAAAAGGCAGTCAGGTGCATGGGTTAATGTATTTTAAAGCATCCACTGATGTCTCTAACATTTGTCACAAATGTAACCTTGCTATGTTCAAAAGTAACACACTATAACTGTGATAGTTCACGGTTGTCATGCGCGCAGGTAGAGTACCAGTATCTACATGTACTGAAAACAATTCCAGATCTTGTTTTGTTTAAAGTCGGTAGTATCCAGCTAAGGAGTCAATTACACCTGACACTTTATCCACTTTAGAATTATCTTCTTGGTGATGAGATCACATCCAGAAGTTGACAATATTCTTGGCTTTCATGATATTTTCTTGAAAATATGACTTATATCCAGTTGTTATGCATGATTAGCTTCTTAAGAGGTAGTTCTGCTACCCTTCCATATATGTCGTTTGGATGTTTTGTTCCATTGTGCATAATTACACTTGTTCCCATTAAATAGCTCTTTCTGTTTTGATTCCTGGTCCCCTAATGTGCAGGGGTCCCCTTTGCACGGCAGGTTTTGTTGGCTGTCAGCTTGCCAATTGCTAGCAAGATAAATATGAGTACTGCTACTAATACTCAAGATACAGTACTGCATCCACTTATCTGCAAAGTTGTTTGCTTTTTTATATCCCAAATCTAAAACAAAACAAAAAGCCCTAAACCTTTGGCCATTCCCCTGTCCCTTATTCTATTCAGTGAAGGAGGACACAGAGAATAGATAGAGAAGTAGTGATTGGATCAAAGTCACCCAGATGGCAACTACCCCTGTAATTTTCTGTGGACACAAGCCAGCTATGGTCTGTGAAGATCAAATTAAAAATTTGTGCACATCCCATTGTATGGCCCATAGCTAGAGAGTGAATTTTATCCACATGTACTCTGTTTTCCCCCAGATAGCGCACTTTGCTGTTTTGGTGCGAATGCTAACCCTGTTTATCTGTGGCTGAAAGAATATTCCCAGGGACAGAAAGGAGGCCTTTCCTCCCCCCCCCTTTTTTTTTTATGCCGCCATCATACCATAGCTGGCCTAGAACCCAGCAGATGAGTATGATGCGGAAAAATAAAGAGAAGGGAGCTATGCTGCTGCTCCTGTGGGAAAGCTTCCTCTTCATTCAAGGCAGGGAATCCCAGCATGTGAAAGAGAAGGAAGGGGAAGAGGGGAGAATTCAAAGCTCTGTGTATATGCTTGGCCAATATGGCAGCTGCATTAATGGAAGACTTGTGAGAGACAGTCCCAATCCTCCTACAAAACACAGATGTCCTTGCCTCTTTTTCTTATGAACACTGTCTTTGTATTCACAAAGTCTCAGATACATAAAGGAACTGAACTGGTAGGGGAGTCAGGAACTCCTGACTCTCTCATACATACACCTGTACACATATCTCTGCTGCTGCACCAGGGCACACATAGCAGCCCAAATTCCAGGCTTTGATTTAAAAAAGTATATTTGACATGCTGTTTCCCCGCCTTCCTTATCAAGCTTCATTTCTTACAGTGCTGAAAGGGCTTTTCTCACTGCTAGACTTTGGGAACAACCTATGTGATTGGATGGTAGTCCTCCTTGTTAAAGGCAGAGGGTCTCACTCCATGTTTCTGTGCATATGTGGCGATGGGGGAGTACGTGCTTGAGTGAAACAGGGCTTGTTTTAGCTAAATGCTAGGAATAAAAAGTCAACAAATTATAACTAATGCATTTGGTAGGGGAAAAGAATGGAAGAACTTTTAGTGGACATAGCTAGGAGGTGTGCAGAAGCACTATAGAGATGGATTTTTTTTTTAAAAAAAAGACAAATTAAAATTGACAAAGGAAGAAAAGAAATCATCAAGTGGTGGGGAAAATGACAGGTAGAAGGGTGTCCTGGGGCAAACTGAAGTTGGGAAGACCTTTGATGCTCAGCTTCCAGGGAGGAAGAGAAGAAGGGTTATCTTTTATCTGTGTTTCAGGTATATTTTTTATGTTTGTTGTTGTAACTCACCCTGGGAACTTGGGGTGAATTCTTAAATAAAATGAATGAATGAAGTCTTCCCAAAGGAAAAACGCAGACCAAGCAAGTCTGGTATAGCCGGGTCCTCCAGTGAATTTCATGATTTAGTGAAGAGCTGAAACCCAAATTGCAACATTTATATGACTCAGATGCTCTTAGTAAATTAGGTTTACAGACTTCTTCCTTTCATTCAAGTAGCAGCAGCCAGTCAGCTGTCTTGCTTTGAATCCTAGGCTGAATTCCCATGTAAAAAACAAAGCACCTCCAAAGAACCTTCAAGACAGTAGTGTATGGCACTTGTATTCTCCTCCTTCCCCCGTTCACCATTTCTAGCCTCAAATGTTCATGAAAGGAATGAGGGCTAGACTGGTGCGTGAACAACCCCATCTACAATCTCTAAGCTACTTCAGAGGTACTTTTTTCCTATATGCAGTATAAATACTTCTGTTCTGTGTGTGTTTTCCCTATACAGTGTACTTAAATTTACTATCTGAAAAGATACTGTGAGTACAGACCTGTTTCGAACTAACACTTTTCCCAGAAGGAACAGCGAGACAAGTTTTATGTCAGGGAAATCTGACCAAATAGTAGGCATTATAAAACATAGTATACTGTTTGTTAATGGCATAGATTTGTTTTATTTATTTTGTTCAGTGCTTATCTAATCTTGGTCTGTCCTTTTCTGCAAAATGCATTAGTGACTGGAGAACTGATTTATTCAAGAAAATTTCTCACTGAACTCAGGGTTTGGATAAGCAGTGAAAGATGGTTTTCAGTAGAAGTCATGCTATCACTGATCTGTGAAAAGATAGTGATAGTAACAAAGGTAGCATAAATTCAGAATGTGAGATGCCTTTCTAACTAGTAAACCAAAGCTGTTTCTGCACTGGTCTCCGTACCTGCACGTGGAAAGTTCATTTGAATTCACAGTGAAGCATCTCATTAAAAGTTATCTTAATCTAACTAATAGCAAACATTTTACATGACGCAGGGTAAACTCCATTTCATTCTAGAACAGAAGCAAGGCTTTCCCCTGCTCTTTCTCTTTTGTAGTTGCAGCCCTGTGAGTTAGAAACCTCACAGCTGCATTTATATATATATTGGAGGCATCTGATGGTAATTGCCACCATTTAGGTGCTAGTAATATATCTGTACCTGTTCTAATGATAACAGAACAGAACCTCAGGTTCACATTCAATAATTCAATAATATCTATTAAGCAAATACTGTATATGGCAGTGCATATTAACATTTTTAAGTGAATGCTTACAAGGGATATATCTGTAATTTATTGACCTTGTTCTACTAAAATGGCTGAGACGTGTGGCATAGGGTTTGAAAGGTACAGCTTCAGTTTTGCGTATTATACAATGAAGGCATTCTTTTTGCAGCTCTAGTGCAATAACAAGCGCTAGTCAGGTTGTCAATATGTGTTTTATTATACCTGTAGATCTGTTTTCCAGTCTCCTAAGGTAATCCCCTAGTGAGACTGCCATTTGGCACCGAACATTTGTCAGGAAACTGTTCTCTGTTTCATTGCAGAAACTCATGTAGAGCATTATGACCATCAATTAGCAATCTCCTTTTCAGTTCTTCTCTATCTATCTCCTTCCTTTCTTTCTTTTAGTAAATTCTCCCTTCAGCAGTTTATTTATCTCCACCCTTTTGCAGCAAGAAAGTAGATATCACGTGAGTGTCTTCTTGCACTTTGCAGAGTGGCGAGGTCCTTCTCAGTCTAACTGGAGTTACTTGGGCATGCCACATGAATGATTCTTTTCTGCCTAGGGGTGCCTCCAGATGTGAGGTAAACCCTGTGATTCTTTGGGCATTACAGTGGGATTGCCAGACATACCCATGGCATTTCCTATGCAATGCCATTTGTAACAAGAAAAAAAAAAGCCTTTCAGAGCTATTGCAGGAAATGCAGCAGCAATGCTCAATTTCCTGTGATGGTCCTGCTTACCTGCACATCTGGCTTCTTTCTTTTGGCCTTTTATACGTGTTTACTGGCCCCCAGAAATTCCCACTAAGGTGATTTCATATGTATCTTTCCTGTCATGTAGGTAAGCAAATCTATGCCAGGCTTTTTTGTCCCTGAGGGACAAATGCAGGACTTCTTTTTATAGTTTCAATAGGTTCAAATCTCCACTTATCCCCAAGGAAGATGTCCAGTACTTTTCAAAGTCCCTTGTTTGTCCTTTGGAGCAAAGTCCTTAAGTTGAACATTGCTGTTTGTGTTTTTGCCTTTAAGAAGTTTCATTAAGACAGTACTCCTGTCATATTGCCCAAAAACTACCTAATTATAATAATCTTGAAAAAGGGAGCACTTTCTGCTCACCATATGTTTAAAGCCAGGAGCATAGGGCAATCAGGACATTTTAACCACAAGTTTCACAGCAAGTAAAATGTGAAAAATATTTCATAAAAATGGAAAAGGTTTCCATGCCAGTAATCAATCCACAAATAAGCCTTTTGAGTCCAAAGGGGATTTGCTTAACACAATGGATTTTTGTTGGTAGTGGTGATGGTGTTTTTGGTTTCCTTTCCTTTACTCTGTACCTTATTTGGTCTTCTCCATTTGTGTTTCTTCTGGAACAAAAGTTGGAGAGGAGAAAGCATAAAGAGAATCTGCACATTTAAAAGCAGTGAGAAAGGGGTCATCTTGAGGTAAATCTGCTAGTAATAAAATACTCCAAGTAATAGATACCCAGGTACTGATAAAAATGCCCTTACCTGTACTCCAGGGAAAAAATGGTTTTCTTTTCCCCTGGCAAACTTCCTCTCTAACCAAAATTCTTTATTCATTTCAAGACATGTGGAGACTTGGCTTACTTGGAAGTACACTCTGGGTTTTGAGTAAATAAGCAGCAACTGAAAGATATGGGCAGATCCATCAGAGACAAGGCACATTTACATTCAGTCCTCCCCTGAGGGATTTTTTTGAGGCTTGCCTGATAAGAAAAGTTCAACAAGGGGATTGTGTCTGGCTTGCTTAACTATTATCTTTAATGGTTCAGAAGGAATTGAGAAATGTCCCTTCTTTATTCATTCATGTTGGCATTACAGTGGAGAGAAGAGACAACCTGTGTAAAAACTCTCGAAGCAGTTCTGTCTCCAAGAAAGGATTTTTCATTTCATTTTCTTTTAGAAGCTGTTTAATAATATCTAGACAAGATTATAAAAATTGGTTTCTAACAATAGCTGCTCCAATAAATATGTCTCTTTGGTGGGAAACCCTATGGCAGTGATGGCCAACCCATGACACGCATGTCACAGGTGACACACCAAGCCCTTTTGGGTGACACACATGGTCACCCTGGCACCTGGGCATGTAGTGCTTGCTTGTTCTTGAAGTGTACAGAATACCAACTTTCAATTGAAGTTTTGCAACAAAAGTCACTAATGTAAAGAATTATTTGTTTTTGCTTTTAATAAAATACATATATAAAGCATATAACTTTTTTACTAGAGCTACAAATATCACAAAATTATGGATATTTCTAGATGTGACACAGCACCCGAGTTAAGCTAGGTTTTCTTGAGAAGTTTGACACACCGAGCTCAAAAGGTTTGCCATCACTGCCCTATGACTTACTTCACTTTTGACCGTAGCATTGTAGCTATAATGTCAGGTTAGAACCTAAGACAGTTTCCACACATGCATTCTGTGAGTAAAATGTGGAGGGCTAGTATGTGGTTGATGACATGGAGCACAATGGTAGTCACAATCATGGCAAGTTAATCCTCAAGAGCAGGGAAATTAGTTACTAACTGCACAGCAGCTAACGTTTTATCTGTACTTGTATTTTGGTACAAAATATCACCTCCAGTTTTCAGCTGTTCCACTGGCTGCAGATCAAAGCTGCTGCAGCCTGGTAGAATTCTGTGTGCTAATTGTAAGATGGTTTATATCGGTCTTCCTTTGAGAACTACCTTTAATTCAGACAACTAACTTTGAGCACATATACTGTAGATATTACTCTTTTGCTCTAGTTCTTGGTCAATTTCTAGGCCGATATCACACTTTAAAATCTATAACACTCTAAACTGCTCAAGGCTTAGGTGTATAAGGAACTGTTTATATTTGCGAGAACCTTCCTGGCTAATAGGATTGTCCATCTTATGGTTCATGTCCATATAGACGTTTTGTTATGCAATTCATAGGCTTAAGCATGGAGGCAGTTAGTGATACATACATAATTTGTATCTTCCTCAAGGACTGCAATTCACTCCTCATTGAAAAGAGAATCAATTGCTTCTTTTTATTTATTTATTTATTTATTTATTGCAGAAGGGGATCGTTTTTAAGAATATGGGGTAATTTGTCATGTTATTAATTACTTTTGTTTTTCTGGTTCACGTTAAACAGATGGAATTCTGATCTTTAACAGCCCCATGACTCATGGAGCTGCTTGTGTACTAAAATGCCATTATTAACACAACAGCAGTTTTCAGCAGTTGGTAATTATTGCCATAATTAAACATTTTTCAAGAAAGAAGTATTTATCATTCATTAAACTTTTTGTTCAGAATCCATCTTACCGTAAGCTAGTGTTTTCAAGGGATAGCTTCTTGACTTTTGGTAGGAATGTGGGGAAAGATTTGCATCTGAGATTCTAGCAATTATGTTTGGGTTTTGTTCAGCTTGGTTTGGGATGGGGGAATTAGTCGTCATCTCCTTTGTGCTTAGCAATTTAGACCTCTTTTTTTCTGCAGAAAAAAAACTGTTGCCTTTGAGAATTGGAGCTCAAAAGCTGTTGCTAATTTTTTGACCAGCTCCAGATGCCTGAGTATTCCTCTAGCAAGCAATAATCTGGAGTATTGCCTCTCCACCATTTTCACTTGCTAGCAAGACAGCATGGGGGCAGGCACTGCCTTTGCATGTTTTAGTGACGTGCTCATTTGCATATTCAGCCAATGCAAAATACTTGGAAGTGTGCTTTTCCACCACTGCATGTGTCTATTTCAGCCCCCACATATACACAGTGGACAGAAATAATAGTGCTATTGCTGGAAAAGCCCATCTGGATGCAGCCTTCTTCTCTTCTACCCTTCCTTAATCCTGTTGCTCTGATTATTGTCAATGGGTCCAGAGACATCAGATCCACTGTGTCTACCAACCACTCATCTAGCAGATTTGAATTCGTGCTGTATATTTTGTTTAATATTTTTTGCTGTGACCAGTAGGAAGCACTAAAACAGACGCGTAGCCTGCTCACTAAATGCTGCTTCATTTATACCGTAAGTGCATAAATGATGGCCCATCAAATGTGGCAGAACTAAACAGAAGACATGGAGCACCCATGGTGGCAAACAGGGATCTGCCGCTCTACTCAAGTTGGTGAAAAGTGTGCCAGGTCAGGCCTTGAATTAAATTGGAAATCCTTAGCTGCATGTCAGTTTTTAGGCTAATTTCCTGTGCTTCTTGTGCATTGGTATTTCGGGGTCCAATTAGGAGGTTTTTCAAGGCTTTTAGAAGGGGTTGTACCTCTGTCTCAAAGTGAAGTGTTCAGATCTTCCTCACTTCACTCAGCCATGCTCCTTCTGTCACTTTTTAAAAGCTGCGATGAGCAAGGGAGGCCAGGATTTGTGAATCATCAAAATACTGCAGGCCTCTAACTACATTCTCAGATTGTAATAAATCTAACTAATTAAAAAATAACAGGTGCAGGGGTCACTCCAGACACATCACAAGACTACCCAATTCCATGTGAAGGTGAGTGACTTTGATCCTGAAAATGGCCAAACAGTTTGTCACTGAATGTCTCCAGTGATGCTATCATATTTTGCTCCTGGCCCGATAGCAGTGCTAGAAAAAGCTTTGTTGTTAGATTATACAGTAGTGCCAGAGAACTGCCCCCACCTTTATGTTAAGCACAAGAACCTGTTCTTGCAAGTGCTTGAAACAGACTCATATCAGAATTTACATCACTTTTTGATATAATTTATACCATTGTGTTTTAGTTGCTGACCTTCTTGCTTCATTGCTCATAGTTCCCTAGCTTCAGAGGATTGCAGAGGTCACATGTGTTCATGGTTATATCATCAAACAGTTGCAGAGCAAAAATTAAGAGTCTCAATCTGCCATGCCACTTGAAAAATCCTGCAGGGTATTCAGGAATCCAAAAATCAGTAGTTCTGTGTTTGCTGTGATCACAGATTCCAAGTGTTCCATCAGAAACACCGCAATGAAGCAAAATAAAAACTGTTCAGCAATATTAAAAACTCTAGTGTCCAACTTTTATAAAATAAACTAAAACATAATAAATTAAAAAATGAAATACATGCCTTGTGAAAATGGGAACAAAAAAAAAAGGTCTTTATTATAACCTGGTGTAAACCAGAAACAATCTTTTAAGGGAAGATCTCCTAGGTTATTTTCTTATAATTGGAGCAAGATATCTCACACCATTTTTGGCTGCTTTTTAAAAGCCATCTAGGCTGCATCCAGATATCCATTACTTATTCTGGAATATACAAATACAGAAGAAAAAATAACCAACATCTGGATGCAACCCCAGTCTTGTAAAGTCCTGAGATAGGCATCCATGGCATCATGAGTGAACTCTCTTAGCATGGAGATTGAAGTCCCTACCATAGAGAGCATCTCCATCACCATATCTGAGACAGGCATAGTGATAGAGTCTGCTAGACCTCCTATGCTATGGAGGGCTGTATATCACAGATTAATGTGGCACTCAGTAACACCATCAAACTAGTAGAAGGCTTTACCAGTATCCCTTCACTCTGGGAAGTTAACCAGAAGAGTTAATCAGAAGGAATTATAGCCCCCATATAGTCAACATATTGCTTCTCTGAACCATATTGCTTAATTGAGCATATATACATTAGTTTTACACGTTTTGCTGTTTAACCCTTTTTACCACAACAACGTTCCCTTCTCAGTGCCAATTTGCCAAAATTAGTGTAAGTTTAGTGTGATCTATTTCATTGTGTCGTGTGCCAGAGGAGAGAGGGAAGTATTCAGTAAGTAACACTGTCTTGGACAGCTCCGTCAAATTCATTCTAGCAGTTCACATCATAGCCTGTATTCAGCAACTTTGTTTGTGTTTTCTCTTGGGCAAAAAATTTACTGTATCAGTGCTTTTATGTCACAAGAATGAATTGAATTTGTACCCTTTAGTGCAAACAACAATAGACAGTGTGGTAACCTAGTGGAAAACAAATAGACGCCCCGTCCCTGTTGGGGATTCAGAGAGGTTCAGAAAGATGGAGCTGACGGTAGAGAGGTGGCAGATAAAAACAGGCCGAAGCAGGAAAGAATCCTGCGGTCATTTATTACCATGCCATCTTCATAGTGTTTGCTGAACCAAGGTGCAGAGTAATGATTCAGACAAATGATGTTAATAATAATAGCTGGCCCTTTGGCAAAAACTGAATACCTGGTATTGCAGTGTGAGAACTAATCAGATTCTCTCAAACTTTACTTCAAAAATGATAGAATTTTCTAACCAGTTCTCCCCCTCACCCCACCCCCACTGTCAATTGATTCCCTCTAGATATATCGGTTTAAAACAAAAGGAAAGGGGAAAAGGTGATAAGCTATAGTTTTCCCAACAAAAAGGACAAAGGCTTGTCAAAGTGGTTGCATTCTCCACATTTGAAGAAGCTGCTTTAAAATGTTCATTGTGCACTTTCATACACTTTTGAAACTAGTGTTAACAGTTGGAGCAGACACCATGTGTACAATTGTTTTCATAACTCTGCCTTGATTTTTCATTAGATAGAACAGTTGCATGGGTTGCCTTACAGTTTCACCTTTTTCTCTTAACAGCATGCTTCTTTTGTAGCTGCTTTTTATCCATTAACCAGATTAATTCGTCTTCCACACAATTGTATAAATTAAGGTTTCATTTCTCAAATATATATTTATTATTATACAAATTACTGTGCATTATTTTATTTTCCTTTAATTTGTTTTAATTTATATGCTACCTGTGCATTTGAGGACTATAGGATATAATTATGTTTTAATAGCTGCAGTTGAAATAGCATCTGTTTAACTCCAAACAACATCAGACTTATTAATTAGGTACGTTTTGGCATCAATTTATCACACATGATTTGACACGTAAGATACTTGAAGCTTAAACTATTTGTGTAACGAAGGAAATAAATAAATAAATTGGTACAGAGACACTGTTATAGATCATCAGTAGGAGGAAATTATGTTGGCATGTGGGAGGTTAATGAACACACTTCAGATTCCTTTGCTTGATTTGCTATTTTCTTCTTCATAACTCTAGGTAAACAGTTTGTGCTGCCATTTTATACACAGGTTAAATGTAGTTGCAGGCTATTATACATCATTAGAGTAAGTAATATTCATTCACAGAAGAAAAATGGAAGCTTTTCACTTGTAGCCACTTGGACATTTCATTTTTCATATAGCATGCTACTGCAAAAATTAGTTGTGGCAGCCTTGATATACTTTATAGCCTGGTACTCTGAAATTAAGCAATGAATCACACCATTTTGGCTTATTAGAGTAAATGTGGTGGTGGTTGGTTTGTTCCACCCCCCGCCCGATAGCGTATTTTGTAAAACAATAGAGTTTACAGAACATGCTGCTGCATCAGACCTAATAATTTCTCACTTCAGCCTTTTCACTAGTTTGTAGCAGGAGCTTGGAAACACTACATTTCTTCATTTTTTTTTCCTGAAGAGTTGCTGCTGTCTGTTTTCTAGATCAAGAAACCCAGCCTCCTCCCACCCATGCTGTAGACTGAGTGCCAGAGTCATAGAGCATCTGCAGGCAAATACCCTAGACACAGGGTCAGCATAGCTTGTCAACTCAGTTATCCCCATGTGCCCAAACATGCCCTGCTGTGATTCCATAACCTTCCCCTCCGATGCCCATCCAAGGTGCTTCCAGGTAGCAAAAGGCAATTGTGGGATCTGCCACCCCCTCCAGGCTCAGGAAGCAATAGTGGGCCTAGCTGTATGTTTGCCAGCTTGTTTTATTATAAGCCCCCTTGTAGCTATCCAGACAAAACACTTTCCTACTTCCTTTCGTCAGTTTTTGCACGCTTGGCCAACTTCCTGGTAGCTCCAAGTGGGATTTTAACTAAGCTTCACTATGGCAAACAACTAGGCACCATTGCCAGATTTCCTGTCATAGTGATATTACATGCCTCACTATTTTGGTACTATACTGGAAATGCTCCAATCATGTCTGACATTCTCAGTATAGTCCTAGGAGGATCAAAGGTTTTGGCTGGCATCTGGATGCATCCCCAGACTCCCTACAAAATAGGGGTGGCTTATGGTGTTGCTGAAGTCTCAGCTCCTCTCATCGCCACATGGTATGGCCAGTAACAATAACTGGTGGGAGCTGTACTGAGGAAGCACCTATAGAATCACAAGCTAGTTACTAATGGCTTATAATAAATAAGTAGAAATTCAGGGTTCAAAGTAGTAGGAATAGAGGTTTCAAATTTTAGAAATTCCAGCAAATCTCAGTGCAGTCTTGTTAGTGATGCTCCAACTTTACAACATTCTGGTCACATTTGGACATGTACTTCTGTGTCACTTTGCAAATTCCTTGTATCTTTAGCGCAGTAAACCTTCTTATAACCCAGCAATAACCACATTAGTACACAGAGCAAAATAATTTGGCTGCACTTAATTGTAGTCTTGATCTATAACAACTGAATAAACAGAGGTTTCTTGAACTGTAATGCATGTCCAAGTGTGTACTGTTTGGTCAATACAAATTTATTATGCTAATACCAAGTAAACAGAAAATAGCATACATTTTACCATGGAAGCTAGCGCATAGAGAATAACAATTTAAGAGCAACATAGCTTTTGTTTTGTAGCAGACAACTTAACATTCTTTGCATCTGCAATTATTGTGTTGTATGTTACAGGTAGAAAGTCCCAATGGCAGCTTGTTCTGCATAATTGGTTACCAATAGGCATTGTTCCCACTTGTCTGCAAAGTACATTAAGGTTTCTTCTTCTTTGGGCCTGAGAAATCTGCTAGCTGAGATTGTTTGTGATTCAAAGAGGTATTATTGTACAATAGGATCTATAGATATTCGTGTCAAGAAGAATAATGTTTCATTTGCCCTTTCCTGTTGGGTTATTGCATGGATGACACACAGACTGTGATGAGTCTATAGGAAACAAAGAAAATAGAAGCAGAGCTCCTAATAAAGCAGCCAAAAATTCCACTTTTGCCAAAAAATCATTTGGGACTGTTATTCTTTGTTCATGCAGAAACACAGGGCTCCTCTATAAAAGCGTATAAAGAGTTTCCAAAACCACGGCATACATCTTTCACTGAGCGGCCCTAAGGTATATAAAGACAGCTATAGCTGATATAAAGCTGACACTCAACATCTAGAAATACAGTCTTGATGCTACAGTGTGATTCCTAGCTGAGAAGGAAGTGGTCGCTGGAGCAGAAGCATAATTGGCACAGGTTTTGTGATGACATTTTCTGGGTGGCCTTTGTGGGATTGTTGGAAAGGAGGAAAACACACCTAATGAAACATAATTCTGTAGTTAGAATTTTTTACAGCTTTGTTCTAAGAATATGAAGACAGGCTAAATTGATAATTGTATATCAAATTCAAGCCCTATCAAATAGTTTAAAGACACTATAGTATGTGTTTTAAGGAGTTAGTCATCCCTGCGCTTCCCTCAAAATAACATTGGTGGTTTAATATGCAATTTACAGAAAAAGATTAACAAGGCTGCTGTGTTTTCCAAGGTGAGTTAACAGATTAGCAAAGTGCCTTGACACTAGTTTCTTGCAAATTAGAGGTAGAATAAACCCCATAGTTTCTTTTAAAAGTGAACATTTTAATCCCATGATTCATGAAAGCAAAGTGGGAATAACTGAAGTACCATATTTTATTTATCCCTTAGCAATGCCAGCTGATACCAGAAGTATTTTCACTATTTTTGGGTTGCTGCCTTTGGCCACCTAATTGCTTCTTAGGAAATAAGAGGGAATTGCTTATATAACGACATGGATTGTCTTTGGCAGCGTCAAGCCAACGCATCACTCAGTCCATCTGGGTAAAATCACAAGCTGACTCCGATATTGCTAAATATTTATACTGTCAAATACACACAGACATCCAGATGAAAAGAGGCATTCATTAGGAATTCTCCAGCTTGTCAGTTTAAAGATGTAGATTAGAGCAAAACCTCCCACTATGGTACTGAGAGCTCAGGAAAAGTCTATATTTAGCCATTCTAAGCAATAAATATCATCATATTGCCTCATTTAGGTAAATAGAGAATAAATATTGTCAAGATGATCCTAGAGATAATGTAAACAGATCCCTGTTCAGAGTCTGTGTTACTAGGGTAAGTTCCAGGACATTGAAATGCTGATGACGCTTTCTGGCTTAACCCTTTTCTCCTGATTGTAGTCCCCTCCCCCTTTTGAGATAACAGACAGATTTTATTCAGGGCAATATGAGTGAAAGGAAGCATGTCTTTTTCTTTTTTTTGTTTCCCAGAGAGGTGATTTTTGTGCTGTAAGTGAATTACTGCAGTATGCTAATTAGTGGTTTTGCTTTAATATTTTTTTTTTGACATCGCTAAAGGCTGCTGGTGGTTGGAAAATAAAGATGTCTGTAGCAACAGTGAAGTTCATTCAGCAGCTTAACATGGAAACTGACAAAGACCATCAATCACAGCAGAACATTACAGCTTCAAGATTAAGACACAATTTCGACATCATACCAAGTTAAAACCCAGACTGGGATTTACTGTGAAGCCTTTCTTTCCCCACAGTTCCTTCAACATCTTCTCTAAAGCAACCAGAACAACAACAAGAAAAATAAGTCATTTGGATATTTAAATATTTGATCGATCAAACTGTAATTAATACCCTTAATTAGGAGAACCAGTTGTAAGATATACGCGCACACATACACACATACACACAAACAAAAAGCCATGTGCACGCATGCGCACACAATTTTGCATGCAGAATCACATAGAGAGTTCGTGCAAGCGAAGACTAACCCACATCTAGGGTTTGCTTAATTATACTAGATCATTTTTGAGATTAATTATTAACAACCCTCTTTATAACTAAATATCCATAATTAATCAGCAAATCATAATGTGAAGACTAATTAAGTTCCAAGTCAAATCTTAACAGAAAATCCATATTACTATCCAGCATCATTAATTACTCTAGTAATCAAAGTTATCCCTCTTGGGATTTGACATTAAGCTTTGTAGGTTTATAAACTAAGCTATTATCTTAAAAAATATTTTGAAAGTAGCTTTAAATCACATTATAGATAACTGGTGTTTAGACTGGATATTTAAACAAGTTTGCATTTTCCCTACAATGCATTATCAAGAATCTACTCAATTTTACTCAAACTATCAAGAGATTCCTACTTTCTTACTCAGGCTCCTTTTCCCCAAATTTAGATTTGTGCAGCTTTTATTCAGTACAGATATCCAGTTTTCCAGTAACTTTTCAGGCTTCTTTGTGGATTGTTTTCCCTGTGGCCCTGACAACACAGTTTAGCTATGTAAATTACAATGTATCTATACTTGCATAATGCTTATGAAAAGAAGAAAAAGTGATAGGAATTATAGAAAAAATATAGTACAGTATACAGTATAACTATTTCATAAAGCTAAATTCAGTAGGAAAGAACAATTGTGAGTTATTTTGTTTGCGTGTTGTTTTTAAAAGAAATTCCTAGCCTGTATCAATGTTAATTCAAGCAGGGTCACCATAAAAAAGGTATTTGAAATGTGGTATCATTGTCACAAATTAATATTATAACTGCTTTTCAATTAGACAGCAAATGGTTAAAGAAAAACCTAACCACATTCTTCAATTAGTTTTACCACCAGATCTTGTAAGAATGCACCATCTGATACTGTTCTTTTGTGTGGCAGCTGTAAAAATTCCAAGCAATTTTTACTGTCAAGAAAACTCTTGACTAAATAGAGGCTGTTAACTTAAGCAGATATCTGAGGTTATTTGGTGGCAATCAAGAACTCACAGCACTTCAGCTAATGGGTTATGATCAGAAACTGTTCCTAATAGCCAGCTAGACGGATCTGAATATGAAGATTTCTATAATTTTGTTGTCAGCTTGTGATGTACTCTAGTGCTAATTATTTGGAACAATTATGTTTTCCTAATAACAAAAGAAGAAGCAGTGAATTAAGCAGGCTTACCTTCAGATCTGTGGATAACAGTTTAAATGCACTTGCCATTAAGAAATAACATTTCTTTTTTCTTTTCTCTTTTTTTCTCTATGGAACCCTAATTACTGAAGATGCTTGTCTTTTAAATGTGTTTCCTCTACTTCTTTTAAGCAAGTTCAGTGTGTCAGTTTACATTGATGAATGTACTAACTAGTATTTTCTCAGTCTTAGACTTACGCATGCACCTCCCATAGACGGCTTACTTCGTTTGGGTATTCAAAAACCATAATTAGTGCAGTAATTAACATGTGGATCCTTCAAAGAGAGACTGTTAGAATCATGGGACGTCACCCATCATTCTTGCTGATGTATGGATGATAAAGAGACTTAGGTTGAGGTGACAACAGGATTTGGATTACAGTACATTAACTGAGCTGCAGGGAAATTCAGAGAGGACCTTGGTCCACAGAGCTTTCTGCTTTGAAAAAAAGTAATTATCCACACTGTTTCTATAATGCATCTAGGTGTTATGCAGCGTTTGGAGCTGTCAAATCATTTGTTTCAAAACGCCTTTTTATAACTTAACTTTTGAGTTTTGCACATTATTTCTTAACCAATTACAGAGCCAAGGTGCCAAGATGTTAAAAAATAATAATCTACAGAGCCATAACAGAGAGTAGGGAAACGAGAAGGAAAGAAAAGAGAATGTCTTTGTGACAATTGATTTCAGACAATTTGATGGTAATTTTTGAGTTGACGTGGTTTGGAGTCTTCAAATTGCAAATATAAAGGAAAGACCCATTTTTGTTCAATTCCCCCGAGGAGGGGCTTTTTTTGTATACATTCCCACTTTTCAAATAAAATGAATTTGTGACATTTTCCAAGACAAAATGAGCTGTGCACATGAAGATAATTCTTATGGAACTGCAGATATCCCTTTGATGTCATTCATGTGATGCTATAGTGTGTGATTTGAAACACTGGTTCATTTTATGATACAGTATCTTACCTGGCCTTTAACTTCCCATAATTAGTGACCCTCCTTTTCACAAGGCTTAACTCTCTAATCTGCAGGAGCAGCGGGGAGAAAAGATCTGCACAGAACTTCACAGAGGCCTTAACAGCACTGAGCGAAATGGCCGTGGTACGCACAGTATAACTGTATTTGTGGTGGTCTCTGTAAAAAATCCCTCAGGATGTTTCTCTCCTTTTGTCCCTCGGAGTAGTGAGACAACAGTGGTTTAATAATCCCTTACAGAGAGGTGACCTTCTGCTGGTCCTATATGATGTGATTTGTGATTATTAAAATAGGCTTGGGGAAGTGTGGCATCCAAATATGGTTCTTAATCTCTAACCTTCCACATCACATGGTTTTTTTTAACTGCTAATTGTCACATATGCAGAGCATCTGTCTCATAGGTCCTAGTGCCAGTTGAATCGCCATAGCAACATTTCTTTTAATGGTGTACAGTTATCTAAATGAATGTGGAGCTTGCTCTGTTATCAAAGTAGCGAGCGTGCACACAAACTGGTTTGCATGCCTAATTGTATGTGTATATCATAGTATATATGCATAATGAAAGTTATATATGTGAAGGGAGCCATTCAGCAACTCTGTTAATGGACACAAAATTACACACATTTGGGTATGGGAGACAGAGGTCAAACCTTCCAGTGTGAAGTTGCAGTTTGCTTGTGAGCAAAGTCTTGCTAGAGAAGCTTTTTTCCCCCTGCTCACACTGACTAAGGGTTTGTTTCTGGTTGATGTAGCAGAAGGTAATTGAGCAATTATGCTCCACACAAGGTGTGGTTGTCACAGGATAATCACACTACCATGCATTATGAGTTATTCATACAGCAGTTTAGAAGTGTTTATCTTCTATTCTATGAAGAGATGCTTTATGGCATTTAGAATAAAAGGACTTCCATACTACCTTTTGAAATAACACAATATGTGCAATTAGTAGATACTTTTGGCAATTGAGTAATCATATTAGCCCTTGCTTGTCAATAGCAGGCTTTAGAAAGCATTGAGAATATGATTCTAATTTATGAAGAACAGTTCTGAATTCACCTCATAATTCACAGGTGTGACCTCAGTGAACACTGTAATTAATGGGTGTTATGTCATCTCCAGGAGTTATGAGAATTTTAGAGCTTTTAATTGCTTTTCAGTGAAAGTCATTTGAGCACTGCTATGAATACAATTGTCCTTTGAGAGTAACAGACATTTTGGGTATCTTTTTGCAGCACCCTCAGTCAGCATAGTAGCTTTGAGTCTGAGCTCTGAGGGTCAAGCTCACTTCAACCATGAACTTACTCCATGGCTTTGGGTATTTTTCAAGCCCCAGTTTCTTATTCTCTTTTATTTTGAATGTAGGAATAATAATACTTATATTTCACTTTTCCCCTGAAGGTCACAAATCAAATAAAAACAACATACTACAAATATTTTTAAAACACAGCAGCATTAAAACAGGCCGTTCAGTCAGGAAGCCCCAAAACTGTGGTGAAAAGATACATCTTCAGTAAACTTTCCAGAAGCAGAGTTTCACATGAAACAACATCGCCCCTTCTTAAGCCACTTCTTAGCGGTTGATGGAACCCTAAGAACGCCCCTTTCCAAGGTCTTAATAGCTGGGCTTACATATAGTACAGGAATTGCTCCATTGATAATTGGATGCCAAACTACTTAAGGTCTCACAGTCCACACCATACTCCACAGAAGGTTTAAATGTGTGCATTTAGGTGTGCAAAGCCAGCGAATCGTCATAATGCTTTATATCATTCACAGGAACAAATACAGTACAAAATGTATCACTTCTTTATGCTCTAACCCTAACCTTCTGATGGCTCAGTGACCAATGGAATTTCTGAGAACTTGCCACATGAGATCCTTACTTTTTATACATACAGCTAGTTCCCAGGTTCCCAGTCTGACACTGTGTCAGGAAGATGCCAGTGCTTTCAGTACGGAGCAGGAAATCCCACACTGTACTAAAGTAAGTTTTCAGAAGTGCTTAATATATACATATATACAGTATATTTACCTAGGAGTACGTGGTATTTGCTTCAGTTCTCCTCCAAGTAATGCCAAACAAAAGTTGCCACTGAGTAATTTCACTCTTACCCAGTGCTTCCATTCTTGTTCAGGGGTGATAGTTTCAAATTCAGTCTCTTTCCCTGTACAAATATGAATATTGCACCTGTTTTACCTATCTGCCAGAAAACAAGGTATTGCATCATCTTGCTGTTTATTCCTGAAAAACCTGCATTTGCAACTATTCTGACACCAAATTGGGGTGATCATGAAAATACTTCCTCCTCTTTGGATGATCTTTTGTTATAACACTTTTCTTCATCCCCCCCCCTTCTTTTTGGGTGAGGAAAATAAAATATAGTATGTAAACCAATTATTCAACCAAATTACTTTGATCAGTGGGAACTGACAATTAGTGTTACAGCATCTCAACAGTGAAATCCACACAATAGAGCAGAGATACTCTGCTCTGCAAATTAAATGAATGTAGTGAATTTATTTTATGCAGTAAGCAGAGAGAAAGGGGAGAAAGATTGGAAGATGAATAATATCAGGATCTGTTGAATAGTTTTTGGGGTGTGTGTGTGTTTTTACTTATTTAGTTTGGTATGTTAGAAGTTAATTGTTTCATTTTTCTAATTGATAGTTAATGTATTGTGACAGCTCTCCTGACAGACCTCTAAATGACTAATGTCAGCACTTTAAAAAATATTCACTGGGGAACCTGCTGATCAGTTAATCAATTGCTTTTAGAAATTTCCTACCCCACAAGCTACTACTTGGATTGCCAGTCATAATAGCAACCCAAGTACAATTGACCAGGCTGTTCTTGAAATGCTCATGTTCGTATTTCTTTTCCTCCTCATGATTTAAATACATGGAGTGGAATAAAATGTAAGGCACATACAAAGCAGAAGCACCTGACTGGATTTTATTCCCAGTGCTCAAGTACCTCATCAGCACTTCCATGAAATAGCTCTGAAGCTACAACAGCATTCTGGGTATTGTCATGCAAATGAAAACACCAAGTGTGCTACTTTGCTTCTGAATTGCTCTGCAGTAACAATTAGCTTTTATAAGTAGAAGTTGCTTTTGTCAGGCTTAAACGTATAACCATAACCCTATATATAGGGTGGGACCAATGTGGTGAGGAAAAAAGAGAAGGGCATGCTTAGGTTGCATTCTTGAAACCCCCATTTAACCTTTTAGAATCTCTATCCTAGACATGACAAGAGCAAAAGTTCCTGGCAGTATGTGAAGCAGAAGATGCTGACATTGGATGCCACTGTGTAGGATGTTCAGTTTTTAGAGATGCCAACTGGCAGTCTTTGGATATTTCCAAGCCAGATTCTCGAGCCACAAGTTCATGAAAGCTATCAGGATTGTGTATCCAGTTGCAGTTTGTGGGGTTGTGGTGAAAGAAAAGATTTCCAACAATGTTCCGGTTATCCTTCCTATAAATTCCTCTTGCTTGGGATGGCAGCTCTTTAAGATGCCCATCCTAGGTCTCATCACAAACTTAATCTGGTCTCATGAGTGATATATTCTGGAAGCAGAGCCACAGACACTTAAACAGCAGAGAAGAACTGATAACTTGGTGTATATGTACTAGCTGTGCCAGTCTGCAGAGGCTGTTTGGTATCTTTTAGACCAAAAGGATCAAGTTCTCTTTCAAAATATCAGAGGCCCACCTGATTCATACCAGGGATGACTTTCTACGAGCTGATAGCTGAGTTTGTTCTTCAAACAGTGATCTGTTCCATTTATAACAGAGCTGCTGTGTTGTGCTGTTATGTGCTCTTCACCGGATCGTGGGGATGAAGGCTACCTTCAAGCATTGTTTACTTACTTTGCTATTTTTGACTATTTCAAAAATAGCAGTATAAGTAAGTGATGTCTAGAGGCAGCTGAAGTCTTGTTAGGGGCAGATGCAAGAGCAGTGTACAAATTTTAAATGGTCACCACAGATGGGGCAAGGAGACCAGATATACCTTTTGCTTCTAAGGGCAGGACTAGGATCTAGGACCCTAGGGCATGACATTAAAAGCAAGAAGACTGAAGCTAAACATTAGGAGAAATCTCCTGATTGTAAGAGCTGAGGTTTTCCAGAGAAGGATTAGTGGTTATCTTTGGGGTATGGTTTAGCAGACTGACTTCTAAGATATGTTCTTATTTAAGGAACCAGTCAATGCAGCATCAGTGTTCAGAAAATCATGGTTTCACTGTTGTGATTCAAACTAACTGAAAATGAAAAAAGAATCAGTGGAATGGATGAACATGAGAAATCTACAAATCATATTTGATTAGAATGCCAGGGAACCAGTTGTTCAAACAGAACATATTACAATTGCTGGCTCAGTTTTGGGCATTCACAGACTTAATTGGCAGTCCCTTGCCCCCTTGCACTTAAGCCTGTAGCTTCCTTTGTATACAAGCATGATGCAAAGTGACAGTAGCCGAGGCTTCCTAAAAAGGAAGCGCACAATTTGACAGATCCGTCTGTGACTGCCTTCTGAAACAAAAATGCCCAGTTCTGTCATTACTGCCTTTTGTTCCTACACAATGCTTTCCATGTGACTGTTTTGTGAATGCTTGCTGGTAGAATCCATAAGCTACAATTTATCTCACTATTTGCCTGTTGTGTCTCATGTTCCTGGTTGTCATACTTGCTTCCTTACCAGTTTGTGCTCCTGTCTTGCCTTCCATTAAATCTCCAAACAATCCTAATATTCAGGACAAGACAGTGCACCTGAAATGAGTTATTTGGATGATAAAAGAAACATAAAACCACACAGAAGCACTTAGTTAGTTACAAGGGCAAAAGATTTTGTATTGCATTCCAGAATGTTGTTGTTGTTACTACTACTACTACTACTACTACTACTACTACTACTACTACTACTACTACTACTACTACTATCACCTACTTATCTATGTCTCCTTACCTACCAATCCCACTCTATGCTTGGAGGTCTCAGAGCAGACTACAACTAAGTCAGTATTAAAACCTAATTAAAATAAACTCACTCAAGAGAACAACTGTAGGCAGCAAACAACAATTATTAACATTGATTGATGTATACCATATTTGTACCCCTTGTGAACCAACAAGTATTGACCTGTTTTGTTTAAAACCTTTATAAATTTATTAGGAAAAATTCTATTTGAAATCACGTGGGACTAAATATATCAATGCATAGTTTTATCTTTTTATTATTGTGACCTGCTCGAGATGACAGACAGACAGACAGACAGACAGATAGATAGATAGATAGATAGATAGATAGATAGATAGATAGATAGATAGATAGATAGATAGATAGATAGATAGATAGATAGATAGATAGATATGAATTGAGAAGCCTCAGCCAACCCATTAATCTATGGACTTGCAATGTGATTTGGGAGCAGGGGGGTAGAAGCAGAAGGACAAGGTTGCTTTGTTGATAATGATGTTATTTTTGTGGGAAATTATCAAGAGGATCTGAGAGTAGGGTTTTCTGTTTTTGTTTTGGTTCTTGTTACCAAACAAGCCTATGAATTCAGAAGCCAGGGCAAGGGAGAGAAGAATGCCTAGGTGGGCTGTCAGTCACTTGTATTCTGTTGACAGCAACTGTAAGAGTATTTCTTGGCAAGAAAGGCAACCTGAACTATTTTGTACTTCAGGGGTTAAGAACAACACCTTAAATTCTACCTGGAAAATTGCCTGCCTGTCAGTGCAGGTCATAAAAAACCCTGTTCGCTTCATTGTGAAGTTTTGCTGCTTATAGGCAGGCAGCTGTATTCTGTGTTATCTTCTGCTTCTGATGGTTTCTGATGGCAAAGGTGTTGATATGCAGCAGTATCTACTTATTAAAGCAGCTGTAGAAGAATAAGATAGAAAAAGATAAGGGAGTTTCTAGCCCATAGTGCCTCTCATTTCAATTTTCTAGTGCCAAATCTGACTGGGCAAATAATGTATTAAAAAAAATGTTAGCAATATCCATACTGGAGAAGGGTCTCAAATATACCTGAGTTTGTATTGGAATTTGATTTGGTCCACTATTGTCGACAAACCTCAATCCATCTCGCCTTCCTTTCCTCAGGGAACTTCATTGAAATAAACAATAGTCTTGCTGCAACTTGTAGACTCAAGTTTCTTGTTAGATGCTACTGTTAAGTTTCGTAAGCTTAAACCTTGTCTGACATGGTCTTACAATCAACTGAAATAATATAGGAATTTGTAATGGGAGTATGCTGGTGATGTATTTGCTAATTTAGGAGCAGAATGTTTTTCTTTTTTGACTTACTGTTATCTACTCTTTCGCTACATTCACCCATAGTTGGAGGTGGTTTCAGACTCTGCACTTTCTAAATTCTGAGGCTAACAAGAAAGTGATGGATGATAATCAATGAAATAATAAGAGACATATTCAAGAATAAAGCAGTTTCATTATCCATGACTTAATTATGGATTAAGAAATTTACCTGACATGTATTAGTTAGACCTGGTAGGAGATCTGACCCAGCCGTGCCTTCCTGGTTTTTCAGTGCAGCATCAGTCCAGACTGGAGAGTCAGGGAGTTGTTGTTTATAGAAATACCATTTCACTAAACAGGTAGTGTCTTGTAGCAGAACCTTCTCTGTGGTAGTGCCCACACTCTTGTGTTCTCCCCACAGATGTTTGTGGGATGCGTACCATTGTGGGGCCAGTTTGGTATAGTGGTTAGGGAGCTGGACTATTATCTGGAAATACTGGGTTTGATTCCGCACTCCCCCACAAAGCCATCCGGATGACCTTGGGCTCCTCTCAGCTCTCTTTTGAGCTCCCACAGCTCCATACTGCTTTATCAAATTAAAAATCCAAAGCAGTTTACAAAAATTCTAAAAGTTAAAAAGGGTTTTAACAGTCATACCTAAACACAGAATTAAAAACTGGGTGGGGCTATAAAAGAGACATTCAGAATGTCTGGGCAAGGAGTTGAGTTTTCAGCAGGTTCCTAAAAGAGAAGAGTTGGCTTTTCTACCCTGCTTTTCTCACCCATATAAGGGACTCAAAGTGGCTGACAAAGCTTTTCTATTCTTCTCCCCACAACAGAACACCCTGTGAAGTAGGTGGGGCTGTGAGAGCTCTGAAGAGGGCTGTGACTAGCCCAAGATCACCCAGCTGGCTTCACGGGGGAGGGCAGAATCAAACCGGGTATTTCCAGATATGAGTTTGGCTCCCTAACTAAACCAAACTGTCTCACAGTTGGGAGACCCCCACTTTTTAAGCAGTCCACATGTAACATGGTGATTTGATATAGTCAACCAAAACCCCTCCTTCATGTGACTGAAAAACACTGAATTCACTTGAAACAAACTCCAAGTGCTGTTTTCAAAGTATGTCACTGCTAATGAATATGTTTAAACATCACATTTCAGAGATCCGCAATGAAAAGGCATGACAGGTTGGCAAGGATTGTTCATTACCTAATGCTAGAGAATCGGCTCCCTTCATTTTTCATTTGATTGGCACCTATTACTAATGGTATGTCAAGTAGCAAAGCAAAAGGGAGAGGCATCATATTTGCGAGCATGTCTTTTACTTTGGAAACAGTGTTGACAAAACATGTTGTATCAGGTTAGAATTTTTATGGGTCTTCTCTGGAAACTAAGGAGTAAGCTTCAAGAGCACGTACTCACTGGTTAGAGCCTCAGGAAAAAGGAGATGATTGTAATGTATATGATAAGAAATCTACATGCAGTAGTCCAGAGTGTTACCTAACAAATAAAGACCATAGCATAAGAGCTTAAAAATAAATAATGAAATAGTTCAGTCCTGTGTTGATTAATATGCTATATAAATTTCTGCAATCATACATATGGCTAGCATTTCCAGATGTTTGTCATCCAAATTTTCTTTCATTTCCATTGAACTTTCTCAAGACTCCTGTGACTTCAAGATTAATATGCATGTCAGTTTGGTTTGAGATCCAAGTGACAGATTTAGGTAACTGTTTTGAAGGAAAAGATAGTGGTCGCCATTAGCTTTCAGCCTAATAGAATGATTGGCCATCCTATTCCAGAATTTGATATTGGTATTCCTATTCCAACTTCCTTAAGTGTTTCAAATAAATATCTAGCTGTGAATATGGCAAAACCAATGTATGAAGTCTCCATTTTAGTGCACATGATTAAAATGTTTAGTAAAGTATTCTGATTAATTTATCAAGTTTTCAGATACTGTGCAATAAAACATGAGAAAACAATTAAAAAAGAAATTGAAAATGACTGTATAAAAATCTAAGTCATCAAAATGTCTCTGCTCGTATTATTACCGGTTATGAAGATGAGAACAGTAAAGATTTTTTTCTTTCATTTTGTCACATTTCACATTAGTCCCTTTAAAAAATATTACTGACGTTTGTGATCTTTAAGTGTTCTCTGGCTACAAGAGCAGAACAGAAGACCCTGTGCACTGGCTCTGTTTGGAATATTAATTGCCTGAGATCATCTGAGCTGCCCAGTGCTCCTTGGCCGTCTCTGTTGGCTGCGGTGCATTATTGGGGAAATGCTCAACAATCATTTGCAACATTGTACAACTCTTGGGTTCTTAATACTCGACTTGAATTTTCATTAAGCCTCTTCTTAAAATATTTTGTCCTCATGTGACACCCAATTTATTTGTGCAGTTGGGCCCTGGAGATACTCACATAATATCTGTTTCTATTAAGTTACTATCTGTGATGACAGTAGTTTATCCATGCTTTAGTTAAAACAATCTTTTATTTCCCTACTTAGTGTGGTTCATCACAATATGAGAAAGAATAGCATAGCGATTCATATCACTAAAACCATGTCCAATGGAGTGGTGGTCTTGAATCTCTTTTTAATGGTCTCTGCAGTTTTCTTACTGCGGAGTTAGAGCAAGATGACTTTCAGAAAGCCTGTCAAATAGGAAATCTTTGCAAGTATTCTAACATTTGCAGTGTGAGATAATGAAGAATGTTGTTTGAAAGGTACTGTGAATTTGGTAGAAGGCTCTAGCCTCCAAGAGGTCAACCTGTTTGAACACATTATAATAAAGCATCCTGAAGATTTCACAGGTAGGAATGAAGTGGACTCCCAACAGCTGTGCTGCGCTCTGTTTGGACTGTGACTTCCCTTACAGTCCTATTGAAGCAATTTTATTGAAACTTAGATTTCAGGCCAATCACCTCAACCTTTTAGCTGGACATACCAGGGTCAGTTTGTCTAGCCAATGCAAATTAGATCAGGTCAAAGAATCAGATACATTGGGGATGATAATGTGATACAAACTGGTGATGTTCTTGTGCTGCTCCTAAAAATAAATTGCTAAGTGATGGTGTCCCTGGATGACACACTGCCCCAGAAAAGGAGCATCTGTAGTCACATGTACTTTTTTTCAGCATTAGCAGCTGCACCAGGTGTGCTTCTCCTGATCAGTGGTAAGCTGTACACTGTTACACATGTCTAGTGAACTGTTAAATTAGGCTGTGTTCACATGCAGTAAAACGATATAACAGCAACAACAGAAATCTTTGAGATGGCCTAGAGATGGTTCACAGGTGGGATTGTTAACATACCTGTCTGCCTCTCCCCTCTCATGGGATGAGATGGGATAAGAGTTTGAAGGTTACGTGCTGCTGTCTCTGAGGTACTTTATTTGTTCATTTATTACATTACATTGGTGTCCTGCTCTTCACCTGAAGGTCCCAGGGTGGATTGCAGCATCCAGTAAAAACAATATTTTTTTTAAAAAAAGAGTAAAATATGAGCCTCCCTTCTCCCCCCCCCCCCCAGCAAGACTACATTCAGAGGGAACTAAACATCAAACCCTGCATAAAAAGATACGTTTTCGCCATGTGACAAAAACAATATGCACCCATTTCTTCTAGGGCAAAACAGCCTCATCCACAATTGAATGTTCTCTGACTTTCTGAACTTGAGACCCTTGACACAGTACCTGTGTTTTGTTTGAATTCAGTTTCAATTTACTAGTCCAGAAGGAATGGAGATGAAGAGTTGGGTCTCATCAGCATACTAATAGCACCAAATGTCCAGATGCTGCATTGGGACAAAACTCTTTTTTTACTACATGTGAATGCAACCTTCAATTGACAGACTGAAAGCCACATGTATGCTTTCATGGTTTCCACAGCCGGGTAGCAAAAGGGGAACGAAAAAGGAGGGACTACCTGTGCAGACCTATCTTTACCAGTCTCCATTTTAATGGTGCAAGTTGGGTAAATTTTCCTTCATCATAATTTCCATGTATTATTAGCAGTAGAAACTGATGCCACTGATGGGTGGTGGACAGAGCAGTCTATGAGAAGGCCAGTCATTGAGGTATGGGGAGTAGGCATTAGTGAAGTTTTTGACATTTTCCTGGGATTAAGTGGTGTGTGAATAACCACTCTGTGATTCTTTCTTGGCAGATGGAATTAAAGATTGCCTTAACAGAAATCAGCCTCAGAATGCTTTCCTGACAGTGAGCAACAGTTAGCACTCTTAGGGTGTATTCACACAGAGATTCTTTTTCAAGAGTCCCTTTTTCAGAATTCAACAGAAAAAAAAAATCCTACTTCATGTTTCTGTTCCTTTGCTTCAAAGTCTGGCGATGCCTCCATAACATTATTTCCCATCTGGGAAAGGGATGTAAAAACAAGAGTATTGGGATGCAGTAAGTTGTATTTTTGTTTTTTCCATCTGCCCTTGAGGCTCAAATTCATCCCAGGCCCATACCTTATGCCAAATATGATCACATCCCTATTGAGTAAGCGCTCTCTTCTCTACCCCAAGGTCAGCAGACCTGCAGGGAGAGGGTAAAACACCATTTGTAACCCTCTTTTGATCTTTCCAAATCAGGCTTGATCCACAGTGGACCAAGGCACAGTTCAGGGAGATAAAAGCTCATCTATATTGCACTGTGGCCCCAGTCCATGCTCAGTGTTGCTTATCTCTGGGAAAGTTGTTTTTGGAGAGAAGACATCATAGACAATTCTGGCTAAATACAGTGTTGAGGTGTACTTTCTCAGAGAGGCACAACAGACCTGCTATTTCTAGTTTTACTAGGTTAGTTTGAACCTTGCCATTCAAACTGGCATTGTTCAAGACAAGAATTTTATTCCTGATATCTATCTAATATCATGGTTCTCAGAGAATTTCATAGTGTTCCCTGACCCTGTCTACTTAAAACATGTCAAATAAATTATGTTGGCAACATCCAAACAGTGGCATTAGACCCAAATGAATCAACAAAAGAACTTCTGTTAAAGAAACCAAAGAAGCCAGGGTTTTATAACCTGCCTTTTCTTTACCTCTCACAATAAAAAGAGTATGCAGTGGTCCCTTTGTTATCATATTTTCTTTAAGCAGTTGCGGATAAAGCTGACATTCTAGGACCAGTTTCCCCACAAGCTCAGTAAGGGTCACATTTGAGCACGTATAAATATGATTGTGTTTTGTTCCCAGACATCCATCCTCTTTAAAAAAGATGAGAACTAAGGGCAGCAAAAACTGTAAGACTGGGATTCCTTTATTCCCAACTCATTTTTTGAATCATATTACTTTAAAAAAAATAACAAATCACCAAGCCCTAGATTTCTTTGGCAACATTGAAAATGTATAGACAAACTTATGATTTATGTCAGTTCTGTGCTGCCTTTTTTAATATTACATAGAAAAGCTGGATAACTGAAAATGAAATGGACATAGAATGATTTGAAAGTCAGTCCTGGAAAACCAAAATAAATGACTAAAAGAGAAGTGGTTCCATGAGCCAGTATGACCAAAAAGACCTGCGGACATGGGTTCAAAACTATTCCATTGTGAAGCATTCTGGCTGAATTCAAACAAAGGGTGCTTTTCCACTGTCACTAAAAGTACCCATTAAGTACCCATTAATAGGTACGTAATGGCATTTTTGTACCCATAAATGGGTACTTAATGGGTACTTCTAGTGACAGTGGAAAAACACCCAATGAGTTCTTCTGCACTGGCTGCCGAGAAACAGATTAAAGAAAATCCATTTCCTGGTGATCCATCCTCCGCAGGATCCATCCACAATACAGATGGATCCAATGAGGCCTCACATGTCCGCACATGCACGTGGAGGACGGATCCTGAGGGCCAGATCCTCTGGGTTCTGTGTGTAGGCTGCAGAACCCATTCCGAAAGGCAGCCAGTTTCCCGCGCCACTGACGCCACTCCTGGAGCTGCAGGACTGGAGCATTCAGCTGCCAGTCACCGTGTGTTTCTGGGGGAGGGGCTCTGGAGGCAGACCGGCCTGCTTCCGCCCTTCCCAAGATGGCGGCCACCAGCACATCCGGCCCCTCACCTCTCTATGTGCGGAAGCGTCCTGCTTCCAAATGGATCGAGGTGAGGGGATGGATTGAAGACCTGATTTTCCAGGTCTTCCAAGAGGCTGGATCTTTCGGCAGCAAGACCCCATTAAGAATGGGTCATGCACGCCAGTGTGCAGAAGTGGCCGTCTTGAAGGATCCCGGATCCGGCCTCCAGTGCAGAAGGTAAGTCTTATATATGTTCTGTAATTTTTCTTGAGTGTGTTCTTAATGGGGTTTCCGCGGCGCGTGTGGAAACAGCCCAAATCCTCTTTCACCATAATGTAGTGATGATATACTTTTCTTGAACAAATTTTTTTGTGTGTATGTGTTTAATATTTCCTGCAAACCATTTTTGAGATTTTTAAAATGAAAAACAGTATTTCTTAAATAAATAAATAAAAATGTATAAATGTCTTATGATAATGATGATGATTGGAGTCATACTGTGTTGGCTAGTATATTGTATAAAATTGGTCAAAAGGAGTAGGAATGCCATCTCTTCAGAATTTCAAGCAGATCATAACATTAAGCTATACGGAGTTATAAAATACCTCTTCTGTGTTTGACCTGTAGTTTTCTACCGACTTACCTGAAGGTACACCCTACAGACCTCAGTGGGGTTTTAAGCAGAATGTGCCTCTACAGGGCTGTACTGTAAATGTTTTAAATTTTTATGCAATGAAGGCCTCAAACGTGTTAAGTTCTGTCCTTGAAGTTGCTTGAGAGCAGAATGATCAGAACTTATTGCTGATGTTTTCTAAGCATTTAGTGGCAGCATTTTGATAGTGGAGTGACCTCCACTACTATCTCTAAACAGTTTCAATTTACAGGCTCGAGAATTTTTGCTGTCTTTGGCTCTCATTCTTTTGAAGGGGTCAGCCCTTTGTGAATTTGCCATGGGAAAGAAAGAGCTTTAAATGCCCTGTAGACATGACTGCCTTAATAGGAGTATAGTAGCAATGAACACACAACATACGATAGGTTTTAATATTTATAGACAAAATTCGTATTGTTTTTACTGTACACAGGCAGCTGCTGTCATTTGGCTCTGAGCAGATGTTAGAACTCCAAAAGCATTGCTGATAATTAAAATACTAACAGTTAGTGTTTTACCCCAGCTGCAGGTTCTGTTTACTGTAAATCTGATTTTAATGGTGCCTCTGTGCAGTTGTTGAATAGTGGTTTCTTTTCTACCATACATAAGAAAGTGTCTGCAATGAAGACAAATGGTTATTTCCTATAATTTGCTCTGGAAAGAGATGACAATACACTGTTTCGTGCTCCCATTTATAAGCGAAGGCACAGATATGACTAGGAAGTTATGACAGCAATCGTTTTTAGCGCACTAACAAGAAAACATAACTAGGCGAGTCAAATGTAAGACCCCAAATTCTCAGTTGGATCATGTTGAAAATGCAATACCTGCTTGTAAATTATTTATGAGTTCTTCTTGTTGTTGTTGTTGTTGCTATCAATTATTTACATCGCAGCTTCGGCATACGTGGTGGTTTATGGCCTAACGGCAGCAACGACAAAACCTTAGCAGATGTACTAAGGGCAGAATTTATCTCTGTGGGTATAGTGCGCATAACAGCCTGGTATAAGTGGAAACTAGTTTCCTTCTCCTTCCCAGGGTCTTTTCACACTTCACCATCCCTGGGAAAATGTGCTGAGGGGGCAGGTTTTGGAATGATTCGATGTCCGTACTTCAAGATGCCCAGACCATTCAAAACTTAGCCGGGGCTTAACTATGCACTGGCTAAGTGCAGATCACCACCATTAAGGAGGTGATCATGGTCCTGTAGTGACAGCAACAGTGTCGCAACTAGTGCAAAAAGGTCTCCAGTGGCTGACTCTGAGTGAATATGCTCACCACTGGGCTTTATTTGATTGTTTAGTTATGGCTTTTATTCCAGAAAGTTGAAAGTGGCCCATATTATTCTCCTCCCCTCCATTTTGATCTCATGAAACCCTTGTCAGGTAAGTTAGGCTGAGAGGCAATGACCTGCCCAAGATCATTGTGGGGAACTGAACCCAAGGGTTGCTATACTCTAGCACTATAGCTACTAGGCTGCACTTGTTCTGATTGTGATTCTACTATATACACCCCGTTTGTTCTCAAGGCTCTAGTTCACAAAAGATGCCAAAAACCATTTTATTGAAATGGCATCCAAGTGCACAATAGATTAGGTGGAAACCACCTCCCTCAGGAAAAGGTACAATATGTTGCTTTCAGTTTGATTCATTGCTAAAACCTTTTCCTTGCTGGATTCATTGGAAATATTGCCAACTTTGCAGTATCTCACATGAAGGAAAGCTGCCATGTAATGCAACTATTCATTCTGTAGGGAAGACAGGAATTGAAATCTGTTTCTGTGTCAGGCTGACAGGTTTCTTTCCTTTTCCAGAAGAACTAAGGCACCAAATCTGGGAAGTGTGCAGCACAGTGACCTTCAGAGTCTTCTAAAAGGTTTAATAAACTCTTTGGAAGGTGTTTAATGAGTTACAATTAAAAATGCTACAAAAGCGTAGAAAACAATTTTTATAGTAGTCTTCACAATGGTTGTATTTGAAGGAAGTACTGATTTCAGTGACTGAAATTGCATCATTGTTGCTTCTATGTTTGCTCCTCTGTCAGGCTGTTGAGAAGAATTTTCCATATGTTATCCAGACTCCAAATATATTGTCAGATCATGGATATGAAGTTTGGCCTTCTAGAAAGTCTGTCATGTAAACAACTTCTAAACACATCAAGAAGACAGACCATGATGAAGTATATTGGCTTTCCATGCCCTAAGATCCACAGAGGGGGGCATCCTAATTGCACTAATACCTTCAGTAGTGAAAGGGGTTAGGACCTGGGATAGGGCCTTCTCAGTGGTGGCCCCCAGACTCTCCCCTGAGATGTGCCAAGATCCTCCATTCAGGAGTTTGGTGAAGACACAACAGTTCACCCTGTCCTTTGGCTGAGAAAATGGCTTCCCTTCCTCACAGTCAGGCAGTGTTATTGTTATAGTGTGTTCATTTTATACTTGGGTTGTTATTGTTGTAAGCTACCCTGAGACCTTCAGGTAGAGAGCAAAATAAAAATTGCAACAAAATAAATAAAATATTATTTTATGTATTCAAAAGAACATCCAAGTAGTTTTAGTGATGGTGACAACAAGAGTAGGAGGTACCCATCTGATAAGCATCTTATAAAAGAGTTATGTGCCCCCATTATCTGATCTCTAATGTGTGCTAGCAGTGGCATGTGAGTTTCCATGTAACAACAGCATGATTAAAAATAATTAGAACTGACCTGTTAACCCTTTGTCACCCTCTAGATATCCATAGTTCCATTTCACCATGATGATAACCAGCCTATTCCTCCTGCCACTCATTTCATTTTGACCAATTTTTTTTTAACTGTTTAGCCTGTTTTATTTCAGTAACTGAGAAAAAGGAGATCTTGGTCTTCCCACCTAATTCCTGTCACTGGGTTTTGGCAGAGTATCGGGCAAAAGAATATCACCACTTTTATTTCACTTAATAATTATATAGTACTGACACATTGGCATTCACTCTGAAACTTGAGTGTTTATACTGTACATGTAAAATATTTCCAGAGCTTTAACGAATGCAGAACAGGAACGTGACATTGTCTCAGTTTCATACTTCCCATCAGATAAGGTCATCAAAACGTTTTTTAAAAATCTCTCTATACATCATCAAACACTTAGTCACCCATTTCCATGAGTTTATTTTGCTGTGCCTGTTACACTTTGCCCATACATGTGCTTCACAGGGGCAAGGGGAGAGCAGAAACAGAGCTTTACATGGAATATTGCATTAACCCAGACTTTCCTGACACGTTACACATTACTTTTGGAGACAAGTCTTTTTAATGCCATATTTATCTGCTACACGATGCATGAAATCTACTTTCTGTTTTAGAACTGCAAATGACCCTTGACCCCTTTAGTGGAGACACAATGTGACCTTTCTATTGTCATCAGCTTTCATTCTCTTGAAAATTCCATGAATTTTTATTACAAGTTTTTTTAAGCCATGCTGAGGCTTCTTCAACAAATTGCTTGACACAGATGAGATGAAGTTGTTGAAGTAGTGTTAGATAAGTTTTACAGCCAGCATGTGTGCTGCTGAACGTACAAAGCCCAGTGTCCTACAATGTCACACACGAGTAACTGCTGAGCCTACTATTGGATAAATACATCATTTTATGGAACATTGATTGTTCTATAAACCCAATGGAGTATTATGCTCTATGATCAAACCATTTAGATTGTGTGTAGAGCACAGAAAATGCCATATTCAGGATGGTACTAAAAGTGCCATTTGTGTATTTTATGGATGTCATTACAGGGGAAACTTCCCTCTGTAGGCCCTGTTTACTGCAAAAATTTTTAGACTGTAATGACATTTTTCATTCACAACGTATGCCTTCCAAGAGAGGGGGCTTTGTTTTATTTGTTTCATTCGAGTTGACTGCACAAATCCTGTACATTTTAATTAAATGTGAGCTTAACAAAAGAATAAGGTATTTATTCTGGGAGGGTGGGGGATAAGGAAATGAAGACTCTAACAAATAATAATAGTAGTAATAATAATGCAGATGTAGAACAGAAAGCAGTGCATTCTGAGGGTTCAAAAATACAGCTAAATTTGTACTCTTTATGAATCATATTGAACAACAAAGTGTGTCTTGTAGCTCCATTCGCTTCGTAGGTGGCCTTTAAGTATGAATAGAATGTGCCAATATATTTTAATACTCCAAAATATTTGACATTCTCAGTTTTAGAAATAAGAATAGGCAAAAATGCCAGCTGATAAATAAGGGATCTGTTGAAAATATAAAATTCTTGGAAAGAAACCAGTTCTGTGATCATGGTACCCATAGATATGAAACACCTCTATGTGGTTGTTTCCCGCCCTGGATAGTGTTCCTACAACATTGTATTTTGTCAGTTTAGAATGCATTTCTGTTCATTTTCACTTTTTAATGACAGGACATCAGCAGCAAGTGCAGTTTTATACGATTAATAATATAGTTTTACATTTTAATTTTATAGTTGTTATGTCAGATATTCTCCATCCTTCTTACCTGTCTCCAGCAGAGCTGCCCCAAATAAAATGTTAAAATATAAGACTTCTGTAGTACAGCTTCATTTGATGTTGTATGTGGGACAATGATGTTTATAACTGATGTAAAAATACTATAAATGTGTTGACTAGGAAGGTTAAAAATATGATCGGCTGTAGCAAAGCCTCAAAACACACCTTTAAAATTACATATTTCCTCTTATTACATTGCCTTCTCCCAAAACTAAGGAAATTGTTGAATTCTACATATTACATTTGCCGTGAAGATCACAAAAATTGAACTTGATGTTCCCAATAAATTTTTGGTCCAGTTAAAATTTAAACTTACAGTACAAATTCCTATTAGTTTAACTGACACTTGAACTTATACATAGCTCAACATTAATTCATTATAGTTGAAATGGAAGAATCTTCAGTGGGTGAATCTTTTACAATCTGATTGAGGCTGTTATATTTTATAGGATCCATTTTTCAAAGCACTACTGACAGCACTCGAAGTTATTAAATTGCTGAATCAAAAGATGGACCTGCAATCGCATTATGAACTGTGATGAAATAGCTAGGGTTGTACCGTGCTGAGGTTAAGATGTTGGTGTAGTTAAGCTTCATCACACCCCTTTAGCTGACAGCAGTATTTACCCATGTAGTTTACTTTAATGGTCAGGAAGTGGCTTAACTCACCTCTGGATTCAAATAGATTAAGCAAGCAGTCAGAATGGCATAATTATCAGTACTGCAAGGAATTTACAGGATAACTAAAACCCCTAGGGACTCTCCATTCAACTGCCGAGTGAAGACTAGAGATGCATAAATTCACAGATACAGCATGTACTTCAGATGCTAAAGGAGGAAGGGGTGTATTTCTTTATCATCCTTCATTCTTTCTCTATTCTGGCCCATTTTGTGAATATCACAGTGTCACATCGTGTTCGTCCTTTCTGAGATTTTGATCTGTGGAATTATGTTGACTGATGGCTACATAAAAATAGGATTTGTAGTGGTGTTTTGATTTGGAACCATATCATTGCAACGTTCATCTTATATCATGTCAACAAAGCCAGACTCCTGAGACAATTAATTACACTGATTCTATTTCGTGAAACATGAATGAGTTGTGATTATTTTCTTAATTGTCCCTTTGTGTTGATTTCCCCCTTTGTGCTCTATGATTTTGGTGACTTGAGTTTGCTCATGCCTACAGAGAAAGAGAAAATCATGGCTGAAAAAGAATTAAACACACTTTTTTATAGGGATGTGCTTGAATGGGGGGTTGTATTCGATTTATATCAAATCAAATGCAAGATAATTTGTATTCATTCAAATAAATCCCTTCAAATGTAGTAGGATTTGAATTTGATATGAGTGTTTCGTACAAATTTGATACAAATGTTAGATGCTAATTGCATACAAATACCGTACGTATCCCATTTGAATCCGTAATGAAGCTTCGTACGAATGTATCAAAACATTCAATTCAAATGTCTAAATTTGGCCAAAGTTGTACAAATTTCGAATATTATGAATATTTGTGCACATCCCTATTTACTTAACTTCCCTACAACTTTTAGCTGCCAAGATTTAATTCATCAGTGAGTTCAATCATGCTATATGAAAACTTTTCAGCAACTTATATTCACAAAACAATCCTTGAAGGTTTCTCTTTCCTTGCAATTTAAAATTAAGGCTGTGCCATTTCAGTTCAACACCTGTGACCTGGTACTTTGAACAGAAAGTGTAAGTGAGGTTGTATGAAATCACAGAGAGCACACGCATATTGTGTGAAGTGGCCCCTTTAAACTTGCAGAAGCCTTAGGCTGGCTTCAGACAGGAAGAGGAAAGTGTAGAATCTCGTTTGGATCCTGTAATTGCCATTCTCTGAAATTGGGTGACATCACGGGACAAGCCTGGGACCTTACTGTTCTAGCACTTGCTCCTGTGATGCATTCAGCGACCATAATACTCGGAACCCTACAGGCACCTGCCCACACACTTGCACAGTGGAAATTTTCAGATGGGTTTTGCCCCCACACACTTGCACACTAGGCATTTTCAACACGAAGAATCCCAGGAGAAAGTTCCAGATACAGTAAGTAGTAGGGCTATGCAGCAAAAACTGAGTTTGGTGATTTTTGTTCCCTTCTCCTCCACTATTGCAATATCCTGAGATTTCTCTATAACCTGGGACTATGTTGGGATTGTCATGGATATGTGTGGCAATCCCATTATAGTGTCAGGATAATTCCAGGTTTTACATCCTGCCTGGATACAGTCTTAGTATGAGCAGTGCACCTTACTCTAGTGCACTGGGACTAGTTTTAAGGGACCTGGGACACTTGTTTTAAGGGACCTGGCACACACTGAGCAGGGATAATTAAGCAGATTTCGGGGGGTTGCCAGGACACCAGACGCATGGATTCCAGAACAGCAGAGTGGAGTGTTGCTTTAGAGCCTTTCTTTAGTTTCACTGAACCACACCTGGATCTGTTTTGAGTAAAGCTCATTTGGGAAGATGGAAATGAGATTTCCAGTCAGGTTGTTATCCCTTCCACATTAGTGGAAGTAAGCTGGTATCTCAACTCTGTCAAGCAGGTGAGGAATGGGTTGACCAGGAAAAAAAAAGAGAAAATACCTCTAGAGTCATCTCACTCTCCCTTGTCTTGTGATGATACTACCTCGAGCAGCAAATGTGCTCACACAGCATAAAATATTCCCAGCACACACAGGCAGCCAGTTACACACTCTGTTACACAAAATCATCCTACAGAGACACTTGACAATCTAGAAGTTTATGTCAAAAGAAGTGCATTCACCTTACAAGACAAAATAGGATACGACTGCAGAGTGTGGATGAACAATCCCACTGCAAAGCCACCTCTGAAGTGCCTCAGAGATGTGTTTCGTTTTGTTTTGGCTATATTTGATCACAGCCCCAGTCTCTTGTACGCCAGATTTCACAACTCCTTTGGCCCCCGCCTCTATTGCCTCCTACCCTGCCCGCCTCACCTCTGCCATTAGAACTTGGTCCCTCCCTGACTGCTGGCACCCTGTCTCATGCACTACTCACAAGCTCTTCTGACCGCCTCTTTTCCTGTCAGCTTTTCAAATGGAGACTGACAAGGGCTGTGGAAAGAGCAGCCTGTGCAGAACAGGGCAATAGAGGGGCCAAACTGAGTGGCATGAGACACATAGCTGCCCCCTGAAGTCTTTTGGCAAGGTCACACCATTTCTTTCTTTCTTTTTCTTTCTTTTTTACTCAAATGTACAAAATATAACTTCGTAAGCAAGCTTAAAACACAGCAGCTATTGACCTTATACATTTGTCTTTTGTAGAACGCGGTGCTGCTCCCTCATGTTTTGCAAAATATCACTTTCCTTACCCAATATAGTCTTTTGTAGCATAATTTTGTTTCTGCATGATTGGTAAAATGGAATTTCCCTTTTTGGTACAATCCTGAAGTCTTTCAGTAAAGTAAAAAGTGAAGAGGAATGTGCAGGATGCCTACCTGTCTCCATGCTTGCATGTGCAATGGCAGAGCAGCTTCTTTGGGGTATTTTGACAGCATAAAATACTCAGAAGTGTGCATGTGCTGGCTCCAACACATGCACAGCGGCCATTTTTTTCCCCTGTACATGTGCGGGGCCATTTTTCTCAACAAGAAGCCCATGAGCCAAGCTTACAGACAGGTCGGTCATAGCGCTATTTGGGGGAAACCTGCAGTGACGGTTGGGTTTTCCCGAAATAGGATATAACAGGATTTCAGCTCTGTATCTTGGGGTTATGTTGAGATCGCCACAAATAGATGTGTAATCCCATCACAGCCATGGCAGAATCATCCATTTTAATTCCTGTCTGGACGTAGCTTGTATTTTAGCAGATCAAGTCCGTGATAGCTGAATAACCTTCCCTTTCTTTTTCATCTAATTAGTAAATACAATGGGCAATTGAAATTGTTAATTGAAATCGGCACAGTTAATCATCATGGTTCTTTTTGCCCCCTAATAAGTATTGCTCCATCTGGAAATGTTTCAGATTTTTAAATGTGTTGAATAAGAAGATTGCCATTCTGACAATAAAGAGGTGCTTTTATATTATCACAACCAGTGCCAGTCCCTAAAACGAGTGTCATTCATCAGGAATGTATCTGATTATTAAATGTGTAAGAAGGCAAAGATTGAAAGTTAGCTGATTAAAAGAAAAATTTTAAAAATCTGTGCAGAGGCACACTATTTATTATTAATCCACCCTGAAATTCAAGCTGTCCATGATTGTAGGCTGATTTAGCCTCACCTTCTGATAGTCCTGAACCAGAGTTCTTAAAATTGGCCCAGTCTGATTGGCTGAAAATGGTCTCAGGATACCAGACGCAGTAAGATTCTTACTGTTTTAATTTGTCAGACAAGAGTACTCTTTTGGGATATTATAAAATAGAGCTTGTGAGTGTTAATATGCAATTTAGATCCTCGTGGATTGTTAATCTTTGGAATTACTGGATAATTGTTAGTTTTGTGAAGTTAACTTTCTCTCTGTTTCTCTTTTAGGCATAGTTTCTAAGTCATATGAATGTCGACTAAAAGGCCAGGGAGCTACCTTTGTGGAAACAGCCAGCCCTTTTACCACAACAGCCCTGGACGAAATTTCTGCAGTGAAAAACAAAATCCATCACAGTAGGAGGCAAGTACAATCCACTGAACAAATTCAGCAGGTGATTATTATTCAAGGCTATGACAGAGATTTTACAATAGATGCCTCCATGGAGGAAACAGCCGCAGCTACTCTACAGACTTTGGCGATGGCTGGCCAGATGGCGCGAGTGGTCCATATTACTGAAGATGGGCAAGTTATAACGACAAGTCAAAACAGCTCTCGTGTGGGTAATGTGATTCCTGGACAAATGCTCACTGAACAGCTGTCAGATGGGAAAACACAAGTGGTGGTGGTTGAAGATACTTTAGGAGGGACTGGTATTGAAGATACCGTTTCCATAGAAACCACACCAGATCTCAGTAATACTGTAGTGCAACAGATAATAAAACAGGAAATTTTGGACCCATCAGAGGCTACCAGAGTTCATCCATCTGAGTCTTCCTCAGCATTAGATGCCTTACTTTGTGCTGTAACTGAGCTTGATGAAGCAGAGAACAAAGCAGAATTCCTGGAGAGAGCACAGCTCCATCAAAAAGAAGTCTTGCCTGCGTTGGATTCCGAAGTAGGCATTACTGATGAGAGGATGCCACAGGAAACACAGCTGCTGCATGGTGTTCAAGATGCTGAGGAAGAAAGAGAACCCGTGGAAGTGGTAACACAAGTTGTACACCCATCCACGATAATTGCATCTCAGGAGGGAACGCAAGTCACCTTCAAGAAGATGGTCGAAGGGATGCTTCAGTTTGCCGTGTGTGATACGGCTGCAGCGGACGAGCTGATGAAAGAAGGCGTCACTCAGGTTATTTTGAATGAGGAAGGAACTGTGCACATGGTGGCTAGGGAAGGGTCTCAGATAATTATGCAAGAATCAGGGCAACATACCCTGAGTGTCCAGGGGGAGCATATGGACTTGGTTGGGTCTGACGGACAGATTTCACAGATTATTGTCACGGAGGAAATAATTCAAGCAATGGTTCAGGACCCTAACAGCAACTTTTCTAACGATACAACTCATTACATTGTAACTGGATTACCGCAGGAGCTTGAAAATGAATCTGGAGTATACTCGCATACTGTGATTGAAACAGATGAACCTCAGGAGATTGTACAGGCCCGCACTATTATAAATCCCAGTAATGTATCTTGCGATGGAAATACTGAACATGTAGCTAGTATGGTCATTTACACAGAAGATCCTTCTCAAACAGCTATTATCCAAGGCCAAAGAGATAGCAATGAAGTACAAGAAACATGAGAGAACAGCACCTTTATTGGTGTTTTTTTTAATCTGATTCTTGGAGACATTGCTTTTTTAAAAAAATTGAATAGTGTTTTTGAAGGGTCTTCCTCCATTCACATGGTATTCAGCAGATCCTTTGTGAAGCAGCTGGGAATGCTATACAAAAAGGGAATTATCATCCGTGCGAGAACAAGAGTCAAGCCTGGTCACAAATATTGAAAGGTTTACAGAATTTAATTAAAACACGTGTAGGCATAGCCATCAAAGGATAGCAGTTTAATTCTTTTTGTAAGTTTGAGTTATTTGGCTTATTACCAGTTCACTGCATTATGTGTTTCTGGGATTAATTTTTGGTTCTTTTTGTGTGATTATGTTAAAGTTAACATGGTTGCTTTCCTATATGGGGAGCAAACTAAATATACAGAGTGCACCAGAACCACAAAGTAACATGAGTTGTCAGTTTATCAACTAAAATTATTTTGTCTATGCATAATAGTTTTGTATCACTAATTGGCCATACATTCCAAACTTTTGTAAAAAGGTGAATTGTTCCTACTCAGAATACAATATTCTCAACGAAATTTATTGTCATATGCTTGAGTTACTTTTCTTTAAATGCACGTGGGTTTTTATAATTTTTATTTCCCGTGGGGAACCCTTAACTATAATATCTGTAGAAGTATTACAAAGGAGCCTGCCATTTCAGAAAGGCCTTAATGTCTGTTAACTTCAATTTAATTTTATATAAATGACTTCTTCATTTGAAATGTTCACTTAATGCTTCAGGTTTTTTTCAAACAGTGCTTCAAATATATATACACAAAATTTTGCCGTTCATTTTACAAATGACTAATGCAAACAGGTTTTTTTATATAAAAAAATCTGTCATTAGTCGTAGCAAATGAAGAGTTAACCTGGTGTTCATTCCCGGTTGGTCATCTAGTTGCGGATACATTCTGGCTGTTTAAGTGTAAGTTCCTGTTGAAAAGAAACCATTTTCTGCTTCAGATTTCTGTTCTGCCTATGAAATGTAAACTATAATATGTATGATATAGGGTATGAGGCTTTGGATGGGGTTGTTTTGTTTTCAGAGGGCTGTTCTTTCCAATAAAACAAAAGTTAAAAGTTGCATTGTCATTCTTAACACTAAGCTACCGTTCCATTGACATCCACTTACAAGCAAGCTCTATGGGGACATATTTTGAATATACTGCAGGATCAGTAAATAACAATATCTGGCACTGCGTAGAACCTAACTTAATTCCACACAATTTGTGGCCCACGAACATGCATGGGAGATCATTGATGATGGAAATCCCCTTGTTTTTACAAGAGAGGGTGTAAGTAGCAAATTCCAGGGGGACACTATATCCAGGTGAAGTAGCAGACCTCTTGTTTATCAGTTCTACATGTTTTGTTTCTGTCCTTGTATTTGATGCATTGGCTAGCAATCAAGCAGAACTGAAGGAATGAAGGAACTAAATTTCGTAAGTATCAATTGTGTAATTTGCTATAGTCCAATGTATTACCGACTAGGGAGAACTCACATTAACTGTACTTCAGATTACCAAGTGTCAAGAAGATAGGATATAGTATCATTTCCAGCATTTGCTATATAAATACCTACCCAGAGTGCTGCACAGAACATGTGCTCCTGAGGGTGGCAGATGTTTTTTTGTGTTTATTTTCCAGGCTAAATATGTCAAATCAGCCCAAAAATGGAAGTAAAATTTCCGAAAAGACACTGAGGTTCATAATTAGCTGAGTCCAACTTGCTCATCCTTCTTAAATGTGACAGGCTGCTCACTTCTTCTTAAACACTGTCTTCAGCAAACAGTGACAGGATCAACCCCCGTTTGTTATCAGGATAAAGGTGACCTTTACAAAATGATGCCCTCTGCAAGATTCTCACAGATGCTCAAAGGAATGTTTTTCATTGAAAAGATTTCTTCTTGATCATTTTGCCTGTTAACTGGAGCCCTCTGGTCTTGTGGTTTGGATGCTAATTCTTAGCTGTGCTCAGTCCTGTATGGCTAACCTTTCCGCAGCAGTACAGGGTGTTGACATTGACATGCTGCAGTTTACCATTTGTGATTTATTTAGGATAAATATGTCTCAGGTGGCATTTAATCCTTCATAAAACCAGTGTAGCCTGCAGTGTCAAACTAGCAATCACATTGTATGCACAATGAAAAGAGCAAACCTTTGCATAAATGTGGGGGGAGACTTGCAAAAAATGTTCATCAGCTTGGGAGAGATGAGATGGATTCCCTGGAAACACAGATGAGCAAACGAGAGAGACTTCTTTCTTTTGTCTTGGAATGTACTCCAACTAAGTTCATGCACTCAGGTCTACTCTTCAGGCACCTGGAACGACACCTGGCTGGTGGTTAAGAATCATAGAATCATAGAATGGTAGAGTTGGAGGGGACCTCCTGGGTCATCGAGTCCAACCCCCTGCTCAAGGCAGGATCTCCTAAACCATCTCAGACAGATGGCTGTCCAGTCTCTGCTTGAAGACCTCCATCGAAGGGGAACCAACCACCTCCCGTGGCAGCCTGTTCCACTGGTTGATCACTCTTACTGTTAGAAATTTTTTCCTAACATCTAAACTAAATCTTTTCCCCTGCAGTTTCACCCCATTGTTTCTAGTCCTTCCTTGAGAGAGTGAGAACAGGGCTGATCCCTCTGCCTTGTGACAACCCTTGAGGTATTTGTAGACAGCTATCATGTCTCCTCTCAGTCTTCTTTTTGTTAGACTAAACATTCCTAGTTCCTTAAGCCGTTCCTCATAGGACATGGTTTGCAGACCGTTCACCATCTTGGTAGCTCTCCTTTGAACCTGCTCCAGCTTGTCAGTGTCTTTTTTAAACTGGGGTGACCAGAACTGGACACAGTACTCCAGATGAGGTCTGACCAAGGTAGAGTAGAGGGGGATAATAACTTCACGTGATCTGGACTCTATGCTTCTCCTAATACACCCCAGGATTGCGTTTGCCTTTTTTGCAGCTGCCTCACACTGTTGACTCATGTTCAGTTGATGATCTACCAGGACACCCAAGTCTTTTTCACATGTGCTGCTGCTCAGCCGAATTCCTCCCATTGTATATGTGCTTTTTTTCATTTTTCTTGCCCAGGTGCAGAACCTTGCATTTTTCTTTGTTAAATACCATTTTATTAGTTGCAGCCCATTGTTCGAGTTTCTCTAAATCTTTTTGAATCCTCTCTCTCTTCTCTGGTGTTTGCAATCCCCCCTAGCTTTGTGTCATCAGCAAATTTGATCAGTTTCCCTTCAACTCCCTCGTCCAGATCGTTTATAAAAACATTAAACATAACTGGGCCCAGGACAGAACCTTGTGGTACTCCACTTGACACTTCCTTCCATTTGGATGTGCGGCCATTTAAAGCCACTCTTTGAGTACGATTACTAAGCCAGTTTTGAACCCACCTTATAGTTGCCTTGTCAAACCCATATTTGATCAATTTTTCAATGAGGATCACATGAGATACTTTGTCAAATGCTTTGCTGAAATCAAGAAATACTATGTCTACTGCATTTCCTTGATCAACCCATTCAGTGATTTTGTCATAAAATGAAATCAAGTTAGTCTGACACGACTTGTTTGATACAAACCCATGTTGACTACTGTTAATTATTGAATTCCTATCCAAATGCTGACATATGTGTTGTTTAATAATTTGTTCGAGAATCTTTCCTGGTATTGAAGTCAGGCTAACAGGCCTGTAGTTCCCTGGGTCTACCTTCTTCCCTTTTTTGAAGATAGGAACAACGTTTGCCCTTCTCCAATCGTCTGGGACTTCTCCTGTTCTCCATGACTTCTCAAAGATTACAGCAAGTGGTTCAGCAATTACCTCAGCTAATTCCTTCAGTACCCTAGGATGTAATCCATCTGGACCCGGGAACTTAAATTCGTTTAAGTTAGCTAAGCGTTCCCTTACTCTCTCAGTGTTGATTTTGTGTCTTGATTCTCCTAGTCCTTCATCAGTACAGTGAAGGACTGTTGCATGTACATTATCCCTCTTGGAAAAAACAGATGCAAAATAGGAGTTCAGAATCTCTGCCTTCTCAAGATCACTTTCGATCACTTCTCCATTCTCTCCCTGCAGACTTCCCAAAACCACTTTGACTTTTCTTTTGCTGTTGACATATCCCCAAAACCCTTTTTTATTGTTTTTAGTCTCTCTTGCAAGATGATAGGATTCAAACAAAGAGTTTCCTGTAGTTTGCAGACCAGCGATGTGATGGTCTTAGATTTATTTATTTACTTATTTATATTTCCAACTCCTCATCAAAAGATCCCAGGGCATGTCACAAAAATACAAAGATAAAATATATAAAGTATTCAATCATATTTAAAATATAACCCACTGATCCACTACCCCTGGCAGGGCAACACCCAGAGGAAGCTATATATCAACCTGGGTGAAGAAGTAGGTTTTAACTAGGCACCAGAAACCATATAATATAGGCACTTAGTGAACTCTCCAGGGGAGACTGTTCCAGAGCCACCACATAAAAGGTCGTCTTGCATGTCCCTACCCCTTGCATTTTTGAAAGAGGAGGAATTACAAGAAGGTCCTCTCCTCAAGATCTCAGTACACAAGCAGATCTAGTCTGGAGAAGATGCTCTTTCATATTACCAGGGCTCATGTTGTTTAGATCACCCCTTAGCTTTGCTGAATTATCTTTGCAGCTTCAAAGTCAAACAGCTTAAATGATTTCCTACCTCATTTGCTTCCTTCCTACACAGGAAATACAGGAACCAGAAATGTAACTCTCAGAAGATTTGTTCATAGTAGCATCTAAAAAGTCACCCAAATAGGAAGTATTGGGTACTGAAAACCCATTTTTAGAGGGAGAGATCCTCAGGATTTGATCTTCTCAATTTTTTTAAATACTTGTATGAAGTCACAGGGAGATTTGGGGTAAAGTACCCCCAATCAGCTAATGATACCTATTCTTTCTCTCCTATCCATCTGAATCTGGAGATGCAGTTCAGATGCTGAGCCACTGCTTGAAAGTGATAATGAACCAAGGTATGATGTGAACCAAGAAACTGAAATTCTGGCTGCATGCAGACACACTCTACAGTACACTGATGAGGGAATGTGACATCCCAATCATCCTGTCAGACAGGATGATCGACCTTCATCATCCCACCCCCATATACCACCATTACTCCGCATTTACCTTAGTCGGAGAAAGAACTCTCGCAGCGCAGTAAATGTAGTTAAATTGGAGTATCATCCTAATTCAGGCAGCAGGATAAGAAGCACCCATGAGGCGCTGCCTAACAAGGAAATGTGTCTCAAAACCTGATTGGCTGCCCTGAACCCACGTGGCACCTAAACTCTTGTAGCTCTGTAGGTGAGCACGGAGCTGACTTTTAGTAGGTTTACCCTGTGCAGTGAGTATACTGCAATTTTCCATTCAAATGTAGATTTCACAGCTTAGTCTGGAGGCAACCTCTATCCGGACAAGATGGTGTTGTCTACCGTGGACCATAGAGTTTAGGAAGTAGAGAAGCATCTTGTTTTAGATGGGACTGTGCTTCACCTGGAAGGGAAAGGTGTAGCTTGAGTGTTGTCCTGGATTCATGGCTGCCACTTGAGACTCAGGCAGTGCCAGTGGCAAGAAATGGCTGTGTCCAGCTTTGGCTAGCCTACTGGCCATGGCTTTTCTTTGGTGGTAATAGCTAAGCAACAGTAATTGATGCTCCAATAATGCTATTGGAGTGTTATGGTTTAGAAGCCGAAGGTAGCAGATTGGGGCAACAAAGCTGCTGGCAGGTGTCTGTGGCCAAGTCCTAAAAGACTGACTACTGGTCTGCTCCCAAACCCAAGTCAAGGGACTATCACTGATATCTAATGCTATAAATGGAATGGGACCCAAGAATTTAAAGAAATGTCTCTTCTCATATGTTTCTCAAATGTCTTTCCCTGTGCCTTTGACTAGTCTAATGCTGTCTCCCTCTTGATGGCAACTCTCAGGTGTTTTCAAAATTGTACTTTCCTATTTTCAACCATTTTATGTGATTTTAAAGTACTGTAACCCACCCTGAAATCTTAGTTTATGGTATGGTTGGGGGTGAGCACAGTCATGCATGGGTGTATATACTGAGCCAAGTAATGAGACAGAAATGAGAAAATGGGCGGGGGAGCTAGAAAGTACTCTTTTTGCTGCCAAACTAGCAAAAGGGTCTGCAGATATTTAGGCTTTATTATTTACAGCATATTGGGTAGTATAAGTATATATAATATTAGGTATTATTAGAAATGTGAAACTCTCCCATTCAGTGATGAAGGCCACACAATAGTTTTTGCCAAGTTTTTTGGCATTTGATTCATATCAAGTAAAACGTAAGAAAATTCATATTTGTTCAAATTGATCCCCTTCAAATGTGGTAGGATGCTATTTGGTACAATTTGTATGAATTTGTATGAATATCTGATATGAACACATACATATCCCATATGTATCTTGTAACATCCGCTTTGAAAGCATCAAATTCCCCCTGAATCCAGTTTGAATCCATTCTCAATCCATATCGAATGCACTCTGGATCCATTGCAGATGTGACTGGCACAGCCACTTTCTCACCTTCCCGGTTCACAGATGTTCCAAAGCATTAGTATGAATGTTCCGGAACATTAGTACGAATACAAATGTCAACGTACAAATGTTGTAACATTCAATTTGTACACGAATGTCTGAATTCGTACGAATTCATACGAATATCAAATGTTATAAATAATCATGCACATTCATAAATCAAATGCTTATTTTCTTGTTAACTACAGTTGGACCTCCATATCCACTGATCAGGTAATCATGGGTTCACTTATCTGTGAAGACCGGATCAGCCTCCCCCATATCATAAGGCCTACTTAAGGCTACCCGGAGATCTGAGGTAGTTGCAAAATCCAGTGAAACTGAACTCAGTGTCCCATGATGCATGTCTAAGAAATCTCATGGGATTTCACAGGAATCATGGGAAATTGAGCAATATTTTCCATGATTACTGAGAAATCTCACAGGGTTTCAAAGGAATTATGGGAAACTGAGTGCAATTTGCCCATGTTTCAAATATCTGCAGTTTTCAGTAACCACAGTAGGATGTGGAACCAATCCCCTGCAGATGTGTGGGGTCCAACTGGACTCTCAAGTATTCTTCCCTCCCTTGAGTGTCAGTTAATATTCTTGGCATGGAGTTCCTTCCGTTACTGGTATATCCAGGACTCAGTTTGGCACAACATTAGAATAGAAGCGAAATAATAGTGAAAAAAGGAGGTATCTAGTTTCATTTGCCAGACCATGAAGAGGGCATAAAGTGGGATGATAGAAGCCAATTTGTGGGAACTTTACTGATGGGGAGAGGAGATAGTTGCCTCTTTTCCCAGAGAAACTCAGCACTGTGTCTCTTGCCATGTTTTAGAAGAAGCAGTTTTAAGAAAGCAGATTCTCAAAAAGAGCATCCTTTAGTGAAAGCGAAACAAAATGAACTCCAAAGATAGATATTACTCTGTCTCCCAACCAGCTACAGTTCACCATGAAAGTTAGATCATTGTTGTTAGATACCACTGAGTCAAGACTAACTCCTGCTTCACTGTATGGGCACCTCTATGCAGCTTTCTTGGCAGAGGTACAGAAGTTTGCCACTGCCTACTTCCAGGGAGAGACCGGGGATTGAACCAGCAACTCTTAGCTTTTCAGGCAGTTTGTTCTTTCACTGAGCTATAGCCATTCCTGGAAATTAGATAGTGAACAGTTCTGCAAGTGTTGTCATTTACAAATACTGCTTTGAAAACAGCAGCGTTGACGGCAAGGTCCTTGAAGAAATGTGTTTGTTACTAGCTCTGTGTGTGTTTGTGTGTGTGTGGTAGTGGCAGTGCTGTAGGGTTTTCCCCATGAAATTTCCTACCCAAAGCTTGGGCCCCGAGAGCTGAGGTGTCTGAGCCAATGGCAGAGATAGTCTGAGAATGCTCGAGAGCAGCCAATTAGGCCTCAACAGAAACAAGTTTTTGCTCCCTGGGTGCTCTGCTTTGTACATTTCCTGAGCAAAACTGTCATGAAGAATCCAAAGGAGAAACACTTGTCCTCAGCTCTGAAGCAGAGTTACTTCTAGGGAACAGATTATGCAACAGAAAAAGGTCATTCATTTTGTGAAAAAGGAAAGTCGAATCCTCATTCTCCCTCTTTCTTTCAGACACACACACACACAATAGTAGCACAATTTCAAACAGTACATGCCTCACATCAAGCAACCCACTTCTGTTCCATCACGTTGAAGAATACAATTCGTTTTCTACTCCTCTAGGGTGATATCATTTTATTTCAAGAAAAAAAGTTAGCTCAGATGGCAGTTATATGTTTCGGAAGCACCTTCTAATCAGAGATTGGTGATTCATTATTAGCTTCAGCAGGCGATCCATCTGACAAGTAAGGGGAAAAAATTAGCAGCTGCCACTGCATGATGAGTTAATTTCCTGATAGGTCTGACACTGAAAAGCCATTTGAAGACATGGAGATGGCTGATGAGAAAGCCTGCCACTGCTTTATAATTGGAGAGAAAGAAAGGCCACAGAGACAGAACAATTTGCGAAGGAGGGGTTCACATTCATCTACAAGTGGTGGTGACTGTTTGGCTGTTTGTTAGAAGGAGGCTCTTCACAATCATCCACACTGCTGGGAGACACACATACCTCAACCCATATAGCAAATTATAGCAAAAATACATAGGATGATGGTTATTCAATTCATCAGCTTGCATCCCAGGTCCAAGTTTTATGTACAATAAAACAACCAACGGTATTTCATTTACAATTAAATTCAAGAAATGTAAAACACAATTGGATGTTTGCATTGACAATACGGTGGAAGGCTCCGGAATGCCAGATTAAAAAAAAAAATTGAATGAACTAAGAAAAAGTTACCTGATTATTCTTAGATTAATCTGAATGGAAGGTGCCTTGAAGGCTTATGCACACAGCCATTCAAACCTGTTCAAAGAGCTGTGAAGTGGCCCAGGACTGCCAGGAGAAGTTTGAGCAGGTCTGAGTGGCTGAGCTTGCAAACCTAGCAAGGGGCTTGCTAGTAGATTTCAACAAACCAAACGTTACCATGGCCATCCTGCGTGGACTTACTTGCCAGTAAGTCTTAACAAACACCCATAAATATTCCAGTCCAAACACATTTCATCCATTGCTATGCTGGACTTTTGCTCGTTATGTCCTACACAATAAAATAGGCCTTATTTGCTTTCATTCATATCCACCATTTCCTTTGTCTTTGAAACTAATAACATCACAGATATCTGTGAATGCTTTTCAGCATCTCTGAAAGGTGATATAGGTCAAGGGGGGGGTAATCTGCTGGCACTCCATGGAGCACCATTCTCGCTTTATTTCCTTTGTTTTGGAATTTTTGGAAGTTGGGAAAGCGTAAGAAAAATTTCAGATGCTTCTTAGGGATGTAATATTCCCTGGACCAGTGGAGTTATGACCTGTGTCTCTACACTTTTGTACTGTGTTGGGTAGCACTCAGCCAAGAAGAGCAGGAGATTGTCCATCCAAGGCCAGCTGGGCAAGAAGGGGCTCAGCCTGAGGGAATTCAGCCTCAGGGACAGACACATAAATGTGAACCAGAAAACACCAGTGATAGTTTCATTCTGCTTTGGGCCTACCTGTCACTCACCTGCATCCTCCTCCCTTTCCCTGGAAGCTATGGATATGCAGGGTAGAATTCCTTAGATCCCTGCCCCTCTTTGGACAGTAGGTGTTCAATGTGCTGCTGTTTGGCACATTCCTGGTATGTAGTGCTCAGTATCATAACTGAGGCTCTGGTTACACCAAAAAACCAAGGCCCTTTCTGCACTTGCCCTTATTCTGGAATATATCTCAGAATAGGGACCTGCTATCTGCAGTACCTTTCTGCACTTGGCCCCCTTCTTGGTCTCTGTTAAAACTGAGTGGATGCTGTATTATTTTGGTGGCCTCCCTAATAGCCAGTTCATAGAATCCCTTAACTTCGGCTATTGTTTCTGTTTGTTCAAAAATAATTTTCAGACCATGCATATTCTGCCGCTATAGGTTTGTCTGTTGCATGAGATATATGTGTCTTTTGTGTTCCCACTTTCCTTTTTCAATAGTGCAAGTGGTCATTTCTACATAAAGCTTCCCGCATTCACATGGGATTTTGTAAATGCCAAGGGTATGGAGTGGGTTGAGTCTATCCTTGACCGGTCTTGACATCTAGCCTAGCTTTGTGGTCAGTTTGAAGACTGTGTTTATGCCTTTCTTATTCAGTAATCTGAATATGTGTTCTATGATCTGCTGGGTTCAGGGTAAGAATGTCCCAGAATTACTTTCAGAAGAAAAGTGCAAGAAAAAAGCCAATTTTCACTGGACTATGCAAGGCACAGTAGCCTGCATGTACAGTTTGTGCTTCATAAGAACATAACAGGAATTCTGCTGAATCAGGTCATAGCCTGTCTAGACCAGCATCGAGCTCATCTAGTATTGCACAGGAGCTCACCACTCGCTTTCAGATGGAGGCAAAACACCCATTGACCCTCGACTCTTTGCAAATAGTCATTAGAGGTATCTTGGAGACAATATCTAGGCATCCATTCTAATAGCCACTGAAGTACCTGACCTCCATGGATTTGTCTAACCCTTTCTTAAAGCCAGACAGGCTAGTGGTCATCACAACATCCCTAGGTAATAAATTCCATGGACCATGACTGGTTGCGTTTAAAAATACATCCCCTTATTAGTCCAAATTTTTCAGCCCAGCAGCTTCATGGAGTTGCCTCTGGTTCTAGTGTTCTGCAATAGAGGAAATACTATTTCTTCATCTATCTTTTCTATCTCATGCATGACTTTTTAAAACACCATTCAGGCCCAGTTTGGTCTTGTGTTTAGAGTGCCGAACTCACATCTCATTGGTGACCTTGAGCTAGTCCCAGCTCTATTTCTGAACTCTCACAGCCCAACCTCTTTTTGTCAGCTGCTTTGAGTCCCCTTGAATGGGTGAGAAAAATGGGGTATAAAAGCCAACTTTTCTTCTTCTTTTCCATAGATCGCTTTCCCCAGCTTTATGCATAAATTCTGAAGTACTTCACTAAATACACTCAGATGCATATCACCTACAGATGTAAAGGGCATCTGCTACAAAGAAAACATTGCAAACATGGTGGAAATTGCTGGCTACCTGGCCAAAGCAGCAGAAAGCCTGAATTGTAATAGTCTTTAAATCCCACAAAATAAAAAATAAAAAAAATGTGTGTGCATTTGAAAAGTGAATGCCAATAAAGGAGTGAGGATGGATTGGCACTGTAGATTTGAGGTTCATTGGGTTCTTTCTGCTATGAACACATAGGAAATTTTACAAGAGCCCTAATGGGCTATTCCAATCTAGAACTGCATTTTCCTCTTAATGGAAGTGTATAACAGACTCATGTTTTCTTTTCAGCATTTGGTACTGACTGCCAGTGTTCCAGGGACCCTGAAACCCAGGTACCCTCTTTCAGGGCAATTTTCTATAGTTTGGGACTCTCCTTCATCAGTCTTCCCTCTTCTCTTCCATCTTAATGGTGTATATATTTGTCAGCCCTGTCTGGCAGTCTGAAAAGACCAGGGTAGCTGCATGGCTCCTCAATTCCTTACAATACGTTAAAGTGCATGTGAAGCCTCCCCCTCAAATCCATCATTGTTTTGGAAAGCAACTCTGAGCACATTCTTTTCATGTGGAGTAAAATTTATGGCTTGGGCCAGTGCCTGACATTTCCAGTGGAAATATAAACACCTGGAGAATCTCCAGGAACCATTTTTACTTCTGTGGCACCCTGGGAGGAGGCGAGAAGAAGGCACTCAAGTATACTGCTTCCCATTAAGAGAGGCCAGAGCAGAATACTGCAGAGAATCATACTTGAATTCCCTTCACTGAATTTCCCCTGATCATTTTCCTCGTCTAGATGAATATCAACATCATTATATCTATACCCTGGTCTTGCATTTAAAATGGATGATGAAATGCTTTTGCAGCCAAACAAGGCAGTCCCTTGTTGACAGGCGCTCCCGCAATCCCCGATGGAGTGGAGGTGTGCAAAACTGCTCAAGCGCCTACTGTACTGCCGCTAAACCTCATTGTGGCTTTTGGCATTTTTTAAAACAAATTAAAGTTATTTTTATGAATGAAGCTTTGTTTTTACTTGATTCCGTGCCTCCCACCCCAGTCTCGACTGCCTGTGCTGTTAAGGGAGGGGGGAATCTGGCTGTTGTCAGTCCAGCTTCCTACGAGGAAAGAGGGGTGGAGAGGAGGTGGTGTGGCTCCCCTGTACCAGGGTTCGGCACACTTTGCATGGGGACACCACCATCCGCGCCCAACCCGTGACTGTTCCACATTGCTGGGAATGTCATGGGAAGCCCAAAATGTGTGCCCGGCCCCACACCCAGCTCCTTCATGCCCAAACAGTGCCCAAAGTGTGCCAGGTGGCTAGCATGGGGTCGCAGCCTAAGTGTACCATATGGCAGAAGTTCTGCAGGGTAATCAGAACAACTGATTGCAAAGCCTCAGAATCCCTAAAATTCGGGATTGATTGTACAGAGCCACAAAATGGCATGGGTGTTTTAGAATGGGGCATATGTACCCAAGTCCATCCTTGCGATGAGTTCAAATTTCTTCAGTTGCTTATATAAGATAAATAAAAAATTGAGAATCTTTGAAACTTTTATTCCCCACTCCCCCACCCCAAGTATGACTTTGGAATGCTGGGAGAAAATGACAGTTTGTTCATTTTTGCAAACATAATTCTCCCTGGGTTCAGACTCCTCACCCTGGGTTTTTTCTCTTCACTACTGCTTGGTTGAACAAAAGGGTTGGTGTGTAGAATAGGTAAAAGTGCACTGTTGGATAGCCTAGGAGAGATGAGTTACGCACACGAGAAAAGGTACTTTGGAAAGACATTGCAACATGGCTTGACCTAATTTGGGGAACTTTAAAGTTTTTAGCCTGGATTCCCAATGTTTCTTTAATGAATATCTGAGCAGAACATTCGCTTTTCCACCTTCAGATCCTTCCTCAGTAACTACATCATGACCCCAAACCATGTTACGTGGCTGCTAATTCGCTGCTAAATTCTGCCTGCCTCCTCTTTCCATCCTTGCTGTTAGCAGGTCCTGATTCTTCACCATGTTTCTGCCATCTTCAAAGAGCATAACCCCTTCCACCTGTGAAACACGGCTATTTAAATTATAGAAAATGTACTCTGTGTGTGTGCAACGCTCCCAACATTTTAATGGAACTAAACAGCTAAAGAATCAAACTTGCACTTTGCTTTTGGAATAAATTAGGATCTATTAGAAAGCTGTGGAGCAAGTACTTTGCTTCTCCTCCTCCTCCTCCACAGATTTTTGTAAAGTCATTCTGATGGAAGTGTCCATGTCTCCCTTTGTGAAACAGCTTTGTGAAATCCACATTAGTAATATTGTGGTTTGGACCTTCTCATTGCTGTTCTGCTTATACAACTTTATTGGATTCTATCATACTGCACGCTGCAATGAGATCAGCTGGCAAAGAGAGTCGTTGTCAGTGAAACTAATCCCATTTATATGTGATTTCATCAAGTTGCATGCACAGCTACACTGAGCAAGAAGCTCCTTTGCTCTTTAGCATGTGACTATACTGAGGGTCCTATATTTTATAATATTTCTACAAATAGGATTTATAGTGTTGGTATGTAAAAAGAGAGAGAGCTTTTGCCTAGAAAGAATTTCCATGAATAAGATGATACCCTTTTTTTCCAGAAGAAGTAAAGGAATTAATAAAATATTCATTTAAATATGTGACACTAGCAAAGGTGTTTTGTTCTGAAGGGCCAAAAATATATTTCTACATAGGCTTACAAAAACACCTGGCATTACTCTAAATATGCATTTATGTTATTTGCGTTTGGGATATTTATGAGTGTTTTGCTTTCACAGCTAAAGGAATCACAGTGATATGACGCAATGCACACTGTTAATGTCTTACAGATCAGATATTGAATAGCAAAATATTTTAGGACTGACATTTATGAAAAACATAAGAAGGTTCAAGGGAATTGAGGAACGAGGATATTTTTCTTTCTACGCCTATTTCTCCAGTTGCATCGGCCGCAAAATATAATGTGCGCAAATAAGGACAGAAGCTGTATGAACCCTAGATTAACAACGATCACATTGCATCTAGCCCTGTGGCAGTTGTCTGCGACATCTTTCATGGGAAGAGGTATAACAAAGGCATATTTGTGCCTCGTGAACTAAACTGAAAGAAAACAAAGACTGAATAAGGCTGTATCTCCTATTGAGCTTAGCATATTGTACAACAAGTCTCCTTTCAGAGTGTGTCACAAGGCCTGCTATATCAAAACAAAACAAATGTATGAGAATAAATAAGCATCTATTGGAGAGATTCGCTATAAGCACAGGCTGCATCAGCTTCCAGGGAAGAAATTCATTAAGCATTTCCATTAATTTCTAAGGCACCAGGATGTAGCTTCAAAGCAATGTTTTGAGTATGTCACTTGACTCAAACTGTGTGGGGTTTGGTAAGGATATATGGGGGAAAAGATACATTTGTTCACATGTAAGTATAGAAGCCTTTAAATCACAAATGAAGCCACATTTAGCTCACCCATTTAGGTGGCCTAAATTTGTATATGAATGTCAAAATTGGTCCAAGTTCATACGAATAACAAATATTTCAAATATTCGTGCTCACCCTTATTATCCACATTATAGCACTGAAGCGGTGTTGTATCACAAACCATCTTGCAAAATACATGCAAGATACCAAGTTATCACTTTAGTGTTACTTTTAAAATCTGACATGTTTAAGGACTGTTAGGATTCTGTTAACTGTGCTAATAACTGCATAATAATCTGGATTGTACTTTAAAACATCACACATTTTTATCAATTACCTTTTACTTTATGGTTCATAGAAGGAACAGCATTCCAGCATGAGTTTCTAAGTCTACCCTGAACTAATTTTCAATTCTCAAAAAAAACAAAAAAAGTCTATCTTCAGTAGTAGCTGGCATTGCGGATGCAGCAGGACTTTGAAGCACAGCGATCCAGGTTTCGATCCAACTTGCATTGGACCAGAGCCTCATTCAAAGGTGGTAAACAGCAAATCACCGTTCAGCCCTGCTGTTGTGTGACAGCAATTTGCTACATTTACCGATTCCACAATGCTTAAGAAAACCACCCATCAATTAGTTTTCTGCACCCTGCTTAGCTTCTTTCTCCTCACTGCATAGATTGGTCCACTATGACAACATTACAAAATACTTACCATGTATCACTGCAGAAGTGGCCTTTGGGAACAACAGAAAAACTATACAGAGAGAGTCACCTACTCAGCCATTCCTGTGGAAGAAGGTTGTACCCTGATCTCTGAAGGAAGCAGTGGTGTGTCTCGTCCTAACGAGTCTATCACTGGATGCTAATCTCTGAAGGAAGCAGTGGTGTGTCTCGTCCTAACGAGTCTATCACTGGATGCTAATCTCTGAAGGAAGCAGTGATGTGTCTCGTCCTAACGAGTCTATCACTGGATCCTAATCTCTGAAGGAAGCAGTGGTGTGTCTCGTCCTAATGAGTCTATCACTGGATCCTAATCTCTGAAGGAAGCAGTGGTGTGTCTCGTCCTAACGAGTCTATCACTGGATCCTAATCTCTGAAGGAAGCAGTGGTGTGTCTCGTCCTAACGAGTATCACTGGATCCTAATCTCTGAAGGAAGCAGTGGCGTGTCTCGTCCTAACGAGTCTATCACTGGATCCTAATCTCTGAAGGAAGCAGTGGCGTGTCTCGTCCTAACGAGTCTATCACTGGATCCTAATCTCTGAAGGAAGCAGTGGCGTGTCTCGTCCTAACGAGTCTATCACTGGATCCTAATCTCTGAAGGAAGCAGTGGTGTGTCTCGTCCTAACGAGAATCACTGGATCCTAATCTCTGAAGGAAGCAGTGGTGTGTCTCATCCTAACGAGTCTATCACTGGATCCTTATCTCTGAAGGAAGCAGTGGTGTGTCTCGTCCTAATGAGTCTATCACTGGATCCTAATCTCTGAAGGAAGCAGTGGTGTGTCTCATCCTAACGAGTCTATCACTGGATCCTAATCTCCCAGAAAAATTCCAATTTATCTCTAATCTTCCTTTTCTTAAGGAAGATCCTGGAGAAGGTTGTTGTGCAACAATTTCAAGGAGACCCGGATAAAATCCCAAAACTGTAGCGTCTGTTCTAGGCATAGTCACCCTGTTAATTTGAATACAGCACTTTAATACTGGCATTCTTATTTTCAATTCACTTATAACTATTCCCATTATTTGGGTTCTTTTCTTGTCTGTTTCACTGTGTGCTCATACTACATGTCCAAGACTGCATGTGCTCCAACCACATGATTTTTCATAATGTACATTTGGTCGTCTGAGTGGGAAGGCTTGTGCAATGCCAGTACAAAATGCAGGCAAGAGCTAGAGATTTGCACAAGTGAAAATCATTTGTTTGGTTTGCCATTGAACTGATCACCTGTTTTTCAGTTCGATACGGAACTGTTAAACTGAACAAACAATTGCTTGTTTTCAATTCTGAATATCTTTAAAAACAAAAATACCAATTTTTCCATTGAAAAAGTGCTTTTCAAGGGCAAAAATACAGTGAACATGAACTTTTCAGTTGAGTCATTTGTATTCATGAGCAGGGATTTGACAACATTTCTGCATATGTGAACCACTGCATGTTGAGTTCAGTGCTAACATCCTCAAACACAAATTCTTTGATTGAATTTTCGAATATGTCTCTAGCAAAAGTTCAGGACCCTACTTCATTTCGCTTGGAGCTGCCCTTGGTGCTGCAACAATTGATCTGCTTTGCTCTGAAAGTTGGTTCATGCAAGGTAAATGATACCTTACAAAAGTGCTAACATGTAGTTATTGCAGTCTATGAGCTTCCTGTTCAATCTGCTCTTCAGCTGTCTTCCACAAGACTAGATGACATGACTATTCCATGATGTTGCTGGACTGCAGTTACCATTACCACTAGCCAATGGTCCTTCCAGCTACAGTTGAGGAACATCTGAAGACATAGACTACCTATGTACTAGTATATCTTGATACTGTTGGGTCAGACCCAAATCACAAAAGAAGATACTAGTGAATCCTGTGTGGCTTCTGTACATAGTGTCAGGGCAGAACAGCTCAACTTCATATAGAAGTAATATATATGTACCCACATATGTATGTATTACTTACATAAGTTTCCATTAATTCATTCACATTATCTATTACATATATTAGCTCTAAACCCCTAAGTCACCTGACTGTACTATCCTGGCCTTGAGTTGCATCTTTATTCTGGAAGTTGCAATTTTATCAGCAATGTGATAACAGCAGCAAAATAGGCAAATGCAACTCTAAGCTCCATCAAAGTATAACTTTCACCTCTCAAACAATAATTCTGTCATACAGCCTGACCCTGTTTTGGTCTCCTTAAGTAGTCTGGCCAGAGCACCTCAGTCTACCAAGATTGAGAAAAACTCCAATAAGTTTAAGAAAGGTGACAACAAAAGCAATCAAAGTCCTTGGAGGAGAAATAGAGTGGGTGAGAAATGAGTGAACAAGACAAGACTAAGCAGAGATACAATGTTGGCTTTGGTGTTGGGTACCACTGAGTTGGATCAAACTTCTGGGCCCCTACACAGGTGTTTTCTTGGTCAGGTATGGAAGTCCAGACACTGCCATCTTGGCTCCAGGCACTGCCATCTTGGCTCCAGATGTTGGGGCCACTGCGCAAGCACTAGTGCCTTCACTGGAACAATGGTGATATGTTCTGCACATGCACTGATACTGGCATGTCATGTGACTGGCCACCACAGGATGCAGTAAGTGTATGTATGGAGCATGAAATAATGCTTCACATGTAGTTTGCTTCTAGTGTGCTCCTACACAAAAGCAGCTGGCCATTTCTGAGTTGGAAGTGGCCACTTCCAGTGCAAATAATCCTTCTGGGAGCACTGGAAGCAAACTACAGGGCCAAGTGCAGAAGGGCCCGTTGTTATACCATCAAGTTGTGACCAACTTCCTGTTGACTACATGGGTATCTCAAAGGGAACTTTTGTGCAGTTTTCTTACCAAACATACAGAAGTAGATTTGCATTGCCTCCTTCCAGGAAGAAAATGCCATCAAATACTTTACAGTAAAGGTAATGCAACAGTGAAACTGGTTACTTAAGGAGCGAGTGAATTTTTCTCTTTGAGTATCATGATACTTCAATTTGGATTTCTTCATAGAGTGGAGTTTTGGCTTTGATGGCATAAAATGCATTAAGGATTCTTTACATTTGGCAACAATCGCACATACCTCTGATAAGGCATTTCTACTTGGCAACAACCCACCCTTTAGGTGATCAGAAAAGCCTTGTCCACAAAGCAAGCAAGAAATAGACCTTTGGATGTGGGTTACTCTGTTACTTTCTGTAGTCTTACCACAATCTTCTTCATAAGTCGCCTCCTTTTTGTTTTGTTTGCAGGAGTATCAAACAAACAATCTGATGTGTTTGCACACTGCTGGAGTAAAAAAGCTCAATTCAGCATGAGGCAGATTGGCTAAATTCCTAAAAATTTCATCCTGCTCCCCGCCCCAGTGTCCCTCTTGTAAACCCGCTTCCTTCGTTTTGGCCTTCAATTTCCCTCCCCTTATTTTTTTTTCATGATTCCAAAGATTTCTTCCTTTGTTTGCATAGCCACAAGGTAGATGTTTTCATGTCCTGAAAGTTTCCCTGTCTTTCTTTCTCACAATTCCAAAGAGATACCCTTTGAACTGTTCATCCCATGCTTTGGGAAAAGAGCCATGGTGGGTGCCTACTCCAATTGTAAGGCAGGACCTGTGTGAATGTATATGATAGAACAAACTTCTGTTCACTTCTGGGTCACCCACTTTACCTTGTGTGAATATGCACTATGGCAAAGGGCAAATGGGTGCACATAGGCCCAGCTGGTAACCTCTTTTCCTGAATTAATTTCTCACACTATTCAGCAATGTCAACACCTCTGTTTCGCATTTTGTCATGCCATGTTGAAAAAGATGGTTGTTTTTCTATAGCTGCATTTTGGGTGCCTTATCATTTGGGTTTCCTTGTACCCAGCTGGTCTGATCTCAAAAGTAAAGATGAGTTAGGAATAGTTAGTAGTTGGATTTCTAGGAGGTGTAGACCAGACTTGTAAGTCAAAATATATCCCACAAGGGGGAAACCACTTCTAAATTTTTGCTAAGCAAAACCCATGATTTTGTCCATGGCAAAAAAACCAAGCATAACTCAATGGCACTTTTGTTTTACATGACACTACTGTTAAATTTTGTACGCTAAGCTTATATTTTAGTCCAATAAATGTGATTTCTTAGATTTTTGCTTCCCAATATGAATTGGAGCAAATATTTGTACAAAGGTCTGCGAGAGAAAAGGTTGCAATATTTTAGCTTCCCGTAGCCAACCATCTCCCTACCACTGAGAACACCTTTCGGCTCCGATTCTCCTCTCGTTTGTGAAAGCACATTCAAGAAAGAAATAGAGGGAAAGATGGAAAGGGTCCTAGAAATAAGCCTAATGCCCTAGAGCACCGTGTTGCAAGGGAAATGCCGATTTCGACACTTGCAGGTTTGCCTTCCATTGCTGCATTCCACCTCTGGAAAGTACTATATGCTCTTGAGCTACAAACAGGGATCTCATTTGGAAAAAAAAACAACCTTGTCATTTTGCTTCACCTTTCCTTTCCCAGTTGCCAGGGGCTTTGGTTGCCTCCAATATTCATTATCGCTTGCCTGGAGTCTTACTGAGAATAACCAAGTGAAAGACAACTCGGGCTATTATTCAGTCCACACTTGCCAAAACGATGGGTTGATCGATTGATTGTTTGATTTGTATATATATGTGTGTGTGTGTTTTAGGGAAATCATTTGCTTTCACATCTGCCACGCTCCCTTTTTGTGCACCCTGCAGCCAATCTGCCCTTTATTTTAAATTTCCCTTTCCTCCATGTTCTGCAGACTTAAAATAATGAAACAGCCCTGACATAGGGCTTTCTGCAAGGCTGCCTTCCGAAGTTTGCTTAAGTGGCCTTAAGTAAGGTAATAAGCAAGGAGTGTGAAAAGAGGCGACTTTGTCTTTTCACATTAGCAGCAGCCCTGTTCAAGTGGCAGCATCTATGAAAATGCTGTTCAGCCTTTAATGAGACCACAGTGTGTTAGTGTACTGGTCTAATTAATCCCATATTTTCACACAGCATAATTACTGAGCCGGGGCTGAATTATTTGGCTACTGGAGGTGGAGCGGTGTTGGCACTATCCTCTGTCTCTGCTCCTGACAATTTATTATGCTATACAAGTCGACAGTATTGAATTCTCCTAGTATAGGACTATCTGTCATCTCTTACATTATCAGTAAAATACACCACCTTCCATACAGTGCTACAAGGGTTTAGCAAATTGCTCTTTTTATGGGATATGATCAAGGAAATGCTACCTTATGTTCAGATTTTTAACTGTCTCTGCGTGGAATATACAGCCTGCCTTTATACATGCACTTTCAGGAAAAAGCTCATTTGCATAGCTATTTTCAGTATTTTTTCTCTCCCCAACATATCTTCTCACTCCCAAATATATTGTAAGGGGCATGGGTCAAATCAACAGAAACAAACAATGAAAAGGTTATACTGCTGTGAATTCTTTGTGTGGGAGAATCCATCTGTGTGTATTTCTTTTATATCATCATCATCATCATTATTAGGAGCAATACATTTCTTGACCAGTCAATTATCTGGGTACCTCTAGAACCCTTGTTATGACTTCCCTCTCACAAATTCCTTCTCTCTTTTCTCCGTTTTTCACTAAAACAATTTTGCACGTTGTTAGTCATTTTTGATATATGATGTTACCATTTTGGCACGGGTGAAACCCTTCTTCCCACAGGAATTCAGGGAGATTTGTGGTTTAAACATTTACTTGCTCATGTTTCTGGACCTGGTTTAATGGTATCTTTTTTCTTTTTTTTTTTTTTTGTAATGGAAGGTCAAACACTACATTAACTACGTGGAACTGTTTTAAAATATGTCTTTTCAACCAGAAAGAACACTAAAGCAAAGAAAAGAAAGTGTTGCTCACAGAACAGTTTAAATCCAGCCTTTACAGGACAAAAGTATATTTTGATATATGGGCAGGATGGTTTCTATATACACCATGGTATATCTGTGAGTGCAAAGGCCAAATGAGATCTTCAGAATAAAGAAAACCACATGCTTAATGGCACTAGGTAGAAAATTACCACTAGGTGCCTTTTTAACCAAATTATAGCCTGAACTAAAACCCAATATTTGACTGTAGTACATTGAAGGAGCCAAAAATGAACTTTATTAAAATCTTTCTTGAGATATCAGTAGAAGTATTGCATCTGACACTTTGAAGCTCTTCCATATGTGTAAATGGGAAACCAAAGCTCTTGCAGAGCCCCCAAGATTAGAGATGCTGCCCAGAATCCTTTCCTTAGTCATTCTGGAGCGGCAGGAAGTGGCAAAAGGGCAAAGGTTAAGCAAGGTTAAATGCTAACAAACTTCAGCTTGTCACATTTTGGCAAACGCAGCTAAGGTAGCAAGTTGCAGGTGTCATCAGTTCTACAATATTCTGCCTCAGTGGCGTCCAGAAAAAAAAAAAATCCACAAAACAGCAGAGAGCAAGATTGTGAGAGAAAAACAGGCAGATGTTTGTGCACACTGAAAATTTCTCAAACACATGCAGACAGTGAGTTATATGTACTATACAGATATAATAATGCCTGAGTTGCAGTGGCAACCTTGTTCATCCAGAAGTAAATCTGACAATGCACATTTTTTGGATTGGAGCAACAACATGATGTAAGTATTTTCCTGGGGGGTTGCACAAGGAGGAATCAGTTTAGCATGTACCACAACAACTCAGTATGTGTTGAAGAGAAGGAAAACTCTAAGGCATTACTTGTTTACTATAAATTGTCCCATCCATTGAATTCCGTTTCTGAGGTCCTGTACAGTTTCAGGTTCCTTTATGTGCCCATTTCAGAGGTGGTACAAGCGGGGGGAGGGTGGGGGAGAGGATGGAGGGTTAAATTTCCTCTTCACATTATATAAGAACCCTGATCCAATTTACTCTCACCTCTCTCAGAGATTAGGTCTTTGAAAAATGATTAATAGAATGAATACTGATCTCCAACTTCTCATTTAATTTGGCCCTTATATAATAAATCAAAAGATTTGGTTAAAGCTATTTAGTTTCAAAGCTATTTAGAAGTGGTAGCATATAGACAATACTGTCCCCATTCCACCTCTAATCCACATGAAAGGCCTTTGAAAGTCCATTTGCTGGACTTTAGTGTGGATAAGAGTCTCCAGTGTGCAGATGCTACCTTCTCTAAGCTACTTTCAAGTCATTTTTCTCACTGTGTGCAAATGAAGCCAAAACTTGGTTTAGGGATAGTCAAGCCAAGCATCTCTCCTTCAGAAATATGGACTAAAGTGTCCACAATTCCTAATCACTGATAAAGTTACCTGGTCCTGAAAATGTACTTGGAAGGAATTAGCCTCGTTACTTCTATATCAGATTATATCAAGGTATATTTCACAGTCCAAGGTTTTAGAATTATATTAAGTAAGTGAGGGCAGGACATTGTGTCTCCTGCCAGGACTTTCACACTGAGTTACACAAAGCACAGCCTTTATTTCAGACTATTAGCAATCAGTTAAAAAGGGCGAAGGAGAGAATGTTTCCCCATTTTTGCACGGGCACTCAAAGATCTAAATCTTGAAGATCTGGATCTTTGAGATGAGGTCCTCCTGGAGATCTAACTCTTGAAAATCCAGATCTCTGGGAGGACCCCGTATATCAGCATGAGCCCTCTAGCGCCTGATTGCAATGGCTGCTAAGGAGGGCACCATGCGGATGTCACAGCATGCCTCCTGAGTCCCTGATTAGGCCCAAGGAGGCTGTTCTGCAGCTCCTTCACCCATTGGGGGCATGGCAACTGTGATGCATCTGCTTCAGCCATGCCCCTGAGGTGATGGCTGCACTTCCACTGTCACCCGGAGTGGCAGAGGTGGAGGGGAAATGGCGATCATGCCTCACCACCACCCTAAGCCAGCCACAATGAGGGAAGTAGAGGTGGAAGCTGAGGCATGCCCCCACCAGTACCTCATACATCATGGCCAAAGCAGCCACTGTTAAGATGTGTGTGTGTGTGGGGGGGGGAGATGAGGCAGCAGTCACAAACACTGCAACAGCAACAATGGCAATCCCATTGATGGGGCTGCCATTGTCACCTCCACCGCCTCTACCTATGAGGGTGCAGGGTGATGGGCGGCTGCTTCAGCTGGGAGGTGGCAGTGGTGGGGTTTTTGGTGGGGTGGTGATCATCCTCACTAGCCAAAGCAGGCAGCCAGGATCTGCTGCCCCCAACCCCCATGCAGCCACAAAAACGGGGCGGGACTCTTTCCTAGGCAGCTCCCATTGCAGCTATGGAGGCTTTCTTGTACGGACTTCATTGACAGGTATGAAGTTTGTGTAAGCCTCCTTTGACCTGATCTCATGCCTGAAGACCAGATTGTGGGCACCTTTAAGCAGGTCCACACAAAATGGGCCCAAAGGACCCATTAAATCCAATTTCTCCTGCCCTCGTGGGGAGAGGACCTGCCAGATGGAGCCTTAAATGGGGTCTGCATGGGGACAGTGCCTTCCCAATTGGTACCAGTCGGGTACCAATCGAGTTCCTAATGGGGTCTAAAGTGGGTTCTTAGTCCTAGTGCAAAAACACACTTTATTTTCAGTTCTGGGTCTTAGATAAACCTTGGCCTTGCAGTACTAATTTGTAGGCTGGAATAGATCAGTGTTAGAGCTAACTACCTAGAAAACAGAGAGTAAGGTTCAATCATTTTGCCTCTCCTTGGAAGTAGACAATGGCAAACCACTTCAGTATCTCTGACAAGAAAACTATGTAGAGGGTCTCCTGGAAGGATGCATGTAGTCAGCCAGGAGTCAGGTGCTACTCAGTGGGACCCAGCAAGAAGAACTCTTAGATGGTAAGATTGAATTTCTAACTATCATAGCAAAACACAGTTGGTAAATTAATTTTAAACTGCTAATGCTTTTTTTTTTAAGGCAATGCACCTTTGAAAAAGCTAAAGCTCCTGTAGTTGTCACTTGTTTTTTAAAAAAGAGCATAAATGTATTAATTATGAGTTAAGGAGGACAGTCACATTTAATATAAGGATCCTCAATTTAATTCTGCACTTGTAAATGGGTAACAAGCTTCACCTGTAGAAATCCCCTTTTCTACAAAGCTCTTCTAAGTTCAGGAGCTCTGAACAGGTTTGGCTAGCGTGATACTGGCTTAAGAATACATGACACCTTGATGGGCGTTTGGTCGTCTGATGTCTCTGCAACATCAGCAACATGGAGATCAGGACCTTGGGTAGAAAGATGTGGGGAAAGGGGGTAGCTAAAAGTTTCTCTTTTACCCACTCAGCTAATGACTGCATGCAAAATACTCAACTCAAATTGAGTACCTACAAGGGATGTACACGAATTGGGGGGAGGGTTGCATTCAATTAATATTGAATCAAATGTAAGAAAATTTGTATTTGTTTGAATAGATCCCCTTTGAATGCGGTAGGATTCTAGTTGATATGAATCTATTTGTACAAATTTGTATGAATGTCCAATAAGAACACATACGTATCTGATACATATCCAATATGTATCCAATATGTACTGATACATATCCCATAATCAAATCCGCCCTGAATCCACTTTGAATCTGCTCTCAATCCATGTCGAATGCACTCTGGGTCCGTTGCAGATGTGACTGGCGCAGCCGCTTCCCACCTCCCCAGTTCACAAATGTGTTGAAAGATTTGTACAAATACGAATGTCATTGTACAAATGTCATAACAGATTCGTATAAGAAAGTACGAACTCATACAAGTCTCGAATGTTACAAATATTCATGCACCTGCCTAGTACATACTGCTATAACGTGCATGCTATTTTGTTACTTACAAGTCATGACCATTGCTCCTGTGACTTGTTTCTACAACCCCCTAATGTGTTTCCCACCTTGAAAGAGAGAGGTGACGTCTTCTTCCCATTTGTCCATTTGTCTTTTGGCAGTGAGGAAGGTGCTTGGTGTGACCGCTTTACAAACCACCACCACCACCACCAAGTTTTGGGTGTGTTTTTGTGAGTGCGAGTGAGTTTTGACTGAGTATGGCTGGTTTCTGCATGCCTTGTCCAGGTACTGCATCCAACTGCAAGGCAAATCCCTATTGTGGGCTTTTCTGCACTTGGTCCACTGGGGACTCCTGGCATCGTTCTATGGTTGTATATCTATTACATGAGTTTCCATTGCTCTGAATGGAGATCAGTTTACACAATGGCTTAATTAATATGACTTTACTGTGTAATGGAAATGCAGCGTAAGGGTACCTAGCATTTCTTGCAGCAGTGGTGTGCTGATCACATGCCTCCTGCCAGTTCTGGCTGTGTGAAGATCACAGGCAATGATGTTCCAGGACCTTTGCAAAGAAACATGTGTTAGGAGCATCCCTGGGCTGTCCCAGTAGTCTAAGTGCAAAAAAACCCAGTGTGTGGCCCTCATGTTCCCAAGCCTTCTCTAATTCCACCTTTTCTACCATGGGAGGGGGGAGCGCTAGACTGGCGTGTGATCAATCCCACCTCCAAGCCTTCTCCAAGCCGCCTTCAGAGGCGCTTCCTTTTTGTTGTGTCTCATCACAGCCACTATCTTGCCACCCTGCAAACCTCACCCTGCATTAGCCTGTTCCTCAAACAGGAAGATTCACAGATGTTTAGTTGTGAAATCGAACCGGTGGCCAGTAGGTAAAAGCCCTGCTATAAAGCACAGCCTAATTATAATGCCTTTTAAAAAGCACCGTCCGTTCATCTTGCATTTTTCTATTGTCCTTTGCTGCTGTTTTCCTAATATCTGGTGCTTTGCTGATGCTGCTTGTTCAAAGTAAGAAATCAGAGACATTGATTGCCATAAGTGGCTGTAAAGACAATGAAGATCTGTTTATAGACAGAGGTAAATGGACACAGAAATATTGATATAGATTTAAAAATATATATAATTCTGGAATCCATCTTATCTGATTACAGTATGCAGATTAACTGTTGCACCCAACGTCCTTTGAGTTCTTCAGCGATTGTTGATTTCTTATGAGGCTTCAGGGAAAGGTGTTAATTATGAGGGTTGTTTAGCAATGTAGATACTTTTCCTCTTGGTTCAAAGGAGAAACTTCTGGTTCATTTCTTTATCACAGAGGCCACCAAGTTGTCATCAGATGGCCATTTCAACTTGTGTCTCTCAAGGTGAAAGCAATGACTGGTATAATTAAATTGGGGGGTAGGAAAAATAGCTTTTTCTTCTTCTTAAGGAATGAACTTTATATAAACCTTACCACCTTTGATGCTGAGAGGCATCTTCGTCTCTCTTCCTCCCTCCCCCCTCCCAATTCTTCCGTACATATTTGGTTGTCTGAAACACATTTTTATTTCCAGGTCGACCATATTTGTCAGTGAAGTTTTGTGTTATTTTTGAAAAACATTTAAAGAAAGTAAAATCTAATTACAGTTGATTACTGTAAACTTCTATAATTCGAGTTGGGCATGAAAATGCTTTTTCAGAGAAGAGCAATAATTAAAAAGCAAAAACAGTGATGCAGCTCAGAATTTTGTTTGCTTCTGTTGTTTCACCAGGCACCTGAGACATATTCTTTAGGGGATCAACAAAAATCCAACATTATTTTTTCACATGCACTGTTGCCTAGACAAATAGTTCAGAAAGTGCCTCTCAAGTACCAATGGTCCTTGATTTCACAAGCAGTAGTAAAAAAAAAGGAGAAAAATGTATTTTTTTTTCATAGTTGGAGTGATGACATTATCTGTTGGGACAGGTGAGGTCTCTTTTCTTTGGCAAGTAAATTAGGTGAGAATGAAGCGTTCACTGTTTCCTTTATACTTTGGTGGAAGAGGATGAAGTGAGGGGGGGGTCAAACATTTGCAAATATTTCCCCCCTCCTCTTTGATGAGGTTTCTACTTCACACTTGCAATTTAAATGGGTAATGCTTCTTTGCAAGACTACTGTCATTTCTAATTAAAAGCCAAAGCCTTGCAGTTTTAAAATCTTTTAATGAAAACTCAGTGTGCTTTAAAAATTAAATTTATTCTATGGCTGCCGAGTAATTCCAATAGGAAAGCCCATCATTACATGTTTCTACGCACACCCTGATTTCCTCCGTTCACAAGTTTATAACTTACTAGAATTTTTATACAGCGTGACTACCAATGACTTTTATGAAGATACTATGAAGAACCTGGCTGGATCTAAAAGACTGAAGAGATTTTGCCATTGAGGAAGATGTATATTCCAGCGTATAAGACAACTGGGTGTATAAGACGACCCCCAACTTTTCCAGTTAAAATACAGAGTCTGGGATATACTCGCCGTATAAGAAAATGACACCCGATGTATAAGACGACCCCTGACTTTTGAGAAGATTTTCCTGGGTTAAAACATAGTCTTATACGCCAGAATATACAGTAACTGTTGAAACGCGTCTGCAAGAGTAGAGATAAACCGGCTACAGCTCCTTGAAATCATCTCTGGTCTGCAATATTAAGAATGGACTATTGATCCAGGATAACTACAGGTCCAAGTTACAACGACATTAGATTCTATATGTGATTTTAAATCTGATTGTATAAAGCTTTTTGGACTTTCATATTGATATATTTTCATATATAAGAATTCCTAAAACTTATCTGTATATATCAATATGTTGAACAAGAGAACAAAAGAACAAAGAATGCAAAGCCAAAAATAATAAAGGAAATAAAAATATTAGAAATATCTCACATGTGGCTGACTCTGTGGGCACCTCTATGCAGTTTTCTTGGCAGAAATACAGAAGTGGTTTGCCATTGACTATTTCTGGGGAGAGACCGAGGATCAAACTACCAACCCTCTGCTTTCCAGACAGTTTGCTGTACCACTGAGGCACAGTCACTCTGACATTTTGAAACATAACTTATAGCTAAGAGCAGGACAGAAATTTAAAGGAGGAGAACTCCATTAAATTGGGGCGGGGGTAGCCCACTTTCAGGAGTGGCCAGAAGACATCCAAAGGGTGACCCTGGTTAACCTTTGGTGGAAAAGTGTGGGTCAGTAGAAGCACCACTGCATGGCTATACTTTACTCCAAGCTTCTGAACTGTTCCCTAATACTAATAGACAAAGTTGAGAGTGTAAACGGTGAAATTCAGAAGGAGCACCTCCTGTATGTATTTAACACTGAAATAAATGCCAGCACAGCAGAACTGAAACCTGATGCTGGTTCTAATTTGTTACAATGCACTCTGGTATATTTTTGTTAGGACTCTGTGTTAAGTGGGAGGGCTAAAAGGTCGACATTTAACTGTTTTGAATGTCGTCTTTGGTTATTTTACGCCTGCTTTTAAAACTACTCTACAGCTCCTCAAGATCCGGAATTTTATTGCGTTAGAGATGGTGCAAGAAGTAGAAAATGGAGCATGTTGGGATGAAAAGCAAATAAAGTCACATGTTGGGATAAAGAACTGGATTCACATGTCCTTGTGGTTTTCTAGATTGAAAAAACTTCAGTGTATGGCGGAGAGGTCTCCTTGCATAGGAAAGGGGCAACCTTCCCTGAGGGTTGCGCCACATTTGCATTCATTCATTCATTCATTCATTCATTCATTCATTCATTCATTCATTCAATCAATCAATCAATCAATCAATCAATCAATCAATCAATCAATCAATCAATCAATCAATCAATCAATCAATCAATCAATCAATCAATCAATCAATCAATCAATCAATCAATCAATCAATCAATCAATCAATCAATCAATCGATCGATCGATCGATCGATCAATCAATATTTATACACAGTTTCCCACTAAAAATGTCAACTTGAAGAGATTTCCAAAACACTAAGCATGAAACTCTAGGGTGAGAGAAAAGTGGGGAGTCATGGGCCCCTGTTTTGGTCCTTATGGGCAGAGGGTGGGGTGACCGGGCCAGGGGGTAATGACAGAAAAGGATTCATCAAAGGACTGCTGGGCACATAAAGACTGCCTCTCAGCCCCCAGAATCAGTGGGTGCAAGCCAGTTTCCCTAATGGCTTGGTGGCACAGTTATTAAATGCCAGGCCAGTTTGAAATAAACTGTAATTCATCCATGGCTTGACGGTGGAGGAAAGGGCAGGCCTGCTGTATATCATGAAGGCCTGGGTGGTAAGCTGGGAGGCTCAGCACTCACTCAAATCCCCCCCCCCATTATTTGATTCAGCATAAGTTCAAGCTAGGGATGTGCAGGAATCCTCATAATATTTAAAATTCAGATTAATTCAGATTAATTTGGACATTCGAATAGAATGTTGCCACATTCGAAGATTGACATTCAAATTTGAATCAAATGCCTCAGAACATTCGTATGAACTTTTGTTACATTTGTGAACCTGGGGAGGTGGGAAAGTGGCTGTGCCAGTCACATCTGCAGAAGATCCAGAGTGGATCCAAAGTGTATTGAGAGCAGATTCAAAGTGGATTTAGGGCAGATTTGATGCATTCAGAGCGATATGTAGGGCATACATAAGGGATTTGTAGGGGATATGCAAGGGATGCGTAGGGGATTCATATGCAATTCATACTGGGTGGGGCAGTTGGGGACCACTGGTCTAGAGGCAGCAAATGCAGCCAAATTTGAATTTGAATTGAACATTCATATTGAATTCAAATCCTACCACATTTGAAGGGGATCTATTCAAACAAATACCAATTTTCTTGCATTCGATTTGATATGAATTGAACCTCCTCCCCCCCCAAAAAAATTCATGCGCATCCCCAGTCCAAGCTTGTGGGGGGGGGGGGAGTGGAGGATTCACCACAGTGAATTTGAGGCTTTTAGTATCTGGTCCTAACCACAGGGGTGAAGGACCTGTTGAGATCAGCTCTGCAGAGCCTTATAGAATCTGTTGGATTCTTGAGAGCTCTGGGGGAAGTTCCAGTTGATGTGGCTGGTGCTCCCAAGTGCCCTGGAAATCCTGCAGAGTTTGTAATGCACCCAGGTGTAGTGAGGATCTGTGTGCAATGAAGCAGTAGAGCTGATGACTAGAGCCCAAGTGGCATAAATCTCACTATGAATCTGACGGGACATGGATAACAGCACACTTCTCTGCCTCCATTGAGTTCTCCAGTCAATGTCCCAAGCTGTTCTGAGTGGTTAAAGGCTGTTGTCATCTAGCCACAGTGACTTGGGTATGTCATCCTCTGAGGCCTGCTGAGAGAGGTTTGCAAAGCAGGCACTGCCAGGACAAAGTGGCTCAGATTCTCAGGGCATTGAACTATAATATAGTTCATTCAGGGTGCATCCCTGTAGGCATTTAAATCCAAATTGAATCCGAATTTGGTGTCCAGCATCCCCATTTACTTATACATAAATCTGAATAGAATCCAAACTCGGCATCCAGGGTCCCTATTCAATTTCTTATTCCTGGATTTTATGAGGATTATCCTCAGAAATCTGGAGAAAAATGTACTGAAGAAAACAGGATTCCCCCCCTTTTTTTGAGCCGAGTCCGCTTCCCCCCCCTTTTGTAGCCTTCTGGCCAATGGCAGCCAGCTGTGGGTGGAATTTCACAGATGCAAAAGTCCCCCCTCCCTTGCCATGCCCACAATGCTAGAGCGCTGATCAAAAAAGGCAAAAAGGAGAAAGAGGTGTCTTTTGACTTTAAAACCTTCTGCAGTTTTGCATTTAAAACCTTTTTGCTGGATACATTTATATCTTTTCTGATTATTGTTATCAGAAAGATTCATTTTATAAGCAAACAGACTTTGAAGCAAAAAGCAGCTCACTTCTGATTGTGCTGTGCTTGCTCCTTCGCTGATCTGCTTGAGAGCACAGTTCCCAGTAATGTCGAAAGCGAGAGGGTGTGAAAAGGAGAAAGTAATCAGAGGCAGGGTTTAGATGTTTTTTTAACTGTCAGCTTTTAATTTAAGCTCTCCTGCTTCAGCTCACGTGAGTGTGTGAAGTGTGGCTGCTTTATTGCAGGCAGGGTTTGCACTGGGGGGGGGAGGAATTTAAAAGTCCTGTTCTGAGTGGCGATGGCTATATTTGGATTAATTGCCAGGCACTCTATTCGGATTAAATATTGTCCAAAAATATAGTCCAAACAGGACTAAAACAGAACTAAAAAAGCTTCGTGGGGAAGCACCCTCAGAGTTCCCCATATGCATTCATTCAGAATTCCCCATTCGTACTTGAACCCACTTAAAACGGTTGTATAATTAATGAAATGAGAAAAGTCCTGATTCCAAAAGACGAGTAAGCATCACCCAGCTTGAACCCATTGGCATTCCTTGCTTGTACTCTCTTTACAGAACTGGTTGAAGTGGCTCTTATGGTACTAGATCCCCAACAAAAATCAAAACGAACACTTAGTTTTTAATATCGGCCCCATCAAACTTATCATGACATATTCAACCTTTTAAACAAAATGAATGATTTCTTTAAAAGGTTGGATGTCTCATTTGAGCATCTAAACCAGCAATCGCGGGGGGGTTGATTCAGGGATCACAGGGACTAAGAAATGAAGAAAGAAATGAGGAACAACAGCTGAGTGTTAAAATAGTAAGGAGAAAAATCAGTCATTGGGAAGCATGCTATAAATACAGCATTACAATATAGCCTTGTGATCACTGGATGAGAAAAGGTATATGGGAATACTGGATTTCTTTTTTTAAAAAAATGTTTTGCACTTTTCATCTGCTCAGATTTATTTTGCTATTTATCTTGAGGGTTTTCCTTTGTTTGCTTGATGCTTCCCAATTTCCAGCATCCTGAATGTCTCTTGCATTTGACTGCATACATTTACATTTGCTGCTAATTTCCCTCACCCTTAAAAAGAAAGGAAATGGATTCTACAAGTCTGCTTCTTTTTGCAAATTAACTCCTGGGTACATTTCATGAAATAGGAAGAGAAAATAATGGGAGTGAGGAGATGTATTTATTTATTTTTATTTTAAATTGTGTCTTCCATGTTTATTGTTGATACTTGTCATTTAGCTATCCGAATTGGTCCGTTGAGAATCATGCCTTGACACCCTCCACTTGATGAACAGATAATGCACCATTTGCTTCTTAAACCTGAGATTCATATTTTTTGGCTTCTCCTTCATCCTTTCCTGTGTTTTAGGATGATCTGTGGTTATAGTCCATCCTTTCCTGTGATTTCTGTCCAGCTAAAACAGTCTGCACAACTAAAAACAAAGTTTGTATGAATGTTTACAGGAATCATTGTTGCTTCCAGAAAGTGAAAGGAAGTTTTTGTAGTGGGTTCATAGAACACCCTCGTAGGGAATAATGTTATCTCCTCCATTGTTCCCTATGGCTAGAAAATGCAAGGCTATTAAAGTTTTGTTCCTCATTAAACAAAACCCAAAAAGTATTCAGTGTGCAACCCTTTAGTAAACAGAGTAGTGAAAACAAGAATCTCAGCACATTCAGGGACTTTGACACATCTTGGGGTTTTTTTGGTCATCACACAGCAAGGTGATGTGCATGTTAGTCAAAACACTTGGTGATGCTGTCCATGTAAAGCAGTTTCTGTGGGGGCTCCTAGGCTTTGGGATAGCTTTCTAGAACAGGGTTTCCCAAACTATGGGTCGCGGCCCACTGGTGGGTCACAAGCGGATATTGAGTGGGCCCTGCCTGTAGAACATGGCCCTGCCTGTAGAACGACACACCAACCGACCGAGCCTTTATTCATATTGGTAACGGTTAAATTTCCTAGAGGTGGGTCCCGAGTTGGTAAACCTATATTAGATGGGTTGTAGCCCAGACACCTTTGGGAACCACTGTTCTAGAATGTATACCAAGCACCAACTATTTATTTATTTACATTTTTATCCAACCCTATATCTGAAAATCAGGGTGAATTATAGCGATACAAACGAGGTATAACATGAACTCACTAAAAAAACATAGCAGTGCCTGAAAGTAGGAAGTGAAAGCTGTTTCCTCAGCCAAAGGCCAGGATAACTCACTATGTCTTCACTAATCTTCCCAGCATATATAGTGAAGATGCCTGGCTCACCTTAGTGGAAAAATTATTCCATATTATGGGGACTACCACTGAGAAGACTCCCTGCCACGATGCCCAGCGATCCGGTTAGTGCCTGCCCTCTCTGGGAGTAGCTTGGCCCTGTTAGGATGCTGGGTTCGTGCAACGGCCAAGTGAATACTACAGTGTGGACACAAAACACTGGTAGCAAGCGTTTCAACAGTAAACAAAAACAAGTTTATTATTATACACAAGCAATACTAAAAAGATAATAAGGTTCAGGTATTTGTTGGATTAACTCAGGTTTAACTCAGTAAGTCTCTTAAGGCTAGGAGCTACCCCTTTCTCTAAAGGAAAATAGTTCCCCTTTTAAAAGACAAACCTCTCCACGTTCCTCTCCCTCTGGCTTGCTTCTGCCACAGCTCAAGCCAAGCCAGTGTACCCAAACGTGGCCCTAGATGATCACAAGGCCCAGTCCGTCCTTGCTTGTCCGATCATCCAGCCTGGTCAGTTGCTAGCGAAGTCTCCCTCAGAGCTACAATCCACCCGATTGCCTCCTTCAGAAATCACTCAGCCCAAAAGACCACTGGTCAGCTACTGGTTCCAGCTCCCTCAGGATCAGCTCCTCTGTTCCCTTCAGCCTCAGTCCCAGCACGAAGACCCCTGGTCAACTACTGGTCTGGCTCCTTCAGGTTCAGCTCTTCTTCTCCTTTCAGCTCTTGGCCCAGCATGAAGACATTCTCTGCTGTACTCTGTGTTCATTTATACGCACACCCCTGATCCTGATTGGCTCTAGCCGCAATAAAATGCTGCTGGAGACTCCTAACAGAGGTTGCTGTTCCTCCAGCCTAATTGGTGGGAACTCCTTCTCTAGCCCCTCCAGCACTCAGATCCCCGGACAGCTTTTCCCTCCAAAACCTTACTCCAGCCAATCACTGCAACAGGGCCCGCACAGGATTTCCCGCTCTTTTTGCAGCCCAAATCCCAGGGTTCGCAACAAACTTTGCAACAAGGCTGGCTATTGCAGCTTAGCAAGAAGCCTGCAAAGCCCAAAAGCAAAACAGCCTGCAGCCTGCACCCAGAAACCGTCACACTCCCCCATCCCAGGTCCCCACCTATTTAACTACTAAGATGGTGGTACAACCCAGAAGGGCCTCCCTGGCAGATCTTAAGGCACACATGGGTCAATATGGAAGAAAGCGCTCCTTTAGATATTCAGGTGCCAGGCCATTCACTGCCTACTAATGATGTCCCTTGCAGGATGGAATGGTGCCGCCAGTTGTGAAAGAGGTGACAATGCAATCACTCCTGAAGAAGCCACTCCTGGGCCCAGAGGTTCATCCCAACTATCACCCAGTCAACAATTTTCCCTTTTTGAATCAAGCAATACAGAGGTGAAGGGATGCTCATTCCAAACTTGTCCAATACCTATTTATAGCATTAAAACATCTAAAATAAAAATCATGCCAGTAAATGCATTGCATTATCATCAACTGTGCATCTGTATGTTACTGTCTTCTGTCCAGCCACTCAGCATACCATACTGATGATATCACACTGTAACATTTACATTTATTTTTATTTTCTATTACATCCTGCCCTTCCTTTTGGGCAAAGTATTAGAGGGAGGAGTGGGTGTGAAGGTGCAGGTGCTACCTTGATCCATTTCAGTCTGAGTTCAGGACTGGCTTTGGGGTAATCCTGATGGATGATTTATTTTCGAACAGAGGCAGGAAGTGCTACCGTGCTGACCATACTGATGTCTCAGTAGCTTTTGAAACTATTGACTATGATATCCTCTTAGATCACCTCCATCAGTTGGGAGGGAGGGAAGTGGTTCAGTTCCTTCCTGTGGGAGGTGGGGTGGGATCTCAGAAAGCATTGTATGGTTATTATACCCCTAGGGTGATTTTGCACTTCCCTTCCCGTCTGCTGGACAGGAAAAGAGTGTAATTATCCAACTTTAACTAGCGCTTGCACTTGTGAGCTCTAGGTAACTACAGCCCACACCCCGCACAATCGGTCACTTATCTGCAACTTGTGCAAAACAGAGCTGCCAGGTTGCTATGTGGGTTTGTTCTAGGTTGGAACAACACTAAAAAGGTGTTTCGGACCCCATGTCTTCTTTCCTGGCATTCTTGATGAACAAGATTACAGCTGCATTTTGAACTGGCAGTAGTTTCCTAGAACTTTTTTCAAGGGCAGCCCCTGTGCAGCATTTTTAATACAGTCTACTTTGAATGTAACTGAGGCATTGAATAATTATAATCTCTATTAGAAGCATCTGCCTTGGTTGTGATTAATAGTCACACGGTGGTCTTTCTTGGGCTTTCTAACACAGATCTTTTTAACTAGAAATGATGGTGACTAAACTTTGAACCTTGCATGTGGTAATCATGTGACAGATGAATTTAATATTTATTAAATGTCTGTATATTCTGAGAGATTTATTCTACTTATATTTTACATATTTGTATATAAATGGGTACTCACTGTGTCTCAATTGCATCTTCAAGTGATCTGTCTCTATTCTGTGATTAATATGCATCACTGATGTGTGTTAATCCATTACGCTGTGCTGTCTAATTGCTCTATTATACACAGGAAAGATAAAATATTTATTTTGTTATGTAATGACATTAAAAATACAGCACTTACTGTGTGTCTGTAGCACTATGAAGTACACTCCAAAAGCAAGCAGATTGGAATGAGCACAGGAAGGATTAGTCAAAAATATTGCAAAACCCCTAAAATACATTGTATTTTTAATGACCTTTTTTTCTTTTCATTCTAAAGTTGAAGACAAACCAGAGGTGCAAAAAAGTAAGGAACACTAAGGAAATAAACAATGTATCTGCAGTGATTATATCCATCCAATAAAAGATACTGAATTACTTGTGCATTTGAGCTAATGTGTTCATCCCATATTCTGTGCTTCTTGTAGGCCAGTGTGAGAACAGGCAGCTGAACTAGATGGGTCACTGGTCCAATCCAGCAGGACAGTTCTTACAAGGAGTTTTGAGAAGGGCCACGTGATATTAATGGAGCTTGAATTTGTTACAAAGCCTGGAAATCTGTACCCACCTATAAAAACAGAGGGGGCATCCAGATGGGATGAAAATAGTGCCATTTGGGTATCGTTACAGTGGGGTCACCTCATATATCTTAAGCAACTCCATCATTGTCCCGCTTATTCAGACTTACCTTTCTGGAAAGAGCATCAATTGGAGGTCTATCCAGCACACACGCATGGAGGTAGTCACATGCACGCCTGGGAATTAGATGGCGGTCAAATTACCTGGATAGCACGTGACCAAAATGTGCAAAGACAGTGCTGGGGTTACAATTAAAGAGAAGATGCTACCTCCAGTTGAATTTTCTAAAATAGCTCATTTCTTGTTTGTTTTTAAAAATTCTTGACTGCCTCCCCTTCCCCTTTAAAAATCCATATAGGTAGCTTACTAGCTCTATTTACTGCCTATTGTATTTTGTTCAAAGACAGCATTCACTGCAGAAAACTTTGATTTATAAACAACATTTCCCACTATACCTCTTTGGTCCCATATCTCTCTTTGAAGGACAGTTTTATAAAACAAATGATTGCTATTCCCTCCCCCAGAAATAAATCTCTCATTTAAATTAGCTTGCTTTTATCAATGCCTACCCCACCCTCTAGAAAGATAGAAGGGCTGTTATCCACTAAAATAAATTACCAGAAACAGATGCTTGGATGAAAACAATAGAATAGATAAACTGGCTGTGGGGAAACAGTTATTTAATTCAGACTATGTACTACAGACCAATATTAAATGACCTCTTATTAAGGCATGCAGGTTGCTAATTAGAGCTAACACTGGAGATGTAGGTGACTTTCCAGCTTCCCTCCACCCCTACCCCCCCCAACTTGCATCCATTTTGGAATTTGGGTATCTTCCCTCCCTCCCTTCAATCTATCTAGCCAGAGATTTCACCCTGGCTGACAGCTACGGCAAGCCTAAACTGACAGCTCTTCAAAACCTGCTGAAGAAACCCAGCATTAATTAAGTCATTGCTGGACTGTAATTTCCTTGAGAAGTAAAAAATTCTCACACAAGAAAAGGTTACAGAGACCTTTTCTGTGTCAAAATTACCATGCTGCATGAATATTAATGCTCTTAATGAAGACAACCTTTGCTTCATCAAGAAGGTTCTGGAGCAGGTGCCAAGGATGGAGGGCCTCATTCGGTGGATTCCGCCCCGCACCCTCCGTGAAAGTAGACACAGCATTCTTTCTTTTTTTTCTTTTAAAATCAACATTCTCCGCATGACCTCTTCCTCCCCCTCGCCATACCACGTCCTTTTTTACAGATAGGGCAGAGGTAAAAAATCTTTACCCTCTACTTTGAAATCAAGCATTTAAAGATTTCATTCAAGACATTAGTCAGGGCTCAGAGACAGAAAAAGAGAGAGGGGAGGGGGCTTTGTGGGGCTTATTTATACAGATCTCACACATGCTTAAATAGATCATAGCAGTGTTCATGTCTAATATTGCCCCAGGGTGATCCTGGACACATTTATTCCAAAAGGTTTCTGATGAAAGGAACCATTTAGGAGCCAAGGGGCAGATCTGGCCTCCTCCTCTGGGGCAATGAGATTTTTCTGTTTTACAAGAAGAGCATCTGAGGTGGCGAATATTGTGACTTACATGGTGTAAGGCCTCCTCTTATCAACTGCTTTATGCCTGCCTTTTCACATCCATTGCTTGAAGGGAGACTTCTAAAGAAGTCCTTGTGACGTTCAGGAGAAAATGCGAGCAGAGAGAGAGAAGGAGAACAAATCACAATAATTCATAAAGTTAGAACATTGTTATTAATTACGAACATTTAAACAGCAGTTAAACAAATTCAGGTTATCTCTCTCACACACAAAAGCAAAAATCTTTTGAATCGCAGACAATTAGCATTGTAAAGTCCAGCTCAGAATGAATATAACTATTCAGTCCCTTCAATATTTGCAAAGAGGCCCTTGACAGAGTTCTAATCACCAATATACATTCCATCATTAAGTAAAGACAGTCCTCTCACCTTGCTGCAGAACCTGTAGTGGTACTGAAGATCTGGAATAAAACAAAGGAAACCAGGGGTGCTTCCGCATTTACCTTAGTAAATCCAGATCTACCTCTTCTGGATTTAGTAAGTCGGCGCGCTTGCGCAGAAAGCCTCCTGAAGGCAGGCGCTGCCAGAAGCAGCCCTGGCCAATCAGGAGGCGTGCAGGACACAGGCATGCAACCTCCTGGGACCCCGCGGCCAGAATTGGGGCGACGGCGAAATGGTAAGGAGGGGATCGCTAGGGTGGGCTAGGGAGGACTTCGGAGAAGCTCCCCCTGGCTCCAAAAGCGGCGATCCACTGCTTCTGGGGCAAGGGCGAGCCGTGACAGCGGAGTCCCCTGGCTCACCATGCTCAGCTCCGGCGGAGCCAGTCATGGTGGGCTGGGGGAGGGCCCCGGGTAGGCACGGTTTCACTGTGCGGACACATCCTAAATGGATGCGTTTTCACAGTGAAACACCCATTAAGACTATCTTGTATGTGGTCTTTTTTTAACACCCGTTAAGCACACATTAGAGACAGATAGGTGTGGATGCGGTTGCCCCTATCTGTCCCTAATGGGTACCGCTGTGCAGACACAGTCTACCCATTCCGTTCTGAATGGGTGCCACTGTGCGGACGCAGTTTCCCACATGTGTGCTTAATGGGTGTTACTGTGCAGATGCTCCGTACTAAAAGCGGCTTAAAAAGGTGCCGCTGTGCGGCTGCGTGCTTCCACATGTGTCCTTAATGGGAGTTTAAGGGCACGTGCAGAAGCACCCCAGGCCTGTACAAAATCCAGTCACCAGGTCTCCCTCCATATTGGGTGTGTAGCAGATCCTTCTGGAATCTTCTGATGTAATCTGCAGAATTGATGAAACTTACATGTCATGTCAGTAATGGTTTCAGGCCTTCAGCAAAATGGATAATAAAAGCATGGGTGACACATAAACACTGTCATTTAAGGGTGTCTCTAGACAGGGACGGAAGCACCAAAGCAAATTTGCCATTTCCATGCCCCACAGTAGTAGCGTGGCATTCCCCCCCACCCCGCAAAGTTAAAAAATGATGGATAATCGGCATCTTTATACTGCATGCTGAGGGGTACTTATTACTGCCGCTGACAGAGCTTCCTGTCTGGTGGACTGAAAAGACCTCCACCAGAAATGCAATGACAATTTCCCATTAACGCCTTCTAAATAGAAAAAAGACATACATATCAGATTTCTCTGACATGCTCAATAAAGAAAAGTCCAAATGGCTGACTGGTTTAGACCAGTTACTCTTTGAAGACCTCTTATCATGTCTCATGGCAAATACACTGTCCTTGAAAATATGTCTCTTGGCAAACACACTTTCTTTGAAAATATTCCTCACACCAGCCTGGCTGCTGATATAAATGTACAGCAATAAGAATTGCTTTATACCTAACACATGGGGACAACTCTGGCAGACATGGAGCCGCTTCTAGGATAGAAACAGCTCCACACAGTGCAAATGCCCCACGCTGGGGCATTCCTGGAGTTCTCCAGGGAGGGAGGTGCAAATAGGCTCACGGCAAGGTGCTTTTTCATCTTATGACTGCATTGCCTGGGCGCAATCTTTGCCATATAAAAGAGACTGTCATCTTCCTAACTAATCATTTCTAAAATGTACATGTTCTTCTGCTTAGACCCTAGAATGTATAAGAATGCAACGTGTGAATTGGCCATTAGGTTCATGGTCTTATGCTAAAATCTTTTTGCAGCCTCGGAATGTACCTTGAAAGTCAAGTCAATGGAATGAAATCAGATGTTCTAATATAAGGGTTCGCCTGGGTCATTTTCCTAAAGGTTTGTTAAAAGCAAAATAATTAAGGCAATGAATATTTTAAAGCGAAAGCTAGAACTGAAGTTTTTGTCAGTTCTGCTCTGTTTGTAAGTGCTAATAAGTTTTCAAAGCTTATCTTTTGTTAATTAACTAATGTTAATTATGTCATGTTAATAAACCTGTAGAAAAAGCAAGCTCTCTCCTTATACAGTATTCTCTGTTTTGTACCATGAGCTCAGGGAGAGTCACTGCGTTTTGCATTTTAAGCCTATCAGCAATGAAAAAGATACATGAAGATAAAACATTGCAAGTGGCTGCTGTGATAACACTGTACCTATCACCAGGTAAATATGTTTTCTTTTACCACCTCAGAAAGAAGCATTCCTGTTCAAGCTTAGCAGCCCTCCAGTGGTTCAAAGATAGTGAACAACCATCAAGAAAACTCTTATGTATGTCTTCGGATAGATCTCCCACTTCTAAAATGGCAATGACTGACCAGAAATTAAGTTTTGTTTTGTTTGTTTTGTTTTTGTTTTTAACTTGCAGATTGAACAGTAGCTATGTATAAAGCAAGTTCCAGATTAGGGAACACTCAGAAAATACCCCGAAATAACACTTCAGTGCCATCATGTTATGCACTCAATGGAGAACTAACCTTGAAAGTGTCCAGAAGCTTCAGTGTCAGATGCAAAGTTTGGGGGCATTTTCACACTTACCTTTCTGTCCGCTGGACGGAAATGAGCACAATTCACCAGTGTTGACTAGGGCTTGCACCCACTCCCGCTCCTCATGATCAAATACTTACCTTATTTGGTCTGGGGCCCAGTCCTTCTCTCAGCGCTGCCATTTTGGCTGCAGTGCCCTCTGCGACTGCACATGTATCAGTGCCATCGCCTTGATGGCCCTGATGCTCTGCGCATGTGCAATCATGTCTATGGTGGTTGTCTGAGGTGTCAGTGCACTTAACACAACACCTCAGACAACCCCAGAGCACCGGAAGAAGAGTGAAAGGCTGCTGCCCAGACGCTTGAAGTAAGCTTTCAGGTAAGATTGGTTAACATGCTCCAAACATAATCAACAATTAGTGCACTTATGAGTTGGCACACTTGGAGGCTGTAACAGCCCACTCTATGCGCAGGTGCTCTTCACCAGAAGTTTAATAATAGTGCACTAGAGGCATAGTGTATTTGGGTTGTATTTGGGAACATTCACTCCTTGGCAGTAGAGGGGGACAGGTTTTTAACCTTCTTTTTCTTACCACTAAGGGGACTCAAAGCAAGTGACAAAACTTCCTGTTCTTCTACCCATAACAGTCACCCTGTGAGATAGGTTGGGCTGTGAGAGCTCAGAAAAGAGCTGTGAATAGCCCAAGGTCACCCAGCTAGCTTCATGGAGGAATGTGGAATCAAGCCTGGTGACTACTACATATGAGCCTGGCACTCTAACCACAAGACCATACTGGCTCACTGAGGTATGAACACTGTCTCCCACCCTGGAAATGAGGCATGTGACAACCAAATGGCCTAAGGCTCGCCACTCTTTCATCTTGCTTTCACAAAAGACCCTGAAGAAGGCAACAGAGCAGACACTAAACAGCGGAGATGCTGTCCGAGTCATTTTTCAACATTCTGACGAAGGACATACGGAAGCCCTCCATCATCCTTCCCAGACCACTGTACAGCAGCATGTCTGCACTGGGGGCCACCGGATGGTGTCTGCCATTGTAGGCATAGATATAGTCCATCATGAGCATGTAACACTATTCTTTCAGGAACTGCATTGGTTGCCATTTTCACAATTAATCCAGGATTAAGCTTTTCTTGCTGTGTACAAACCCCAAACAGTTTGAAACTGTGGCCGTTTCTGCACTTGGCCTTATCTCGAAATATATCTTGGGGTAGAGGTTCTGTTGTCTACATGCTATTGCAGACTGTGGTGGGCCCCACCTGAGGCCTGCCATAGTCTGCACCAGCATGCAGACTTAAAGGAGAAAGTCTTGTGTTCATAAATTCTTAAGTAAATAAATAAAAGATAGATAGATAGATAGATAGATAGATAGATAGATAGATAGATAGATAGATAGATAGATAGATAGATAGATAGATAGATAGATAGATAGATAGATAGATAGATAGATAGATAGATAGATAGATAGATAGATAGATAGATAGATAGGCATACTAATGGACCTTAGTGTGGGACTCAGTGGCATGTAGAAGGCATGCCTCCATGTTCCAGACTACTGAGAGATTCATTTTGGGATAGTCCACTAAAGTGTTCCACCAAAATGTGCTGCCCAGGGGCTCTGAGGCAAAGAACATTTGTTCCTAGCCGTTCAGAGTTCTCAGAACTTGGTTATGAAGTTTATGCAAGCTTCAGAGCTAGTGGTGGAGTCTCATTTGAACCAGCACCATTTTGTGGACAGTGCTGTTCTGGTACCGACCAACTGGTCCAGATCACAGCAATGCAGTGTAATGCAGAAAGGCCCTTAATATACCTTTTGTCATTTGCACCATAGGTGCATAGGTGCACAGGGCAATGATACAAGAAGAGACCATTCTGATATATTATCTTCCAGGATTGCATTAAAATGCACAGGAAATGGTGGGGGAATTGTTTTAAGTAGAAATGGAGCTGCTCTCTGAGAGCAGTAAGGTACATGAAAGGTGGGATTAAATATTGGAAAATTGGCTATCAATTATGCCTTCCATTTTTACTTACCACTTGCTCATGATCTAATCACAGTCATAGCTAACTATAAAAATAAATCTGAATATTTACTGTTCTGACACATAATGCCCTATTTATATTAAAAAAGTAAATCAGTGATATATCTTTATGGGTGCTGATGTAATAGCTATTAGATTTATAATACTGTACAAAGAAGAAACATAATTTTATTAGGAGGAGCAATAGTTCACAATCCTGTTATTGTTTATTGCTGACGTCAGGACTGAACTATAATAAGAATCATGTAACACGTGAATATAATAAAAATGAATGTATCTGCTGCCAGGTGACTCTTTTAGCAAAATGCTGGTTTGAGAGGGCAGAGCTTAGTTGCCTTGGATAACTTGTAGTAACTTTGGCAAGCAGTAGCTGGCTATTCAATTATTATAAAGAATCTTATGTCATGAAGTTGATAAAGTAATAATAAAGGTGATAATGTAGGGCTACTTCCTTTAAAATAGGAGGAATGCGCACACTTAATTTGTGTATGTTTTAAAGGAACTCTGAAAGCCGAGGGACAACTACTTAACATCGCTTTGAAGTCTTTTAAAAATTGAGAAGGGATTAAACACAAGATTCCCCTGCAATAGATTTTGCTTGTTTTAAGGCCAACTCCTAAAGGAGATGTTCTGAAAAAGAAACTTAAATTACATGATTTAAGCTGTGCGGTAAGAATTTGGATAAGATCTATTGTTAATATTTGCTAGTTAAGAGTTAGTCCTTATTTTCCATCTGATAAATGTAGCTGTTGAGTAATTTCTTTCACTTTGTTTCTGCATTAAGATGAATATTGTATCTTGGTGTTCAAAATGGCTTTCTGTTCCAGGCAGAGTGAGTGATCAGCAAGTAACTGCTTGAACTTCTACTAGTGGTTTACTTTGGCTTCAAGCCAACTTGATTCAGCCACAAACCAGAGGTTCTGTAATCTCCTCCTGCCTGCCCAGATGTTAATCTATTGTCAACTAGTGGTGGTACACAAAATCATGCACCACATACATACTAACCTTAACCTTAAGCTTACCTGTCCAGCAAATGCACTGGCACCTCAGATGAGCTGAAAGGAACAGAAGAGCTGGATCCTGAGGGAGCTGGACCAGTAGTTGACCAGGGGTCTTCGTGGTGGGACAAGAGCTGAAGGGAACAGAAGAGAGCTGAACCTGAGGGAGCTGGACCAGTAGTTGACCAGGGGTCTTCGTGCTGGGACAAGAGCTGAAGGGAACAGAAGAGAGCTGAACCTGAGGGAGCTGGACCAGTAACTGACCATTGGTCTTGTGGCTGAGTGATTTCTGAAGGAGACAATTGTTGAGGATTGTGGCTCTGAGGGAGACTTCACTAGCAACTGACCAGGCTGGATGATCGGTCAAGCAAGGACGGGCCGTGCCTTGTGATCATCTAGAGCCACGTTCTGGTACACTGGCTTGGCTTGGGCCGTGGCAGAGCAAGTCAGGGGGGGAGGAACGTGGAGAGGTTTGTCTTTTTAAAAAGGAACTATTTTCCTTTAGAGAAAGGGGAGCTGATAGGCTGGAAAGCTGGTAACCTTAAGAGACTCATAGACTTAAACCAACAAATACCTGAACCTTATTTTCCTTCTAGTATTGCTTGTGTATAATAATAAACTTGTTTTAGTTTACTGTTGAAACGCTTGCTACCAGTGTTTTGTGTCCACACTGTAGTATTCACTTGGCCGTTGCACGAACTCAGCATCCTAACAGGGCCAAGCTACTCCTAGAGAGGGCAGCCACTTACTGGAACGCTGGGGATCGTGGCAGTGAACAAGACTCCAGTGGCCATTATCAGTTACTCAGTGACTACTATTTTTCCTTTTGTGACATTCTTGGTGCTGCTGTTGCTGGTCCAATGAGCATCCTCCAAGTCTACCTTGATCAAGACACACGCTTCAAGCACATGCATAAGGGTAGAGGACACTGGGATCATGGTGTAGTGAGGAATTCACCAGGAACTTTTACTCCCACTTATCAGGCTGTATGGGGTATGTGCATCCCTACTGATGTCATTTCCTCCGGGTCTGTTTTGCCTAATAAAAAAGATAAACAAAATGGCGGTGGAGTAGAAATAGGGAGGACATGGCAGAATGCCAAGTCATATTCTGTGATATTAGCCACATTCCTTTAGCTTCTGACCAGACTGCTTCATTGCATGTAGGTCAGCTGTAAACCAAGGAAGCCTGTGTGTTCCATCAGAATGTTGAGAACTCTTGGGTATGATTGTATTGAGATCCTTCCTCGCCTTCAAGTTTCAGAAGGTGATAAGACTCTTTGCAGGAGCATTGTTCGTGTCAGCCAGGAATTCCCCAAGAGCATTTTGAAATTAAATAGTATCCATATGTCTCCTGTGGCAAATGATAATTACCAGTCCATCCCCCACTTGGTAGGAAAGTGACACCCACAGTCCAGTGGTCGATCCATGACACAGAACTCACTCTGGCCCATCTATTAACAGATGCCTGCCCTGTCCCACAGATGCAAAAACTAATTCAAGGCTATGCCCTCCAATAACAGTAGGAGTCAAGATGTACTTAACTTCATGGTTTCCATAGATGCCATGAAGTCATGAACTGGAACACTTCCAGCATCTTCTGTATGGAAGCTGAAGTCCTTCAACACAAAAATAGTTGGGTCAGCAACACCACTTCTGAAACAGCCTCAAAGAGTTTTGATACAGAGAGTATGGTTTGGGTAGTACGGTTTGGGTAGTACGGTTGGTGATACACAAGAAGCATCACTATTCTGACTTTGTAGCCCCAAATCATACCCTTAACCCCAGCTGTTGACTGGGGAGAGTGTCTAATGAACATGATAGAATCTTTATGGACTGTGGCCACATCTCCACTATTTGATATGTTTTAATCTCATTGTATCCCGCCCTGAGACCATTTGGTGAAGAGCAGGATATTAATTTTCTAAGTAAATTTTCTAAATAAATATGAGAGCAGCCATGCATCAAAAGAGTGTGATTTTTCCACTGCTCCACAGATATGCAAGTCAAATTGTGTTTTTATGTTGCAAAGAATTTGGGTTATAGTAGCAGTGTTCCTTCTCTGTGCCCTATAAGTCAGGGAATTCTCCCATGACCAACAGAGAATCACATTTGGGCCAATGTTCCAATACCTTTTTCCATTCCACACTTAAAGGTGTTTGCATTGGTTGCCAATTTTAGTCACTTTAGTGATGTAGCTTCAGACGCTTTTATACTGTGAAATGAACAGCAGGCTAGATGGACCGAATCTTTACAAAAGCCCAGGTTTCAGTGGAATGAGTTCTTAGGCAGGTTTTGTTTATTATTTATTAAATGTGCATACACATCCTTAGAGGCTATGCTATGCCTTCAATGCAACTCTCCTACAACAAATTATGAAACAGTGAAAATAAAGAATTTGCTTTTATAACACACTTTTCTCATCCTTAAGGGGACACAAAGTGTTATTTTTCCCAAAGTCTCTATCTAAAACTAGGAATACATCATCAAAGGCATGACAAGTATCTTGAGGAAGATTGGACCAAGCACTGTTTCCTGTACCTCAGAAAGTGGGAGATACCTCCACCAATCCTATAAATTGTCAAGCCCTAAGGGGGTGGGTTGAAAATGCAGCAGCCTCTGCTGTGGTTCTGGCCACTTTCACTTCCCTTCCTTAGGGTCTTTCTGCCCCTAAGGCCTGTGACTGGAATCAGTGGGTCTGGAACTGCCAGGCTCACAGATTCCAACCACAGAAAGGCATTGCTGGGATCAGTGCCTTCTGCATGACTGTGCTGATCTAGAGCAGCCCACTCCACAGCCTTGAAGCTTGTGCAAGCTTCACATTGGACACCGAGGCCTTGTGGAAGCATTTTGGGCTAACCTTTGGGTCATCACCTGAAATTACTCTCCCAGTAATTCTGAGCATGGAGGCATGGCTCTCCATGACACAACCACCTTGTTTGGCATCAGTGTCCACTCGTCCATACAGTAGTCATGTTTAAATGTGAATACCGGTAATTGTGATTATGCTCTGCTAATGTAGACAGGCAATACCTGTAGGGGGGTAGGGATAGAGGGCACAGATCTGTTTCAAAATATGCATTGATGAGGCACAGAAGATTATTATAGATACCCCTCATAAATCAAGTTCCCATGCAGAAAGGGCCAATGTTTATCTCCCTCCTGCTGTTGTTGAACCAGGACTACTACTTCTAGTGGTTAGGGAGCCAGACTCTTATCTGGGAATACTGGGTTTGATTCTGCACTCTTCGATGAAGCCAGCTGGGTGACCTTGGGCTAGTCGCAGCTCTCTTCTGAACTCTCACAGCCCCACCCACCTCACAGGGTGCTCTGTTGTGGGGAGAAGAATAGAAAAGCTTTGTCAGCCGCTTTGAGTCCCCTTAAATGGGTGAGAAAAGTGGGGTAGAAAAGCCAACTCTCCTCCTCCTCCTCCTCCTCCTCCTCCAAGTTGCTTCTGTTGAGGATGTTTAACATTATCTCTGCCTTCCTTCAGTCTTTATTAGAGAAAATCAGCCCCCAGCCCTGGGCACTTCTGCTGGTACAAGTACTGTCTGTTACAAATCTCACCCAACAGGATGCAATAAGTGTTTTAACATTCTTTTTTATTGCTTTAATATCTGTGCTGTCATATCTCTTAAGTTTTCATTGTGTGCTACCTGGATTCTCTCCCCCCCCCCCTCATTTTTGCCTTATTATCTGACCTGGGACCGTTTGGGTACGTTACAAACATGAAAAATAAAATAAGTAGATGCAAGTATACAGAATAATTGAAGTCTAATAAGTTCAGGTTTATTGTCTTTCAGTTTATCACTGGGAGCCATCGGGCTTTAGCTATTGTTAGCATAAAGTAAAGAAGACTAAACTTTTCTAGCATGCAAATAGACCATTTTGGAAAAGTCTGTTGAGCCCTATGGAAAAGACATTCAATTGTACAGTATTTCCATTTAGATACTTTTCTGAAACCCCCAACCTTTAATCAGTATGATTCTTTATGGTTCATTGTTCCAAATAAGATTGCTGCCTGGCAAGTACTGGAGATGCCACTTTGTTACATTTAAACTGCTTACGAGACAGCACTCTTATCTGCTAAGAAGCAGCACAGCCATACATATTTATTTATATTTGAACTCTTGCCCCCTGTACTATACTGTGGGTCATGTATCTGCTTCAAAGCCACCTGATTAATTTTCTACTAGAATGCTAGATACAGCTGTTAGACTGTATCAGGGACCCATGCATTAAAGAATTCCTTCCTTCCTTCCTTCCTTCCTTCCTTCCTTCCTTCCTTCCTTCCTTCCTTCCTTCCTTCCTTCCATTCTTAAGCAACTATATAATATCTCTGTATAAAGAAGGTATTTTCAGTGAGGCAGAAATCCTGCTGAATGTCTAGAAAAAGCAAAGACTCCAAATCAGAGACAATTTTGAATTCTGTTTTTTTTAAAAAAACTTTTTTAAAAAATCAAAACATAACTCTCTGTGTAGCGGGATACATTCACAGATTGTACATTAAAATAAACTGATGGTTAATGATGTAACCTGGTCAATAAATGAACTACAGGAGTCAGATTCCTAAAAACGGCATGATCTATGAAAATGGGTTACATTACAGAACTCTCTTAGCATATGTTAGCTCACTTAAACCAGATGTTTTAGAAACATTCTTAGAGTTCGGTACATGACCTAATCCAGAGATATCTGTTATGAGGTTCTGATATGCACACAGTTATCTTGCTTCAAGACTTTTTGACTAGTCAGTTTTATCATTTAAATTCTAAACTATTGAGCTATTGACTTCATGGGAGAGCCTTGCCTGGAAGATCAGCCATTGGTGCACTGACATACAATTTCCCCAAAAGAAAGAAGAAAAATCTACAAGGATGGTATTCTGGCTTAATGTGGGATCCATGTCCAATACTAAAAAAAATAAAAATAAATTGAATAACGGGTACAGTATCAAGACTTCTGATTACTGCCATTGGCAAAGCATGTGCTGTTTTTCTTTTCACAGAGCATTATTTCCTCTCTTCTTGAATGTGAAAGGCATTTGCCCTGGCCTTTGGTTAAATGGGGACATACTTTTCCCTTCCAACTTGCAGGTGCTAATGTTTTTAATAAATACTGTTATTGTTTTAATAGTTTGATTTTAAAAGTTGTAACCTGCCTGGAGACCTCTGGGTATAGGGCAGGATAAAAATGTAAACAAACAATCAAACAAATAAATAATATGAATGGTTGGAACTCAGCAAGGGGGAAAGACAAAGCCTGGATATTCCAGAATAAACTATGTTTTATTCCAGAATATACAAATATAGCAGGATAAGTAACCAACATGTGGATGTAGACTAAGTCATGACCAGAAGACAACTGTACATTCTTTGGCTTCCTACTTTTTTTGTGGCTTATCATTCATGATGAAAAGCTGCTATGTTAAACTTATCAGAAAATATGTCTTTCTTTGCATTCTGTTAGTCCATCAGCCTAATGTAAATTTCACAAAGATTGATTCAGTGGTTTCTTTCTGACACATTGGTGACAAATCTCACTTTGGTTTTTAAAAAAAATACCTTTGTGTTTTATTTTTGGTGTATGCATATTATTGATAGCCTGTTCGTTCCCCTGCTTATAATTTTGAGAGTGAAAGTGGTCTGTCCTGAACACCTTTACACATTTGGCCAGAAAACCTTGTATGGTAAGCAACAGTCTGGTTCAATACACATCTCTGACCTGCACTGAATGAGACTGTTAGGAGGTTTTGTGGTCAAATGTGGTAAACCCACTCAGCACAGATCCCTTTCTCTAATGGAATTGCTGTAGATATTACTAGAAACGGAGCAAAATGAAGAGCATTTGTTCATGCTGTCACCAAGAGTTGTACATGATTCAGCGGCAGTTCCAATCAACAACTGTCTCCCTAAGAGACAATTTTGCATTTTTAGTGGGTAAATTTCAATTTTTCCCCTTGCTTATTGCTTTTTGGCAAGCAGATGGTGTGCAGCAATATTGTCCCATTTATAAAGAAGGTTGCTTTAATTCCTCTGGTTTAGTAGCAATGGTGATGGGATAGAAGCGCCGTCTGCACTTTCTGCTTGCTTTCTTGTCCCCTTTGCCGTACGCTTTTTGGGGAAATCAAACAAAATCAGGTAGCAACATGACACAATGCCCTTTAAAGAAAAGTGGGGTCTCCTTTATACCAAAGTTCAAAAGCTCCTTTGTAGACACACAGAAATTTAAAGTGTGGATGAGCCAGAATAAGGAATGATGGCCATGAGGGAAGTGTGACCTTGGGCTGAAAACTTATCTCCTACTCCTGTCATATAGCTTTACCAATCAAATTCAGCTACAGTGTGCTGGTTATGTTTACTTGACAGCAAACCCAGATATACCCTTCACAACGCCTGAAATGACCTTTTTCTAAATTCGGCTATCTGCAAATTATGAAAGTTATATACCAAGATATCAGGATGGCACTAGCTTGGTGAAGAAGGCTCCTCTACATTGTCCCACTGTATACAAATTATTTCATTCAGAGGGAAGAATGAGCATCCATGTGTGCTGCATCTTAAAAAGATTGTGTGACGCAATATTCCTGTTGCCTGAATTTGACTTCTGAGAGAGATTAGTCCATTGCCAGAAGAATCAATGAATCAATGGTTTTAGTCTGTGACTGTAAATAAAATTCATTCATTCATTGCCAGAAGGAATATTAATAGTACATGGGTTAAGGGAAAGCAACATGTGTTGGGGCTGAAAGGAAGGGAAGGAAACATGACCATAAAGTTCAATCTCTAATTCTGTAGCAGGAAGTAATTAGGGACAACTATGTCAGGAATTTAGAGGAGACGTTGTTTCGGATTATATTCTTGAATAGGAACCTGGACGTTGTCTGCCATAGTCTGCACTGGCAAGCAGATGGCAGCCCCCTATTCTGGAATATAATCCAGAATAAGGCCCGTGACAGAAAGGGCCTTGCTTACCACGTGGTATTAAAACCCATGTTTTCCCATTTCCTGGACATAGTAGAAGACGTTTGATATAACAGTGCAGTTGAACCAACGTCTCTTTTCTGTGTCTTTCAGTCTTAAAATGCACCTTTAAGCTATCAAATACCTATAGCAGATGTTTTGTTTTTTTAGGAAAAAATAAATATCAGACAGTGTCACACAAGGGCCACATCTACATCTGTTACTGTAGATTGAACAAAACAACATTGAACTGTTAGGAAGTCGGGCAAGTCACGGCTGCAAAATGTCACGAAGAGGGCTCATGGCTAACCTCAGAACTGGAGTTGTCAGCCCAGACTGAGAGGCCAGTGGGAAAATATTTGAAATAATCCACTGAGAGTTTAAAGACAAAAACAAGCCACACTCTTTTAGTGTGCTCACCTAATGCACATTAAAGCATGAATGCTTCTGGAGCGTTCAGTTCCCAGCATCCCATCCTGTATAATAGGGGCTAGAATATGCCAATGGCATCCTAGTAAATGGGAAACTTTTACTGATTTCTCTCTTTTGTCTGGCAATAGTTAAAAAGGAAAAAAAAATCAAGGATTTCTTTACATTGATGCCTTATGGCTGTAGACCATTCTTGATTTTATTTGATTCAGTTGTTTTTCCTTGTTAGACCGAAAAAATGGTATTTTAATTTTTAATGTAATAAACCATACTTAAAGATTGTGTCCCTTGTCTCTTAGTCTCAAGTTATTTGCAGTACTGTGATCTCCTTTGATCTGCAGTGCAAATTTAAAGGAGCTTCTCTGTCATCACCAGAATGCACTTCACTGGTATATATGTAGTAAATGTTGAGATAGATAAGACAAGCCCTTTAGAATTCATTCATTAACCTTGAGTATTTTTAGATACAATACAGTAGATTTATCTTTAGAGGCTTTAACTCACTAAGCAAAGATTTTATACTAAAATGATTTAAATTTCATATAACACACACACACACTGGTCTATTATAGTGTATTATTCCATTAATGCTGATCTGGAGAATTTGGAAGACATTCCAAGTGCACTGATCTGCTAATTTATTGCTGTGGTCCCCTTCAGGTTACGTCAAAGCTGTGCAGCAGCTCCAGTGTCGCTGCACAGGATCTTCTGGCCTGCCAGATTGGCAGACTGGAAGCTTCACAGGGATACTGAATTGGCTTCCAGGCTGCCAGACTGGCAGATCAGAAGCTTTGGTTTCCCTGCAGAGCAGCTTCCTGTCCATCAGATGAGAAGCTCCATCACCACCACCGGTGGTGGAGCATTCCAAGGTAAATTCGCATTAAAAAGATGCTGATGGAGGCACCCACCATAAAGCTGCAATGTTTGTGATTAGTCTCTTTCTGGATGGGTTCAAGTAGACTGGCCTCCTATTTCAAATGGAGATTGCTTTGAATTTTGGAATGTACACATAGGGATACATGGCTCTACCTCTGCAGTGACTCCATGCAACTCCATGCAACAGGAAGCTGTGCTGCTATATTTGCTTACACAAACATGGATACCCATGTAGCTAGGAGCCAGTCACTGATCCTTAAGTGCTAGTGGGGAAGGGTGCCCATACATGGTGCAGGGTGGAACAACTGTGCACACCAGAGCAAGCCCAGGTCACAGTGGTCCATCTTCAGCTTATCTCGGCTCCCCCTTCAAGTATTCTGTGTCTCCATTTTGCCCAGTACTTTCTGTTCATGCAAAAGGACCTTTTCCATTGTTCAAAAGATTCATGGGGAAAAGCTGGTGACCCTCAATGGTACCTCTACCCTTGGTATCCAGTTTCTGTCAACCAAATTGTCATAGAAACCTGCTTCAAGCATAACTTTTTAACAGAGGCATGAAAGCAAATGCTTGAAAATGAATCAAGATTAATTTATGAGTAAGGAGACAAAGATATTGAAAGTTGCATTCAGCATTATGGAGTATTTATTCAATTTTTTACAATTATGAGCCTGAGTTTTGCAATTTCAATAACTATCATGAGAAAGGGATCAGGGTCAAGACCCGGTCTGCCTGTCTGCCTTCCCCAGACTCCTGGGCCAGGAAACTTCCTTTGGGGTTCCTCCACGGACATCCCTATGTAGTTTTCCTGGCAGAGATACAAAACCAATTTATTATTGCATATTTCCAGGAAAGGTGGGGCCTGTGCCTAAAAAGCTTGGTTGGCCTGGAGCCCAAATCTGAAGCAATGATATATACCTGAAGCTGGGAGAAGCTACAGTACAGAGAAGGTGGGTACTGCTTTCCCCCTTTGCTCCTATTTACAGGCCTGTGTGTCTGAATTCTACCTTTCTCATCTGCAAACTGCCTGAGCAAGCTACCTGAGGCATTTCACAGCTCTCCTCTCTCAAATAGCTGTCCTGTACAACAACTATATGAAAGTGTGGACATTCTTACCATGAAACGATTTCCCTGCAGGAAACAAAACCTACTTCTCTCAGCCTTCCTGTCTGCACTATCCACATTCTCATTCTACTCATTAGGTATGACCTGTCAGGCGGGCCTCTGAAATATCATAGCACAGGGTGACAGGTTTCAGGGAGTGACAAAGTCTCTTTGCACACCACAGAACAGCCAGTCTACCACTTTTGTATGACAAAAAGCGAACCAGTTTTCTCCTCCCCCCACAGAGGAGTCTCTTCGCTTCCAATACTCTTTTGCTAGATCACTTACAGATGGTTAGAAAATATGAAATAAGGCTAATTTTTGTGACACAATACATTAAGATATTGAAAATACATGCTCTGGAGAAGCAAAATGAAAAAGACTGTATGTGAGAGAAACCCATCAGGTTATTATCTTTTATAATGGCAACTGACAGCTGTCTAGCAAAAGCAAGAGTGTGAGGAATCTAAATAGATGTTGAGGAGAACAGAATATGGCAGCAAGGAGAAAGGAGACATTAAGCACATTTAAATAGCACTGATTTAGAGGGGAGCAAAGCTGCCTCCAGACTTGTGGAATAAATCCGCAGTTAAAAGTAAAAGCACAGCGTACAAACTGTACAGCAACAGCCGGCTGTCCCAACTTGAAAAGCAGCTCCATAGCTTCCCCATTAGAAGCTGCGAGAGATGAGTGGGAGCGCACCGTCACATGGGTTGAGGCAGTCAGTCATATTTGACCCGCTCCCTTCCTGCTCTCATCCCTCTATTCTTGCCTTTCTGCCTGGACTGGATGGAAACTGCATAGTGGGTGTCATTAAATTAGCATTAAGACAAGTGTGCAGTCACAATGGGATAATGTGATACCATGACAATTCATTGATCATTGTGTGTGATGACTTGATTGCAACTGCACATTCCACTCTGCAGTATAAATGAGTTTGGACTCAGGCCAATTGACACATAGTCTTAATTCCACTATTCTAATTAGTGTGACTGATAACTGCTTAATCTAACAATATATAAACGATTGTTTTCATTCCATTATTCACAGTAGGGATGCACATGGATATTCAAAAGTCCGATTGGAATCAGTTGAATGCTGACATTCGAATTCAAATCAGATTTTCAAAAATCCGTATTTACACATTTGGACCAATTATGGATTTTTGAAAATCCGATACGGATTTTCGAATGATTCAAATGTGTAGATCCATATCTATTGCATACGAATGTCCATGAAAATTATATGTAATGTGGGATGAAAACAGGGAAAATACAGGGAAAATATGGATTCACACAAATTCATATACAGTGGTACCTTGACATACGAGTTTAATTCGTTCTGTAACCTTGCTCTTATGTCAAATCGCTCGTATCTCAAAGCAATTTTCCCATTAATCCATTCCAGCTCCCAAAACACCACCTCAGTTGTTTTTGTTATGTACTGTACTGTATTTACATACTCGTATCTCAAATCTTGCTCTCATCTCAAAGCAAAATATCACTCGCTCGGCGGCTTGTATCTCAAAACACTTGTATGTCAGGGCACTTGTATGTCGAGGTACCACTGTAATGGATTTGAATCTTATTGACATTCGTACATTTGGATACAAATCGGATTTTCAAAAATCTGGATTTTTGACATTCAAACTGAATTTTCAAATACTGGATTAGACTCAAATTCGAATGCACAAAATACATTCGTGCACACCCCTAATTCACAGTAGAATTTATTTTCTCTATTCTCCTTAAGCAGGATACTTTGAATTACAAAGTCTCTCTGGCTCAAAATAGAGATCATACAAGCTGACTGGACACACAGGAAATTAGTAGGTGGTAGGGATGTGTACGAATATTCATAGCATTAGTTATTTGTTCAAATTTGGATGAATTTGGACATTTGTACATATGAATGTTTTGGAACATTTGTATGAATAGTTCATACATTTGTTAAACTGTTATCAGATATGTATCAATACGTATGTGTTCTTATAGGATATGTATCGGATACATATACGTTCATATAGGATATATATCTGATATGTATGAGTTTGTATAGGTTCCGTATGCAGGATCCGTATGCAGGATCTGTATGTATTCATATTGAATATTTGTACAAATGTGTATGAATACATTTGTATCAAATAGAATCCTACCACATTTGAAGGGGATCAATTCGAACAAATACAAATTTTCTAACATTCAATTTGTTATGAATCAAATGCCAAAAAACCCATTTGTACCCATCCCTAGTAGATGGTGCTTGCAGCTGTGAAATATAGACCCAATATAAAATGGTGGAAGACTCTCTCCCATAGATACTGCAGAACACGATAGGCAGAAAAGTGGCACATTTGGAAACCTCGATTCTGTTTGTCCAAATTGGGTATTGTAAGACTAGGAATGCGGCTGGATTGAGTTGAAACCTTCCTGGCCTATGGTTCAGGACCATGAGGGTTATGGAGCAAGGAACAAATCTCCTGATCCCCCTGAGCTGTGTTTTGGTCCACAGCACATTACAATGAGGTTCAGGAAGAGATAAGCACGGCTTCTAACTGGACAATTGTCCCCCTTTCCACTGTCTTCTTGGAAATGGTTTGAAGGCCACTGCTATGTATTATCCCAATTTAAGGCAGCTTCCACATTCCATTCCATGCATTAGTGCAGAACACAAAGCTTGCTTTTTGGCTCAAATCAAGTCATTCAGACCAGGCAGCTGTGTTCATGATGACCGTACGTCTGTGCCTAATGTTGGAGTATTTTAACAGTGTGCTCAAAAATGGCTCATTTCCAGAGCCCAGCAAAATGGCACTGGACTTTGTGTGCTGCTTAGGCTAGTTCTGATGTGTACTAGCTCATTACCAGGAATTCCTTGGAGGCTGCTTTGGAGCAGTCTCCAGCATGATCTTTGTTTCTCAGGATGACCTTTTAGCCATGTGTAGGTAAAGCATTCCCCAGGGACCATATGGAAGCTGCCAAAGAGGAACAAAAAGCCAAATTCAATCTAATTTATCATTTCTCCAGCACTAATTTTGCAGGGCTAAGTATTTAATGCATTGGGTTATGCAAACACAGGAATGTACTTGACTTGTTTCTTATCCTCTGCGGATGTGCTACACACCTATTCAGGTTGCCTCCAAGCATCCATGCAGCACTTACTTAATTTGCATTATTTGAATAATCTGGAATAATGTACATCTAGACATTTTTTTCCAGACCATCCATGCTTTATGCTGGATTATCCAAATAATGTGAATTAAGAAAATGCTATCTGAAGCTTTACTTATTCTGCTATACTTGGTTATTGGTGCTTTATTCCAGAATATCCTAAAAAAGTAGAATAAGTAATTGACATCTGGATGTGGTAACAGTTTGCTCCAGGCAAAATATGAAAGACCTTATCAAAGCTGTTCACATATATTAAAAGCATTTCTGAAGGTGCAGAGCAATCTCAGATAGTATGAAACCAATCTAGATAGATCTGCATTTGCTAGCAAATAAAATCCAGTAAGTTAATGCTGAACTGGAGGCCCAAGAGAAAACTCAGAATTATGGCATGGAAAAATGGTCACAACAGCACTCCAGACTGAATGAGAGAAGCTAATTAAATATAGCTGAAGCCCAATTGAAGAATGCCACACTAAGACTTTGAATATGATATCCTGATGCTTCCTTTCTAGTCTTTATGAGTTACATTTTAAAGATCATTTCTCGAAGAGAAAAGGCCGTATCTTACCTACCTATGTATCTTCCTTGAATATAAACTCTTGAAAAATTATAACAACTAGGAACCCAACCAGCTGGTATCAAACACAGTATATCCAAACACGTGGAAGGCTTAGAGACCCATTAATTGCCTGAGTATTGATTATTTTGGTACTTGCCAACTTCTCCAATCAATGTAACCTCCAGTTACAACCCGAGCTTTATATCTTATTGTCGTCCTTGAGTATGACTGCTCTGAAAAATGTGAACCATTTCACAATGACATTGAAGCATCTTGGGAAATGCATAAGAGGTGGGAATGTGATATAGAGGAATCCCAAAAAGCATGCTCGGTTGGAAGTACTAGTTCCATCAGTGTGAGTTTTTAAAACATCTGTCTTGGAAGCAGTCATATATTGAAAGTATGGCGGCCATGGCATTGATCTTGGATACAAATAACTTCAGCATGAAAGAAAAATTGTGTCCTTTCATCAAATTATTTGTTTTTTTTAATGGTTTCTGGTGAGGATTTTTTAAAATGTTTTTTCTTCTTCAACTGAAGATTCATGTATTGCTACTGCAGGCCCAGATAATATATGAACTTTTTCAATAATCATAATTGACTGTGTGTCGCAAACCCCATGCAAACTTCTGTGTTCACAGAAGCCATCTGATATCAAATTAGCTACCAATGGTAGTATATAAACACTAACCCCAATTCCATATTCAGCCCTGCATGCCTAAAGCAGCATTTGCACAACTTCAGATTCTGTTGGCAGAAGCATTCTATTTGTAGCACAGAAACATTGCTGCCAGGGAACTTTCATTCCTTGGCTTCAGTGTTTCTGGCTGGAACGGTTTTCTTAAACAGAGGAAAAAGTCCCGGAAATTGACTGCTTTCTGTGCTTGAGAAAACTGGATTGGTCTGTTCCTTCCAAAGAATGTGCACTGTTGAGGCAGAAAAACAGAAGAAAGTGAAGAAGAAGAAGAAGAAGAAGAAGAAGAAGAAGAAGAAGAAGAAGAAGAAGAAGAAGAACAGAAGAAAGTGAAGAAGAAGAAGAAGAAGAAGAAGAAGAAGAAGAAGAAGAAGAAGAAGAAGAAGAAGAGTTGGCTTTTCTACCCTGCTTTTCTCACCCATTTAAGAGGCCTCAAAGCAGCTAAGAAATCTTTCTATTCTCCCCACAACAGAACACCCTGTGAGGTGGGTGTGCTTGTGAGAGCTCAGAAGGAGAGCTGTGACTAGCCCAAGGTCATCCAGCTGGCTTCGTAGAGGAGGGTGGAATCAAACCTGGTATTCCCATATAAGTGTCCAGCTCCTTAACCACTAGACCAAAATGGCTCAAAGAGTGGTGTCAGAGTGCTTTCTTCTGCTCTGCCATCAAAGTACTGCTTGATGGCTGCAGGTCCTTGTAGCCCGCATGCCCTTTGAGTCTACCCATGGTACCATTAGGGTGCTGTGCATACCTTGCTTAAGTGTGGAACAGCCTTTGTAGTCATATAGGCAGTTCCCTGAGATAGGCAGTGCCCAGTGCCATTTCATCAGGCTCATGGAACTGGCCCCAGAAGTGTCCCAGTTTTAGCAGGTTAAGCCAGAATCAGACCTTGGGAGAGTGAATAGCCCCGACCCACAGCACTGTCTACTGCTCTGGTCTTGGCCCAGATCAAGCCAAGACCGCTTTCTGCATTGCATGTGGCATATGCACCTGACCAGAAACATTCAATAGCTTCATTTTATTGGGGAAAAAGATTTTTTTTAGAAAATAAAAAATAAAATACTGTATCCTAGAGTCATCATGCTGTTAATATGCTATTCACAGCATAAAAAAACTGCCCAGAGAGAACTGTTGGGATTTGTAGTTTTCTGCGCCTCTGCCCAGCCCCTGCTGAGTCTCAGGCATATGTACATGACAGAAAGATGTTCTTTGTCATATAGAGGCTTGGCAGGGGCAAGGAAAGGCCAGCAACGTCATTGCATAGCCTGCTTCTTCCTGGTTGCAAAGAAGGCAAAGAGGGGAAGCCAGAAGAGTGATAAAGGCTGGTGAATGCTGCCTACCTACCTACCTTTCGTGTAGCCTCCCAGTAGAACTCCACATCTGCATGGATGTGGCATTGGACTGGGAGACTGTATGCAAAGTGATTTCCAAAGTAGTCCCAAGTGGTAGAGCAGTCCAGCACTTGTAAATGTCAAAGAGCACGTTGACCAGTCTACTGGACACAAAGAACTCTGTGTCATTTTGCCAGGCTCCTGGAAGTGGTGCTGGAAATATATCACTTCTGGGCATTTGGATAAAAAAAGCTGTGGCCAGCAACTTCAGAGGCTTGCAACTTTCATTCTTGGCCTCCAAAGCTAGACCAAGATGGGCTCTCCATAATGTAAACAGTCCTTTGTATGGACCACCAACCACTCTTCTGATTTTGGAGGCAATTGCTAGTTCTGGTGCAAGATCAGACCTGCAAGGCATGTGGTAATGAATGCCATGCAGAGCTTGTCATAGTTGCTCAAATCTACAACAATCTAGGTGCACAATTGTAGCAGATTCAAGAGAGGTGTTTAGTTAATCAACTTACCATGACTTGTAGGATCATTTTCAGATGTTGAAGCATGAGAAGGTGGCCCATGTTCTTGTTGCTGATTCTTCTCCCTCATGACCTATAAAGGCTAGCTGCCTGGGAACACTGAAGTATATCCAAGTTAATGCCTCAGGGCAGGACAGGGTAATGTCAACATACTACAAGATGTCCGTGATACTGCCCCTCCTGAAGAAACTTCTGAACCTAGAGGTGTTATCAAACTACTACTATAATGCCAACATCCCTTTCTTGAACAAGATGATTGAGAGGGTGGTAGCTGATTATCTGGATCCATCCCATTCTGGTTTCAGCACTGAAACTACCTTGGTGGCTCTGCTATATGACATTTTATAAGAGATAAGAGGAGTGCCACCTGATTGAATTGTCTCTCAGCAGCTTTTGATACCACAGATCATGGTATCACACTAGATGAGCATACTTGAAAAGCAGTGAATCTCAGGACCTGCATGGTGGAGAACCCATAGCATCAAATGGCCTGAGGGTTTCAGGATCCATGTGATTCTTCACACATCAGGCCACCATCCTGCTGAGCTGGAACTTAGTATCAGAAGCACTTTTGTCCTTTAGCAGTGCTCTTCTGCCTTCCTGCCACTGTGCAGACAGCAGCAGCTACCAGAAACAATCTATCCACCTTATTGCAAAGAATGCAGAAAGTTGATGATTTATGGAGTCACTCTCTGCAACTTCAAAAATACGGGCCAGATATTTAAGTCTGCAGTGTCATTATACATGGAGATGGTCTGCATCGCCATGTCTACGCTGGGAAGACATGACAAAACTTACTTGGAGGCCCCCATCACAGCAACTGCCTAAAAATCTCCATGTGCACCCACAGCAGCAGGAAGCGAATCAGTTAAAACTCTTCCTAAACTATGGTTTGCTGACCTCACAAAGCCCAGGCTAAACAGTGGTTTAGCATGAGATGGAAGAAGAGGTGCATGCCCACACCTGGCACTAAGCATAATGTGTAAACCTCCTTCTTCATCTGTGCCCTGGATTTGAAAAAAGCCAGGCAAGTAAGCCCCAAACAGAGGAAAAGGGCTTAGTAGTACAAAAGCAGATCCTAAAATGCCTAAGTTTGTCTCAGAGAACAATAATGGACATAGATATCTATATTCTTGCTGGTTATTAAGAAAAAACAAATTATGTGAAGCTCTTCTTAATCTTCAAATAAATGAATTAAAGTTCCTGCAAGAATTTTTAAAAACAAAATTACCTACTTATCTTGAAGGGGATGATGATCTATTTAAATCATTATGTTTCTATTGTATATCTAAATATTGAAATTCATCTCTGGGAAATGTCGACCAGAAAGTGAACAGAATCTCCATAATAGTTCTAATCTTTCATTATAATATGTGCACCAGAGGGTGCTGTGTTGTGAATCTGTGCAGGAATATTAGCAATTCTAAAACACATTTAAGATTTTTTTTAATCTATAAGTAAAATGGCTAACTATAGATGTTGGCCTTCTTGTAAGAGAAGAAGGAAAAAATAGCACAGCTTTCAAGCTGCAGTCCCCCCCCCCCCAAATGAAATATGTGATGTGGTGTTTTCACCAACTGTCTAAATAAAGGTTTAGTGAGTCACTGAGGGAAACAGAAAATCTTTATTTTAAGAGCTGCAGAGCTGAAGCTTAAGAGTTTTCTGTGAAAAAAGCTTCCCTTAGGTTTGTAATTTAAACATTATCCATCTGCTATTTCCTCCCAGGTCTGCATTTACAGCAAATCTGAGTTTTTCTTTTAAAAATGTCCTGATTGGTCCACAATGTCTGTGGAGATGGATAGAATCCTACTTTACTGATCTATTAATGCTAGTTTCCTTCCGGTCTAAATGGAAATGGAGGCTTTTCTCCTTAATGTCTGAATTCTTGAAATAAGATCACCACAGGTGGTCCTTACAGCAGAAGGCAAAATAAAAGCTGGAATTGCAACTAACTACAAGTTGTTTTCCAGAATCACACAGAAACAAATGGATTGACTCTGTCCAAGTCAAAGTTTCATCCGGTTACCATGGAGGACAATAAAAAGATTGCTATGAAACTTAGCGGGCAGTGGAGCAGGCCACAAAAGTAACCTGTATTCCATCATTTGTGAGAACTCCAATGAGATTACACTTGAGGTCAGGTGGTACAGAGGTGAGATGGTGAAGAAAGATAATAAGAATATAAGAACACAAGAGGAGATCTGCTGGATCAGGCCACAGCCCATCTAGACCAGAATCTAACCTCACACAGTGGCTCACCAATTGTGTCTGGGCATTCTTAAGCAGATCACAAAGGCAAAACCTTTCTTCTTCTCAGATCCCATGCAGGTGGCCTTTAGGGACATCCTGCCTATCTCTCCAACCTGGAGACATTTTTGGAATTATACTCTGCTTCATGAAGGCTTGAGGAAGAACAATAACATAGGTTCACAAAGTGATTTTATACCATCAATGGGAGAAGAAGGCTGTGATTGGAAGCTTCCCTTGGATAGCCTCAATTCAGGGGCCTATCCGCACTATGGGGAGTAGTTCATGATTAGTGAATTTCTTGTGAGGAGCATCCACACATGTTGGAGGCTGTTACACCTTAACCAAAGCTTACCTCAAGCGTCTGAAAGCTTACCTCAAGCATCCAGGGCAGCGACCATCTGCACCTCTTCTGGTGCTCTGGGGTCTACTGAGGTGGTACACAAACATGTTGGCACCTCAGATGACCATAGATGTGACTGCGCGTGCACACAGCATCAGCATCACTGAGGTGATGGCACTGATGCATGCACAGTTGTGGAGGGCACTGCAGCCAAAATGGTGGTGCCAGATGACGACCGGTCCCAGGATCAAATACGATAATTATTTGATTTCATGGTGGTGGTGGGGAATGGCCAACGTTGACTAAGTGTGAGCGCTAGTCAATGCTGGTTCAGATGGGACAGGAAGGGAAGTGCTAAAATGCCCCTTTATTTGATGTGCTGTAGTCTGAATCCACAGGACACCACTGTCACATAAACTGGAGATCAGAATTAGGCTGCACCCTCATGATAGGGTGTTGCATCTCAATGCTGTGCACCTCACTCTCTCATTCACTTTGACGCAGGAGAATGTAGATTCTCCATGGACATCTTTCTTTCTTTTTTCTCACACCAGAAATATCCTAGAAATTGGCCATTTTTGGAACCATGTAGAGACATCCAAGTGGTGCGCAGCCAAGTAAGTTACTTGTGTGGGTGCCATGTCTCTTCACAGATCACTGCTGTTTTGTGAGAAGGATGCCATGATAAGTTCTCCTGTTTTGTGAGAAGGATGATGCACTTCTGGGACACCACTGGCATGGAGGCCTCTAGTGGATGCTTTCAATCACCCAGTTAAATGCTGCCTTAGTTTGTTTTCATACCCCTAGAATATTAAATGCTATTAAAAATACTTTATTCCTGGATGATGGAGAGATCATCACTTAGCTTGTTTGGAAACAGCTGTCAGTATCAGGAGCTGTGGTACCAACTTCATCAGTATCAGGAGTGCAGCCAAGAGTGATTTTTTAAAAATAACCGAAAGAGGTTCCAACAGAACAGCAGTTTTCCTACCTTCTGACTTGTATTTCTGTCTCCAGCTTCCTTTATTAATGAACTCATTCACTTTCATAAAAACAACTACACAAGGGCTTCTAACCATATCTATAAAACTATTTAATGTACTTTTCGAAACAAGGCATCTTAGAGCCATAGTAATTGCAGTTTTACTAGACCTTTAAATGAGAAGCAGCTACTTATTAAGTTTTGATATGGTGAGCTGATTAGACAAGTTAAACATAAAGCCACAATTTATGTGGGCTGTATAACCACATGCACATGTAATGCAATTCTAACATTGATGTTTGACACCCATTGCATTTGGGAATTCTGTGCAGTACACAGTTTTATGCCACTTACAGGTTACAAATAGTAAAATGGAAAATGCTAGAGTTTATAGGAAAATAATATTCATAAATTTCTTCCTGTGAATTACAGTATGATTCAGAACCACAAGTATTTTCAATTGCAATTAATTCAGTTTTGTTGCCAATGCAGAAATAAGCATCCACAGGCTAAAATGGATACTGGTCCTATTACATCTGCCATTCTTTTGTGGGCCTGTTTATAATTATATTCTTCAAACAGTTTGTTCAAAGTAACCACTATCACACTATCTGATATACCCGTATATTCTGGCATATAAGACGACTGGGCATATAAGACGACCCCCAACTTTTCCAGTTAGAGTTTGGGATATACTCGCCATATAAAAAGATGACACCCAGCATAGAAGATGACCCCCGACATTTGAGAAGATTTTCCTGGGTTAAAAAGTAGTCTTATATGCCAGAATATACTGTAATGCTATTTAGTCTCTAGTAAGCTGAGCTACAGCACTGTGCACAAAGCAAATTTAACCTTGTATCTCTCTTTGTTCTTGTTAGGTACCACCAAGTCATGGTTGACTTCTAGTTGATTGCATGAGCACCTTTGTGCAGTTTTCTGGGCCAGAGATATAGAAGTGGTTTCCCATTGCTCACTTCTGTGGAGAGACTGGGGATTGAACTGGCAACTCTGGTTTCCAGGCAGTTTGCTGTACCACTGAGTTATAGCATATGAAAACGTATAATTTCATTCAATAACACAAGGATCATGCCTTGTTTATCCTTGGATGACAACATTTGCCTTCACCCTTCCACTTCTATGTGCTATGGAGCCACAAGTGAGGGATGCTGTATCATATATGAATACAGGGGTGGACAGTTACACAATAACAATACAGTGGGAAGCCACTGCGGAGGCAAAGCATGCATTGGCATGGGCAGGTAGGACCTGAAAGCAACTGAAGAAAAGGTAAGACATTTCACAAGACACTGACTGAATGGATTTAGCAATTCCAGTTATCATTTACCACATTTCTCATGAGATATCCCCTATGGACACTCTGTGGGCCTCTATATAGACAATAATTTTTGGCTGACCCAGGTCAACTAGGGGTGTGGCAGGCAAACGGCAACACGTTAGATGTGGCAGCTTCCCACACCACCAGCCACCAGGGCTACGTTAATGTCAGAGCAGTGAAAACTAGGGGCGTGCATGAATGCAATTTTCGACATTCAATTCGTAACAAATTGAATATTCAAAAATCTGAATTCTTATGAATAAGGAAAAACAAATGTTTGGACATTTGAATCTATATGAATGCATTCATACGTATTCATTTGAATAATTCAGACATTCGTATTGCTGCAGGTACATACGCATTTGGTACACATCCCGTAAGTATCCTGTTTTTATCCCGTATCTGTCCAAATTAATACAAATAATGAATATTTTGAATATACATGCACATCCCTAGTAAAAACCTTTCTAACAGCACCTTGGCAACTGAGTTGGCAATGTGTGCCTATAATCTTGACTCAAATTTCAGGATGCCTAATCAGTACACAGCCATTTTTTTTTTACTCTATTTCTTATCTCAGGCTAACTTGCCTGATCAGGAAATTCAGCTTCTGCGGGTGAGTTCTACACAGAGAGGCAGAGTGGAACCTCAGTTATTTGACTGAGATCCTACCCCTTCCTGTGCTAGCTCAAGTGGTCATTAGACCATGCTGGTCGCTGCCCTAGAATACAGCATCCACACCCTACAGCAGTCCCTGGGAAAAAATGTCCTCATGGCTTTTTTTGCTTCAAGTGTAAACAGTGTGATGTGGAGCGAACCAGTGGGTGACCAGCTGTTCGTGAGGAAGCCCATGTGGTGTGTGCAGCCTGGTATCATTTTGCCAAGCTCCCCAAATAACCCTGAAAGTGGTTATTTTGCGTGCTGCTGGAAGTCCCACCCCCCACCCCCAGCCTGCAAGCTTGTAGTCTGGAGAACTTTTGTTCCCAACCTCCAAAGAAGATTAGGTCAGGGGTGCAATCACATGCTGCCTCACTTCGGCCCTGGCTGGGATTGAGCAATCTGGACTAGGAAGAGCCTCCATATCACACACCAATATGTGCAGTGTGGAACCTACCATTCAGTCTCACAAGGGACTTTATGTAGATGGAGCCTCGTTTCAGTAAGGAGCCAATAGGAACAGACAAAAGTAGCTCAGAATTCCCTAGGGATACGCATGGTGTCATTTTGGATGCTTTACGGAGTTTTAAGGATGGGCAAACTCCATGAGAGCCTGGTTCTGGCAAATGTTCAAAATGGTATTTTCCACACATCTTGTGCTTGTTTGTAATCCTGTTGTGTAAATACAATATGTCCTTAAGTAACCAATTTATGCATTTTACCTGAAAAACTATGGTCGCTCATGGACAACAGAGAGTGCAACCTTGTGCATCATGGCCCCCTAATTTGCTTTTTCTCTTCCCAAGCATCAAAGACTGCATTGCATGGGAGAGAGGGAGTGGTAGTGGGCTTGCACAGTGCATACGTCCAGGAAGGATGAAGGTATTGGACTCCATCATTTCAGATCACTTGTTAATTTAAAACTCAGCTTGCAAACAGACACCTGGCCTCGGTGTGGAGTTTGCAGGAAGCAGCAAAGGAAGGCATGGATTAAAATGATCTACTCGATCACAAATCCCTCTGTTATTCTGAACAGGGATGGCAAAGTGATGAAAGAATATGCCAAGTATGTGGCTATATTTTGCATTTTATTAGAGGTTTTTTTTTTTTTTTAAAGTAGAAATAAAAGGTAGTGAGGAATAATTGGGGGGGAAACCCTAAAATATAACTCATAGGGTGATTCTTCCTTGGCCAGTAAACTAGACCTGTGAGCATACTAAGGATCTTGCTTCCATGCACTTTTGTCCCCACATGGGGCTTCCCTTTCGGCATCAGTGTGCACAAAGGGGGCTTCTAATGTGCTTGCTGGTCCGGTATACTGTCCAGTGCAAAATCACCCATGGGCACACACAGACCCATGAAATCTTCCTCCCACAATCTCAGACCAGGGTTCTGTCCTTCAGTGAAAACTCGCACTCACAAACTGCATGATTTCAAGACAGCTTGGAAATCTGGGCACTGGGTCAATTTGGCAAAAATATTGACTGGTACTAGTTTTTAGGTTATGAACAAAAAGAAGAAGTTTTGAGCAATAGATTACAAATGCAGGCTATGTATCAATGGGCTTGTGAATTGAAGATAGGACAACGGATGGCAAGTGGAGATACATTCCATTGAACTGAAATAGGATTGTACTTATATTTGTCATCGGTATTTGTATGCAGGAACAGGTGATGAGACATTCAGAAAAAACATTTTGACAAAACTGAAACTGTAGATGCATCTTCTGGATCACGAGAAAACAAATACGTACACAGTCACACACGCAGTGAAAGAAATAAATCTAATGTCAAAAATGTGAACTATTATGCGTTCATGACTCCCCCTCTTGGTCTCCTCCCAGGCTTTATGCTCTATGAGTTGAAGCCCAGGTGAAACAGACATGCTGAGAACATCAATATAAAACAGCTTTATCCATCTAAACTTTCCCCCTAGGTGCTCAGGCATGCTGGGCATGAGATATGAGAAATGAAAGACATTTGCAGCATAGAGTCAGACAGTTCTATACATGATTAAGGGAGCTCAGGTGGCACAGGTGCCGCGAGATTCAAAGAACTACTCGCTCTTTCTCCTTGGAAACCATCCGAAAACCAATTCAGAGCTTTTAATGTGAATCTTGGTGTCAGTGGGGTGTTCTGAAGAAAATTTTGTTTGGTGGTTTCCTAACACCCATCACATACTTTCCTCTACATCAGGAACTTACAATATCAGTTTCACCACTAGCAGTTTTTCCCACTACTGCATTTTGCCTTATTTTAAGGACAGTTTTCAGAGCGATAAACAAACTTGTATGCATCCAGGTGAAGGTAAAGAAACCTTCAAGTTGGCATGTGTCAAGAGGAAGAGGAAGGCTCTTGCTTGCTCCTGCCCTGCCTTTAAATTAAAAAAGTGTTAATAACTACCTGAAAAATCCAGCAGATACCTGTGAAGGAAGAGGAAAACCTGCAGGAGAAGAATCAGGAGAAAAGTAGGTGGTAAGACTTCCAATTGATCTTTAACAGTATTGGTAAGCTTGGTAGCTAAGAGGTTTGTTTGACTATAAAATGGCAACAGGTGGGAAGTGTCTTAATTCTCTGCTGTCTCCTTTCTGGATTAAAAAAATATTTCTTTTTAAGTGGATTCCAAAAAGCAGATCTATTAAATAAATGGTTGTACTTATTAAAGAAACCCAGAAAATGGTGTCTCGAGCCTACAGCCCAAGTGGAGAGAAGAAGAAGAGGAAATTAAAAGACATGGGAGAGAAAATGAGCAAGAAAAGAGGTAAGAAGAAGATGAAATGAGAGCTATAGAGAAAAACTTTGATATAATATTTGGTATGATAGATTATTGAGTTATATTATATAATATAATGGAATGGTTAACAAACTTCATGCATTGTAACTATAGTTATATGAATTAATAGAGATAAGGTATTTACATATTTAATTAAAAATTACGTGTTTAATAAAATATTTTTATGTGAAGATTAAAATATCAACAGTATGGATAGAGTTAAATTTTACATGGTGGTTATTATTAATTATACATTGGGGGAAAAGATAGCAAAGGGGATAGAATGCAGAACACATTTCATGTAGATATTCTCTGTGAGGTATATGTGTGGTAGACCATCCAACAGGTCTCTCTGTGTAAATGTAAACTTCAAGGAGGGAGTAGGGGACAAACACCAGGGATTGTAAGAGGTCAAGATTAGGGATGTACACAAATGGATTTTTTGTATTTGATTTGAATTGAATCAAATGCAGGAAAATCAGTATTCATTCAAATAGATCCCCTTGGAATGTGGTAGGATCCAATATGATACAAATGTTCCAAACAAATTCAATACGAGATATGAATCCCATACATAACCCATATGTATCCACTACATATCTCAACCGTATCTGCTGAGAATGCACCAAATCCATCCTGAATCTACCTTGAATCTGCTCTTAATCCACTTCAGATCCACTCTGGATCTGTTGCAGATGCAACTGAGGCAGCCACTTTCCCACCTCCTGGGTTCACAAATGTAACAAAGCTTCATATGAATGTTCCAAAGCATTTTATTTGGATTTGAATGTCAGACTTCAAATGTGCCAACATTGGATTAAAATCTGAATGTCTGTATTCATACGAATACTGAACAACATGACTATTCATGCACATCCCTATTCAGGATAGACGGAATGTATTAAGAATGACCGGTGTTCACTGTATTGTCATTAAATGGACTAAGCAAATCTGTGAAAGGATAGAGACTAATGAAGATGATGAAAGAAATAAAGATTGGAGCTTTCATACTACAGGAGACCCACAGAAGAATATTAGGTAGGTTAATAATACACTTATGCTGGAGAAAACACTGTGAATCTACGGGAGCTAATAATGCAAGAGCAGTAGCAATTATATTACATAAGAATATAGAATTCCAGTATATAAATATGAAGTCAGTTAAAGAAAGTAGAGTTGTATTTTTAAAGGGGAAATTAATGGGAAATTAATTAGAACTGGATAAAAGACAAAGACACAACATTAGGCAAACATTAATTTCACAGAGGGTGCAGTTCTACTGGGAGCAGATATGAATGTGAGAATAACAATGCAGGGAAACATATTAATAAGAATTGTGAAAATAACAAGAGAAGGATTGATCTGATGAAATGGCACTATCAGAAACTGAAAGAAGACCAAGTGCCTATTATTTAGGAAAAGATAAGGAGTTGTAGGTATTGCTCTTTTATGAATAAAGCGGGAGATTGATTATCTCGTGAAGTATCCGTTCTGGACGGACGAAAGCATACTACGGCTGGGTATATCCAAGGCAGCTTGCTGGCAGACGACCGCTCAATAGAACTTTCATGCAGAGTATAAATACCCTCATCACGTGACCACAACCAGTCATTCCGGAGGGAGCCAGTTCAAACCATTGGACCCGCAGATGCGGATATCTGAAAAGTACAAGAAATAATACGTCACTCAAAAGACCCAATAGGGTGGGTGCGTAGTATGCTTTCGTCCGTCCAGAACGGATACTTCACGAGATAATCAATCTCCCGTTCTCGGACGGACTCCAGCATACTACGGCTGGGACGTACCAGAGCTCCCAGTAGGGTGGGAATACTCAAGTAGCCCCTCCCATTGCAGCAACCCTGCTGCTAGAAACAACAAACCAGTGCCTTACCGTGGCTGAAGAAGCTTGATGGAGAACGGCCCTCCCAAACCGGGAATCCTCCTTTCTGAACTTATCCAACCTATAGTGCCTCGTGAAGGTTGATGGAGAAGACCAGGAGGCTGCTCTGCAAATGTCTCCGACCGAGACCGATCCCGCAAAGGCGCACGAGGAAGCAGATGACCTAGGCGAATGCGCCACTATCCCCTCCGGCGGTGCCAAATTCGTTGATTCATACGCCTGGATGATGCAGCCTCTTCTCCAGGAAGACAGGAACCTAGGAGTAGCCTTCTTCCCCATATAGTTAGGATGGTAACACACAAACAGCGCATTGGATTTCCTAAATGCCCTGGTTCTATCAATATACACCAGCAATGCCCTTTTAACATCTAACAGGCATTGCTTGACATCATGGCCCCCCTGTTCAGTAATTGCAGGTAGGCAAATGACTTGGTTTCTATGGAACGCGGAATCTACCTTTGGCTTAAAAAAAGGGGTCTAGCCTTAACGTCACCGAATCATCATTAAAAACACATAGAGATGGTTCGATTGACAAAGCAGCCAACTCGGACACCCGTCTAGCAGAAGTCATCGCCACTAAAAATAGTACCTTAAATGATAAACATTTTAGGGAAACTTGATCCAGTGGCTCAAAGGGTGCCTTTGTAATTGCTTCGGTAACTAAATGCAAATCCCACATCGGGAAATGATGTGAGCACTGGAGGGGCCCTTGACTTAAGACCCGCCAAAAAAGAAACAATGTATTCATGCTTTGACAATGAAGAAACGCCTTTAATATCAATAAATGCGGACAACGCTGCAACTTGTTTCCTTATCGTTTTAAACCTGAGGCCCTTCTCGGAACCCTCTTGCAAAAAGAGAAGTACATCCCCCACCAATGGGTGAATAGGGTCTACAGTCCTCTGGGCACACCAAGCAGAGTAGACCTTCTAAGTACTATTGTAAATTCTCCAGGTGGAGTCTCGCCTAGCAGCCAACATAGTCTCTATTACCGAATCATGAAGGCCAACCTGTTTCAGACTTAACCTTTTAATCTCCAAGCCGCTAGGGATAGCCATCTTGGGTTGGGATGGATAATCCCTTCCTGCGACAACAGATCCCTGCGAGGGTGCAACCTGAGTGGCTGATCCACAGCCATAGCCCTCAGTAAGGGAAACCATGGGCGACGTGGCCAGAATGGGGCCACTAAGATCACAAGAGCCTTTTCTAGCTTGATTTTCCGTAGAACTCTGCCTATTAAAAGATATGGCGGGAAGGCATACAACACCCCTTTTGGCCAAGGAGCTGTGAGGGCATCTGTTGCCATCGCTTTGCTGTCCTTGTATTGAGACATGAAGCATGGGAGCTGATTGTTGCGACTGGATGCAAACAGATCCACCTGAAAAGGACCATATCGGTCATTCAAAAAGGCAAATACATCCTTATGTAGCATCCATTCAGACTGCAAAACCTCCTTCCTACTCAAAGAATCCGCCAACCTATTTGACTCCCCACTAATGTGGACAGCAGACAAAGAGGCCAGATTGGACTCAGCCCACACAAACAACTGACTTGCCAAGTTCATCAAGGAACGGGAGCGGGTCCCCCCTTGCCTCGCAACATGCGCCTTGGCCGTCATATTGTCTGTGAAAACCGTTACATGCTTCCCATAAAGAAGATTTGGAAGGCAAACAATACCAAAATAATCGCCTTGAGTTCCAGCCAGTTTATATGGTGTCTTAGGTCCTCCGCGGACCATTTTCCCTGTGCACTGTGTGCTAGATAAGTACCTCCCCAACCGTGGAGACTGGCATCCGTATATACTGATGCCTCTACCGGTCTTACAATCGGTACCCCCTTGTTGATATAATGAGGGTCAGCCCATCTCAAAAGAGACAAACGCACACTATGCGTGATGGTAACCAAGCGATCATGGCCGCCAATAATATCTCTCGTATATTGTCTAAGTAACTGTTGGAGAGGATGTGCGTGAAACCTCGCCCACGGGTGTAGGTCAATGATGGAAATCATCTTGCCCAACAAAGAAGTCAGGGCTAACAATCTCGCCTTAGGTAAAGGGGCAAGCTGGGTTGCTAAGCTTGTTAAGCTATCAACACGATCCTTGGAAGGCCTTATTGAATAATCTATGGTATCAATAAGTGTCCCAAGGTGCACCAGCCTCTGAGTAGGCTCTAAGGAACTCTTCTCATAATTGATCTTAAACTCATGGTCTGACAGTACCTTAATTGTTCTTTAAGCCGCTTGCTGTGCTTCTTCCTCAGACATACCAACAATTAAGAGATCATCCAAAAAAGGATAAATACGTACTCCCTGTAACCTTAAAAATTCTATAGGACATATTAAAACCTTGGAGAAGACACGAGGACTTTGATTTAAACCAAAAGGGAGAGCTTTATACTGGTAATGGCGGTCCCCAACCTGAAACCTAAGGAACTTCCTTGAATCCTCATGCACTGGAACATGTAGAAAAGCATGCATCAAATCAATAGAGACAAAAAACATGCCTTCCTCCAACTGAACCCTAATTGCTGGAAGCCCTTCCATTTTGTAATACTTGGTATGCATGAATGTATTGACATACTTCAGATCCAGGACCGCCCTCCAAGTTCCACCTTTTTTAGGAACTAGGAAAATGATTGAATATATACCTTGTCCCTGTTCTTGGACAGGAACCTCCTCTATTGCATCCATAGCAATGAGCTCTTCAATCGCCTTATAAAGAGCCATTTTCTTATCTTTATTCAAAGGAATTGGAACAGCAACCCATCTATAACGGGGGTTAAACTTAAACTCTAACTTATAGCCTTCACGAATAACATTAAGAACCCAACGATCTTTAACTGTCCTAGACCAAACTGGATAGAAATTTTTCAAACAGGCCCCTATCTTAAGGACCTCTGGAGCATTCTCAGCGGGTTCTGATTCAATTATTTGATCCCCCGAAGGTGAACTGTCTGCCCCGGCCCCTGCCCAATGGTTGTTTGTTGGCAGAGGAACCCCGCCCCCAGGAATTGCGACCTCCTGGGGGCTTTGAACGAAAGGGCTGCCTCCTATAACCATAACTAGAGCCATATGAATTTGAATATGACCTCTTATTACCTTTGCTCCGGGTATTGGCTGCAGGATTTGAGGGTGTAGCAGGTGCCGTTGGCATTACCTTCCTCCTATTCCGTTCAACAAGCACAACTTTCAAATTTTGCTCCCCAAAGAGCAAGTGGCCGGTAAACGGAGCAGACATCAACTGGACCTTGAGTTAAAATCAACCTGCCAGTTCCTCAACCATACTAGGCGTCTTGCAGCAATCGCAGCACCCGTGCTTCTGGCCGAAAGCTGCATGGCATCCAGACTTCCATCAGCTACTAAGGAGAGGGCCTTCCTCATATCCTGCAATTTAGGCTTCAATTCCTGGGGAAGCGAAGAGGTGGTCAGCAACTCTTCTACCCCCTTCAGAACTGCTCTCGTTACAATAGAGCAGGTAGCCGAACACCTGGAACTCAAAGATCCTGATTCAAAAACCTCCTTCAAGACACTTTCTAATTTCTTATCATTAGCATCTCGAAGAATGTTTTCACCCTGACCTGGGATGACCTGATTGGATACAAGTTGCACAATGGGGCCATCAATAGTAGGGACCGCCCAAATCGAATCAGCATGACCTGCTGGGAGGAATAACTTTCTAGGGGGTCCTGGGAGACGCTTAAACGTTCCCGGCTCAGCGCATTCTCTAACCAAAATTTCCTTCAGGAGGTCCGGAATCGGAATAATAAGCTCCTGCTGAGGAGGAGGCATTAATAAATTTTTAGCCTGTTGAATCTTTTCCTCTGTTACATCAGGCCCTTTAGGAATCTTAAGAGAGGAGGTTACATATTGGACCACTGATGCCATAAGGTCATATTGAAAAAGCCTCGGTGTAGACTGCGTGGCTTCCTCCTGAGCATTATTATCATCTTCTGCAGGAGGCACAACAATGGGATTCAGACCATCTGGACCCTGTTGGGAAATTGAATCATCAGCATTAGATACAGAAATCACAGAATGAGTATTAACATTTGTTGAATAATTTCTAGATTGAGTCTCCAAGTTCCCAGCTAAGGAGGCCAGTGTAGATACAGGTTGCTGAACAGTTCCAGAATCATGAAGGGAGCTGTCAGCCTGAAATTCTGAGGAGGGCTGTGAAACCGCCTGAACAGATGCTTTGCTTGACACAGAAGCACACTGCGAAACAGGTACAAGACATTCCGCACCAAGAACAGCGGTCTTGCTTGACTCAGAAGAACGCTGTGCAGCAGATTCAAGATTTTCAGCACCATGGACAGAGTACTTGCTAGACTCAGCTCGCAGCTTAAAAGCTGACAGACGCCTTTTTCTTTTTCTTGGCTCCGGTGATGAGGAAGAGGGAGAAGAAGAAGAAAAAGAAGAAGAAGAGGCGGGAGACGGAGATCTGCGCCTTCGTTTCACCTTTGAAGATCCCTTAGCTAGGGAACATGCGAGTTCCAGCAGCAAAGACATCTGATCCTTGGCTGCAGACTCGGAAGAGGAAGATCTCCTTCCACGCCTTTCCCTCTTAGCCCGGTGCCTTCTCTTATGCGGGTGAGAAATGTGTTTGTGAGAAGCGCTTTCCTCCTCCGCGGAAGAACCCTTTCTTCCCCGTTTGCCTTTTTTACGATGAGGGCCGCGCCGCTCGGAACCCTTTTTGAATTCCTCTGCAGCCGAACAGCTAACAGAACGTTCGGACTGCCTAGATTCCATGGCATCAGCCAGATCTCTTCCCAGCGGCAAATGGTGGTTAGAATTCTGAGGAGAAACCGTTGGGCCGTATAACGTCTCTCCCGCTGATGAAATGCCCCTGTCAGGCCCTGAGGGGGCTTTTTTTTTTAGGCAATCCTTCACCCCCTGGAGCCAAAGCGGCCTCTGAAAAACCTAAGGGAATGTAGATGTCAGAAATACTGCCCCCCCCCAGCGCTTCGGCTCCAAAAGGGAGCCGAAAATCTTACCTGATTTCGATAAAAAGATCTGGGGGGGGGGAGAAGGGTGAAAGCCAGACTCATCCCCCACTGCGGGGGGAGAGGCTGCATGATTTCGATAAAAAGATCTGGGGGGGGGAGAAGGGTGAAAGCCAGACTCATCCCCCACTGCGGGGGGAGAGGCTGCATGGTTAGGAGAAAAAGAAAACCTCACTAGCCGTGGAGAGGAAACTATCAAAGTTAAAGCAAACCCCCTCAGACAGCCACACATTATTCCCCATAGCTGTCAGAGGCATTCTCAGAGACCCTTTATGGATCTGATCTTAAAGTCAGTTTCCTCTCGCTCCAAGAGGGGAAAATAAACCTCCAAAAGCTCACCCCTCTCATCATCTGATGCCGAATAGGCAGAAGACATTTCTACATAAAACAGCTGTAAAAATCAGAACCGCAAGGCTCCCTCAGCACTGCGGTGTCTGCCTTGACAGCGACCGTAGGAATGACTGGTTGTGGTCACGTGATGAGGGTATTTATACTCTGCATGAAAGTTCTATTGAGCGGTCGTCTGCCAGCAAGCTGCCTTGGATATACCCAGCCGTAGTATGCTGGAGTCCGTCCGAGAACTAACTGTTTTCAATATAAGGATATATGAGTAGGGGTATTGTGGTTATCTGGCAATGATGTTCCTTCAATATTGAAAATAAAACTGCAAGACAAAACAGAAAAAAGGTAGAGTTTGGAGATTTAATCCCACAGTGCTTCTAGGTAGCAAATAGGAAAGCATATAAAGGAGATAAATATTCAGCTGGAGGTGGAATGATCAATAATATGGGATGCGTGCAAATCCGTAATTAGAGGTAGGTGTATGGAAATAGAATTAAGGAAACCAAGGAAAGAAAATTGTGATAAATTAATCAAGGAAATAGATGAAATCAAAAGAAAAAAAATATGAGTTAGAACAATGTTAAAAGGCATTACTAGCAACTTATATAAATAGACCATTTGGAGTGATGTTGACAGTTTGGAGCAAATGGAATGATAAGTTATTACAAAAAAAAATCAAAATTGAACGATATAGATTTAATGAACAGATATAATAGGATATTAGGAACTAAGGAATTGAAAGAATTTAATATGCAAAGATATAGGGAAATTGCAAGATTTCTATGATGATGATTAACAGATCAATGGCAAAACAAAGACTGAAATGCATTATCTGCTAATGCTGAACATGGGAGGTGTGCCTTCTGCATGCCTCTTGTGTTCTGGACAGGGGCACAGGTCATCTGGTAGACCGGATTTAACAGGTCTACCGGTAATCTTGATCAGAGTCTCCCTGTTTGGGATCTCCCTCCATCAAGCAGGCAGACCTGTACCAGTGCGGGGGCAGAGCCTCATAGATCCAGATTAACATGGGAATCTAGAGGCCCAGATGCTTACTCTGTGGACCCTTAATCTGGATTAAGAGCCTGCACAGAAAGTGCCTAAATTGCCTTGATGTTCTTAGAATTTCACAGTACTTTAAACCTTTGGGAAGTTCATTAGAGAGCAGAGATGGTTTCTTAGAGTGAAAAAAATTGGGAGAAATGGTAAAAGAAGTAGTAGGGAATGCCCATATTAGAGGGAAGAAAAGAGGATGGCTGGTACCTCCAAAAGATAAAAGAAGGACTGAAGAACTTGAATGTTATTTGTACAAAGGGAAAAATGAAGATGTAGGAGTTACAAAGCTAGACAGGTGAAGATCTGAGAAGCACTTTGAGAAAAGAAGATCCTTAGATTAATAGGGCATAAAGTTTTTTTTTAAAGTCACAGAGAGAAAATGAAAAATCTAATAAGTCTGAAAATTATAATAAGATGCTGTTCAAATGCTTAACACCAAGAAAATGCCCCCCTTCCTGTTCATAACCGGTTGCTAAAAACACACAACCTGTATCTGTTCTGTTTTGTATTGTTTCTGTCAAATGATTTATTCAGGAACATAAGCTAATGACAATCGGCACGACATCAGACAAGTATCCAGAGCTCATCCCCAACACACCTGGTGTCCTTTTTGAATTTTCATATTATCATATTATCACTGGTCTTTGCTGTCTCATATCCTGTTACATTAAGTGCACCAGCACCTCTGTTCAAAGCCAGCACTTAGAAGATGCTCTTTGGATGCAGCCGCAAATGTCATATTCAGTGACATTTTCAGCCACCTCAATTTGTTATGATTTTCCACTTTATGGAAGCAAAACTCTTCTGGACTGCAGTCATTTGTGAGCTGGGATATATTCACAGAATGGATGTTGCAGGGCATCACTCGCTTTTATCTCTGCTTCATGCCGCACACATTCTGTCGTGCTGACAGCAGTGTGAGTCTGTTAGCACAATGCTGGAATGAGTTTCAAGAACCCTCAAATAATCTTGCAGAGGTAGCTACATTCATAGTTAATTATTATGTACACTTTTGAATTTTTGCTTAGGTCTAATTCAGATGTATTGAGAATATGTGTCTAAGAAAACAGCAACTGCTTTTCATGAAATAACATTTTCATAAAAATTCTAGCATAAGACAAAGTGACCTTACCAATTATAATTTGTTCTGATTTCCAGCATCCTTACTTCTCTTGTATAATTTTTCAGAATGCAGTGAATTTACTTTAAAAAATAATAAAATGTTGCTAAATAAATTTTACTTGCCTTATGTCTCTTGATTTGTATACATAGAATTTAGTTATGAAATATTTGATGCAGGTTTATAAAAGTCAAAATATTAGAAAGGAACAACAATATATAATAGAGAAACTATTACCAGAGGGACAAACCACTTTCGTGTTGGGCTGGAGATTATGCAGCTAAATGGACATGAGCAAAATGGTATAACTATATTGTAGACCTATATCGATTTGATGCTTTTAGGTATCATTGCTTATTGTACATAGGAATAAAGACAAGAACTACAGTGGAGGAAAATTGGAAATATCTGTTAGATTACAGTATATTAATAGACTGGTTATGCCCCAATATCTTAAGGATGAATTTGGAATTAACAAAATGTTATCGTGGAAGGTTAATGTTTGAACAGATTTTTGGCTATCCAGGAAGAGAGGTGATAGGGGAGGGGTCTTTGTCAACATTGGATTTGTAAACCCAAATATACAAGATTCTAAATAATTATTAATAAATAAAGACCCCCCCCCCATAGAAACTGGTTGTGGAATCTTTCAAAATAAGCCAAAAAGCACAATTTTTATAATATGAAGCAACAATTCCAGTGGCTGCTATGGCTATACCAGTTATTTTAAATGGGTTATTTTAAATCTGTTTTGACTATTGAAACTGAAACCTTCAGGTATAGGGTGGGATGGATGGATGGATGGATGGATGGATGGATGGATGGATGGATGGATGGATGGGTGGGTGGGTGGGTGGATGGGCGGGTGGGTGGGTGGGTGGGTGGATGGATGGATGGATGGGTGGATGGGTGGGCGGGTGGGCGGGTGGATAGAAGAAAGAAAGAAAGAAAGAAAGAAAGAAAGAAAGAAACAAACAAACAAACAAACAAACAAACAGAGCAGGAATGCTCAATTGTGGTCCTCCAGATGTTCCTGATCTATAGCTTCCTTAACTTCATGTCAGTTTCAGGGTGTTTTTGTGAGCCACAGGTATGTCCTCTGTAGTAGGACAGTCACAGAGAAGTTATCAGGTAGACTGTACTAAGGTAGATGTGAAGGACATCAGCAAGGTACCAAGGTGAGAAGGACCTTTGATAGGAGTCGTGTTTGATAAAAGGGATGCTTGCTGTCATGCCTGAAAGTACAGCATTAATAATTAAGCCACACAATTATTACTTCAGGATATTATTTCTTAAAGATCTTTTGCAAAGGCAATAGGATTACGTATGAATTATTTCAATTTTCAACCAACCAACCAACAAAAAAACCCTCAGAAGTAGGAATTGAATTACACTGTCCAATTTGCTGTAAAGTTCACAGTACGTGAAGAAATTAATCAAGGCTACCACCGCCCATTTTTATGAGGACATAAAATGATGTGAACTTCTATTTTTAATAAAGATGCATAGTACTTTTATGAAGACTGACTAATAATATTGTAATGAACTGAAAAGCAGCATCACAGAGGGTTTGTTCTTTTTCTTTTTTTGGATATTGCAAGCAAGAGAGAAAGATGTATTTATTAAATTTCTTCTGAATCAAGGACAAGGAAAGTATACCCAGACTTCAAAGGAAGCCAATGACAGTATACAGCTTTGACTCCACCATCCGTGATCCATGGTTCCTATTCCACATAGTCTTCAACCAAGGGACAAACTTTCAATAGAAGTTTACAAATTCTGACTGAATTAGGGGGAATTCATATGCATATCCAATAAATTTATTAAGTGCATTCCAAAGGGCTAAGCAAGAGGTAAGCCTTGTAAGGGTGATGAGGATATGTAACTATAACATATGTACAGACCTGATTTTACTCTTGTTTATACTGATTTTATTCTTCTATGGTTTTATCTTTGTGTACTTGATACTTGATATGGTCAAGTGACTAATCAATAAAGTTTATTCATTCATATGCATATCCAATAAATTTATTAAGTGCATTCCAAAGGGCTAAGCAAGAGGTAAGCAAAGATTGAAGCATCTTACTTGGGGCCAGTTTGCACTTCAGCCCCTAGTCAACAATTAGGCAACATCTTGGCAGTTGTCTCTGCACTTGCAGGAGGTGTTTACATGCTAGAAACGCCCCCTGCCTGCCCAGAAGTTGCCTAATTGTTGACTAGGTATGAAGCATGGCCTCCTGACGTAACTGTGGCTGTGCAGAGTGTCAGCACTATCATAGGAATGGCACTGATGTACAAACAGGGTCTTTCTGCACTGGCCACTTAAACCACATTAAAGACAGATTAAGGAAGATACAGAGCCAATACCTGGTGACCACAATCTTGCCATCCAGAACCCATCTCCACAGTCCCAGGAACTGCAGCCCATGGAGGACCTTTCCTCTGCAGGGCCAAAGCTAAGCAACCAAAGTAGGTGCCATACCACCTCCCTGTGGAAACAGTCAAGGGCAAAAGTAATAATGCAGAAAGAAAGTGCAGGCAGAAATACAAAGTTAGCTGTCAGCTCCTGTTAATCTCCAACACATTATTATTCCGTATTCCCATTACCACTTTAAGACGGTTTCAAAACGGTCTGGATCCTCATCGTTCCCACCCCTCAATCAATTACAATGGTTTCAAAATGGTTTGGATCTTCATTGTCCCCATTCCCAATCAGTTTCAGGGGTAATTTGGGGATTATTTGGCTTAAAAACGGAATAAATAAACACTGAATTTTTCCAGTGTTTTTTTCCACTTTTGCTTTTAAAACATTTCTTCCTTAGTGCTGTGGGAATGGCTAGAATATTCCCCTATATAACAGACTGTTTCATTGTAACAATTCAACCACTTCACACCTGGTAACAATGTTTCCTTTTCCACCCACACAAGCCTAAAGATTGAAAGAGGCAATCCTGTGCAATTCTGGCTGTTTCCCTCCTTCCTTGGTCTTTAAAAAGGGAAAGAGGTGAAGCTGCTGTGGGAACCGGGAGATGTGTGTATGTTTAAATGTGTGTGTGCAGGCGGTGGCGATGGCGGCGGCGCGAGCCAGCCAGCAAGCTAGCTAGCCAGCCAGCTGGCCAGGGTGCTTTTTTCGGGGTGAAGGTGCTCCAGGAACTAGGAGATGTGTGTATGTGTGTGCAGGCGGCAGCGGTGGCAGAGCGAACCAGCCAGCCAGGGTGCTTTTTTTGGAGGGAACCCCTGCTGGGGATGGTAGCTGTGGAGGTGGAGCGGGTGAACGGGGCTTGAGTTGCTGCTGCTGCCGTGCGCCCTGGGCAATGGGGAGAGAGGGGTGGGGAAAGGCTGAGAAGGGGAAAGAATTGCTTTTCCCAATTCGTTTTTGGAAGCGTTTTAAGTGTTTAAGAGTGAGGACACAAGAACTGATTGCCAGATGCTTCTTTGCTTCCTTTTAACACGCTTTACATATCAATGTAAATCCCAATGTAAATAGCCTTGTATATAGCGCTTTATTCCTTGAATGGGAACTCGCTCTTGTATTCTGTACTGCATTTTACTCCATGGATAGCCATAGCAGTTGGGCAATGGGTAAATGTAGTTAGTTTGGGAACTATGCAAGGGAAGTATGGGATGTTTAGTCAAAGGTGTGGGAACCTCATAGAATTGCATTTTATGGATCTTAGCACTTCAGGGCCAACAGCTGGACAGGATAATGGCTCTGTAGTACTGTTATAGTAAGATAAGGATGACATCAAGTAGCTTTGATGTGAAAGGAGGGGGAAGTGCTTTTGTGCTTGGTACTGAGGGAAAATGGCTTCTTGCAATTATAATATTAAGCATCAGCAGTCTGGTTCTACCTCTCCTTCCCAACGTCATTGGTACCGACATGTACCATGACTACTGACTTCTCCTCAGCACTGTCTACCAACCTATCTAGATCCCGCATGGTGTTCACAACCCTTTGCACCCAGCACACTTGCAGTCAACATGCCCATCACAAACCTGCTTTCTTACGTTTCTAATAATTGAATTGCCCACTACAAGAAGTCCTTCTCCCACTACCCATGGATGAGTATCCTTAGTGCAAGAGGATACAGGCACATCCACTGAGGAAGGGGTCCCAACTGAGGGAGTCTGTCCCTCTTCCTGAGCCCGATGTCCTCCCTGCCTGAGGCCTCTACTTTCCAAGGCAGCTGTAGCTCATCAAGGAGTGAGATGCTCCTACTGCATCCCTGAAGGTCTCACCCTCAGTCTTGTTGCTCTCTATCTCCTTCTCCAGGTCTTGACTTCAAGGGAAGAGACATATTTCCTGAGAGCCAGGAGCTCATTGCACCGAGCACACACCCAGGACTTCTGCACAGCCGGCAGGTACTCATACATATAACTCTGCTAAGTACTGAGAACTAATAGATCATTTCTAATCATCATCAGAAATGTTGTTGTGATTTTACTGTTTTTTTGTATATATATATTTTTGATATGCCAGATTTTAAAGTTTGTTACCCACCCTGAGACCTTCAGGTATAGGGTGGGATAGAAATATAAATAAATAAATAATAAATATTTTTTTAAAAGCCTTGAAAAGCCTTTCTAGTCTCACCTTACCCGATGAAACAGAACCCCTTACTTGCTGTTCAAAAAGATGTTCACAATGGCTTTTCATGTTCTTTTGATTTTTTTTTGTTTAAAGACTTATGTTGTAAACAGAAGATTTATGACTTGAATTAATGATTTATATCTTCAATGGTACTCATGAAATCTATCATCAGTATGCTAAGCTTCAGATTATTCCCTGTCTACACATGGCCTTGTACTGTTTGCAATGTCTGGCAGGGATTTTTTTTTTTTTAAAAATCTTGTTCTTTAGGCATATCTCCCAATTATGAGGCATGCTTCACTTGTTTTTAAACTTCAGCTAAGAAACACACTGTGGTGTGTGCGTGTGAGAAAATGCACATGTTCGTATGTGTCTATCTTTACACAGAATGAAAAGATGTATTATACAAGTGTGTTCATATGTTCTGTAAGTATAGAATGTGCTAGCTCATGCAAAACTGCATCTTTAGCATCACTGGATTTTTTTGTTTAAAAATTTTTTATAGCTCATGCAGTTGCAAATTAAACTTGAGTAGAAGAGCTATCCACTATTTATAGAACTAGAGGAGGCAGAATAGGGACCTTACCACACTTGTCTGCTATACTGGAACAAGCTGCTTGCTGGTACACTTCTTTCCTATAGAACTAGTACTATTCTGGTCCAGATTGAACCTAAGGGCTTACTATCCTGGTTTAGTGGTGGACCGGTTTGGGTATGTCTGCAAACATAGGGAAATTTGCACTTAACTTCCCTGGGACACTGTATTTACTGCTTCACAGCTATCAAAGATGGGTGCACTTGGGCACTCTGGGAACTGCTCTGGAACGGAACTGTCTCTGTGGTGTGTGGACGCTCTGAGCTTCACCGGCTCAATGCATCCCCATTGTCAAAGTGCAAAAAGGCCCCATAAATAATGCCATCTGTTCCAATCCAGGCGTAGTGCTTCCAGAACAAGGAAAACATACAGCCAAATCTTCAAAGTTCCCAAAGTTCCACTTTGAAGATGGAACTGTGGCATTTTCTGTTGTCTCACATGCAAGCTTCAAAGATCATATCCAAAGCTCTAACGCAGGGATAGTTCAGCCCTGCCTTTGTACACCAGATGTTGGAGCAAAAGGGGCATTGTCCAGATGCTGGGAGCGGTGACTGTTTTTTGTGACAGAAGTACACTGTGGTTGGAGTGGGAAAGGAAAGGTATGTCTGCATCACTCCTGGTGTAGGCCTGGGGAAATGGTGTTCCATCCCTTGCAATAAAGGAAGCACTTGGATTGGGACAGATTAGATCAGACTAATTAAACCACTCCTAGTAAGAAACAGCCTTAGGATTGGTGTTTGGACATCTGTTGAACCTGATTCCTGGGAAGATGCTTTGCTTTGCTATTCAGTTTCTTATGAGCAGAAGGATGGACTTTGGGTCAAACCTTAGCTACATATTCCTTCCTCACTCCCTCCTTGCCTCTGTTGAAAGTACTAGCAGGATTTGCAGAGGTTTCTGTGACTACTGAAGCTGGTGCTCTGATTTCAAAGTTGTTAGGGTTACTGGAACTGTTGAGTACAGAACTGTTGGTGCAGAAACTGAAGAAAGCTCCGCTGTAGCTGTTACTGTTGGTGTGGAGAAAGGAAAACTAAAGTGAAGGATCCCTCCTATGGTTTGGTCCTGAAGGCTTGGTGAGACGGACGGTTTCCCTTTAATAGCCTTTCAGGGTGACAAGGAACTTATGCTGCACTTTACCATGACTACTAAGTAGTGATTATAGGGGTGTTGGGACTTAGTTTATGACACTGAGCATGAGAATAGCAACCATCAATTGAGTCAACCTTGGGACATACATAGCTCACTTAGTACTGCAATAAGCATTCTGTTATATGAATAGTTAGAACATTTGGAGAGCTATTTCCAAGTACCTTCATTTAGGGTCTGAAAGCAAGGAAACCTAAGGCATTTCCGCACTGAATCGCGTTCGAAACCGAACGCGTTCAGGCGGAAAGCTTAAGCCAGCTTCGGGCGCTTTCCCCGTTCACACACAGACGCTCCGGAACGCGTGTAAACGCGTTCCGGAGCGTCTGGGTGCGAATGGTCAAAGCGCCCGAAGCTGGCTTAGCCGGCAAACGCCGGCCAGGGGCGCGCCGGCGGCCGCGGAGGCAGATCGACAATCAGCTGTTTGAAAAACAGCTGATTGTCAAAGCCGCGCGGCGTCGGAGGCGAGCCGGCAGGCGATCGGGAGACAGAAGCGGCGCGAACGCTTCTTCTCCCGAACGCCTGCGGGCGGCTCGTCCGCGTTGGAACGCGTGTAGAGCACTTCGAAGTGCTCTACATTTCGAACGCGAAAAAGCCAGCTGCGGACACGTCGGGACGCAAGGCGCGCGCGGCCAATGCGGATGACGTGTCCACAGCTGGCTTTTTCGCGTTCCATTTTCCCCCGTGCGAAAACGTCTCTAGTCAGGTCCAGGAAATGTATTAGACCTCAATAGACTCCACATTGTTTTGGTTGAAGCCAGCATATCTAGTGGTTAAAGATGGTGGAATCTGTCATCCAGTAGCATATAATGAGCCACAAGTTATCCAGCAGGAATAAAAAAGTTCAGTTGAAACCAAGTCCTCACTGCCATTTCTTTTGTGAGACAGAATACTGGCAGGCAGTCAAGTTGTCTAGGGTCTTGCTCTTGGATTGGATTCAGTATGTTAATGTTTTTCTTGATCTTTCCATCAGTCTCAACCTGTTTGGAGGCCTTAATCCTGTAGGACTTGACACTATCCATTTGGGAGTCATTTTCAGTCTCCAGGATAGTTTGCATGGTAAAGACACAAGAAAATCCAGGATATTTTCACAGAATGCTCTTGGTATCAGCTTACAGGCCAAAGAAATTGGAGTTTTGTGAGCCCCTGTGCATCTGCTCAGTTTCACTCACCCTATAAGACCATTAGAGCAAAAGGAGAGAAAAGTGAAAACTAACTCCCTGTTGTACTTAGGGCAATATTAATCTATGCCTCAGTACTTCATAGGGTTCTGATATTTTGAAAACCATGAAGATATGGTCAAAGGCAGTTGATTACAACCTGTGATAAATTCCAAAAACTAGAGGCACTGGAGTAGTTGCATGTATTAAGCAATTCAGCAGCTCAACCCCCATTGTTTCACGACTGTGACAGAACTACTACAAGCGTTCATCTTTTATCTTCAGAGCTGATATCCAGTTTCTCCCAAGAATCCAGGAAATGTTCAAGTCAAACAGTCTCATTTTTTCCCCTGTGGTTTGTCCCGCAAATGCTTTTCATAACTTTCCCTCCTCCTGAGCATCAGGCACAACCGTAGTGCAATAGTTCAGGTCTTAGATGACGTACACTGTTGAAGAGATGTCGCTATTTACATGCTTAATAATAATGTGTCAATATAAATCTACCTCTTTCCTTACCCGTCTACTGCTACTTGGTAAAACAATGAAAGTTTTGCCTTGTTTTGCTTCAGGTTTCACCCTGCAGATGTTCTGTGGAATCTTCCATCTGGCTTATGCCTTCTCAGGATTTGCAAATAAGTTCAGGGTTCAATTTGTTAGTGAAGCTAAGAGTAGATGGCATTTTATCTCTTGCCCTCAACCACTCAGCTGAGCCTTTCCAAAAATGTATTATCCTCTGATTCGTTCTCAGCCATATTGAGACTTCTGGAACAAACCAGAATATTTCTTCTGTTGCACTGCCTAAGTAAAGATATAAAGACCAAGGGAGAAAGAAAGGATCCATCCACCCACCCTTTCCACAAAAGAAGCTTTCCCACCTCAAAGCTGCCTGAAATGTTCATATATGCATGACATCAAAGGATTTGAGTTTAAACTTATCATATTTACTAGTAGCTTTTGGTGCAAGGTCACCTCTCCCCAACTCAAAGTTCAGAAATACAACAGGCAGAAGTCTCACCGCTGAAGCTGGTTGTTTAAAGAGCATGGATGCATTGGTTCATTCCAGCCCTGGATAATGCACATCCAAAGGGGTGGAAATACCGTCATTGCTTTCAACACCACTGACACAAGAAATGAATAGGCAATTGGAGTGGTTTATTTTACATGGCAACTGTTTCAGACATAGTGGGCACACAAATGTGGCACATTGAATGTTTGCAGGGGAAAAACTGTTATCTCTCGGTGTTTTTGCCACATCAACAAGGGCTTGAAATGCATGCACACTAGTCATTGCCTGAAGCAGAGGGCATCTGCAGTTCTGCACAGTTCTGGCTAAGTCAGCAGCACAGATTTTTAAATGTTTTCCATTTATGTTATTACAACTTATTGCAAAGCCTTATGTTTGATGAGGAAACAGTGGGTATGTTATTGTTCACAGTTTTTCTTATTTAAAAAGGAAACACTCGCTCTCCCAAATAGCTTCCCTTTACCCCCCACCTCCTGGTGCCATGTGGAAATAGTCAGCCCATTTTAAAACTTTGAGCTTGCAATGATCTAAAGAGAGCGGAAGCGGCAGGATGGAAGCAAAAGGGTCCTTTCCCCATCCATATGGTTCAGGTTTGCATCTTGTCTGGCATGAAAATGTGATTGTTGGCAGAACTCATTTTTAGTGTTTCTAGCAAATAACAGCCAATAAGTGGTAGGTTTAATGTACACGTGGAGTTCACAGTTTTCCAGACTGGCTGGTTCAACAGCTGCAGTAAATACAAATATGCTGTATGAATCCTTCAGTAATGGAATTCCTGAATGAGAAACCAAACTGGAGGTTCTGTATGTGAATATCCTCCATCTGCTGCAAAGGTGTAATCTAAGAGGTGAATCAGGAAATAAAGGATCCATTTGTAAGGGAATGGGAATTAAACTTAGTGTGTTTGTTCAGATTCTTCTTGTTGTCCCAAGGAGACATTACTGTATAAACACTGTAGCAGCAAAGATTGTTTACAGTTGCTTTGTTTTATGCAGCATTCTGTCTGAAGGGCTTAAGTTGCAAGAAGTTTTTTTGTTAAAGGTTTCAAGTACTTAACTGGTGAATAATCAGCCTTACTACTATACTGACTTTACTTGTAGTAGTAAACCACTGACCACATTCATATAGTCCTAGGGTAATTGCACACTAGCTGGTATACTGGACCAACAAGCATACTAGGAGCCTCCCTCCCACACACTGGTGCAGTCTTGGTTCCTAGTACACTTGCTAGTGTGATATATTCGCCAATGTGAAATTGTCCTTAGCCTCATTTTCTTGGAACCGTTTCTTGAACCATTATGTACTCACTCACTCTTATGATAAGTAGTACTTTTTTATACCTTCCATTCTATGTTCTCAGTGCTTTCTTTCATGAGTATAATTATTGCATCAGGCTTCAAACTTTCACACTTTAGCTAAGGTTTTATTGTATGCAGAGTAATTCTGCATGGGGTGTAGTTTAGCAGTTACTTAGCTTAGATACTAATGTTTATAGCAAATCAAACTGTTTGCACATGGATGCAAATAAGTGAGGCAGAAAGAGACATGAACTACGTAGACAAAGATACACCTAGGTACAGATCTCAAATACAATAAAAAGAATCAAAACAGGACACTTAAAGGCATGCCTGCCATGTATCATGCCTCACATGCTTTCAGTTTCATTTGCAGCACAGTGTATGTATAGTACAAAAGGGAGGTATAAAAAATTAAGAAGTAACAACAAAATAATATGGTACTGTTATGGATATGCACAGTTGTTTTTTCCTCCCACAAGTGCTGGGAGACATTATTCCCTTTACAGGCATTGTATTTTGTTTTTAAACTTAACAGGCAAGTACACACCAGCAGAAAAGAACGGATGAAAAACAAACATTCAGCAGAATTGTGCTGGTTTTCTCTGCAAGATTCCCATATGCTTTCCTCTGCGGCAAACAGTGACAAAGTTAGGAAGACTTGTGCCCTGACTATTTCTGCTCCTCTTTCTGTTATATTTGGGTAGATCATCATGGGGTTCTAGAATTGGATGAATAATCTAGGTTTTCCTTTTTTATTGTGAATGAATATGGAGTAGCCAACAGGATCCTCAAAATGCTTCCTTTTAGATGCTGTTGGGTTCCTTAAGCTCTAGAAAGTTTAAACAAGAATCAGCAATGAAGAGATTCACAGAAGATCATCACCTGGAGATTGTCAGGTGGACCGTCCATGGTTGTAGATGGAACATGGATGGTTCACCTGATAATCATGTATGGTTATTACCTTAGATAGTATGATCACTTGTGGTGATGTGCACTTTAATTGTACATAGCACATACTCATTCTGGTGTGTGAGTGTGTGTAAGGTATAGAAACTTGGATCTGAGATGATTTTTAAAATTATTCCAGAGGAAGAACTGTGTGACAAAATGTATCAAAACTTTAAGAAACATGATTTCATTCTCTTTCTCTGCCCACCCACAAAAAAAAAATAAAAAAATCATTTCAGAATTGTCAAAGTATGAACCTTTAGGAGAAACAAGGGGTACATTTCCCTCCTCAGTTTTTTGCAAGATGGGCACAAGTGCATATGTTAGAAAGCTGACAATCTGACATGTATCTATTGAATCCAAAGTGTATGTAAGTGCAAAGATGTGCCTGCATACATCTCTTCCATTCACACACAGATGTATTTACTAGGACTAAGCGGGGAAAAGCACTTTAAAATCACTTACCCTCAACAAAACAAGGTTCAAGATTTAATGCAGCCTTTTCAGTTTCTTTCCTTTAATCAAAGACAAACATGGATGTTTTGTTAAAAGAGACAGTTAACATCTGTGTTACCAAGGATGCTGCATTCTAACTGAAGGAGCTACAGTTTGTGGAGTCCAGTGAGCAGATGTTGGAGGCCTAATGCGTTAGTGACAAAAGGCGAGGGTGCTGTAACCTTTGCATCTCTTCTGTCCAATGTACAGTAGAAAAGGTTTTAATTTGACAGGTTGGCTGGATGTAGGGAATTCAGCTTTGGCCACCCACAAAAAGGCCAAATCTAGCCATGAGAACATCAGGGAGGGGAGAAAAATGGGCAGGAGAGAATCTAGTTCAGTCACTTGTACTGAGCAGAGAAAAATACTGTGGGTTTTTTTTCTTTTAGAGAGATTTAAAACTGTTTCCCAGAATAAGATAATTAAGCAATTGAGCTGATTTGTCCTTTAATGTACAAAGAACTCTTTGAATAAGGTGAGTTGGGAAAGGAATCAGCGGCTCTTGGCACATTTTGCCTGTGCAAAATGCTTTAAATGCCTTTTTCTCCCTGTAGTTGGTATCATGCAAGGGGTAAGAATTAAAATAAATGCAAAACCTAATGGTAATTCTCATACAAGCTGCATGTAAACAGAAACATCAGCATAAAAGTTATGAATCTTAATTTGTGCCACTGAGCTAAAATTTGTATCTTTCTGCATTAAAGGAATATAGACATGCAGCACTGTGTTGCGTCTACTTGCAATACAGAAAACTGACATGGTCTTTCCAATTTATGGAGAAATTGACATAATTTTGCAAAAAAAGGGGGGCGGGGAGCCAGAGAAGCAAAACCACTTGTGAACTAGATTTTGCATAATGGGATTAATTTGGTTGACTGTCACATCAGCTGTGCTGTAGAATGCAAGTTAATCACAACATCGATATGATTTTTAAAGAAGAAAGAAAAGGAAGGGAAAAGGAGAAAGCAAGGTATTTTCTTCCCATCTCTGATTTTTCTTTCATTTCAAAAAGCTTCCCATTTCCACTGCATGGATGGAGGGGCGCTATGAGAAATAATAGAAGTCTGAATTTCCATTTGACTGTGATGGCCTGAAGCTGGCCTTACTCTGGTAAGAAAATCAACAGCTTTCCCTGCATCCTGTAAATAGCCTTGCAGTGATACTCTTCCACATAATGGTTTGGTGTTTAATTTAATAATCAAGCTTTCTAGATTTGCCAAGCAGCGCTACTCTTCACAGGCATGCCTGCTTCTCTGTGTGTTTCAGCTGTAAAGCAGCAAAGCCCTTTCAAATGGGAACCAAAAGAGGCAGGAAAGAGAGGGGGAAAGAAGATTCCCATCTACCTAGCTCATGCAGATGGAGCAGATCGGTGGTTGGCAACTCTGAAATAGCTAAACTTTGGCACAAGAGCAGCACTCCCAGGTTACAATAATATCCATCTGTCTGTCTGTCTGTCTATCTGTCTGTCATCATCTTCTTTATCCTGCCCTATACCCAAGGGTCTCAGGGCAGGTTACAATATGATGTAGTAGTAGTAGTAGTAGTAGTAGTAGTAGTAGTAGTAGTAGTAGTAATGGGGAACATCTGATAAAAGCACCAAGCCATAAGGTCTTAGGATGCAGACAGCAAGCCCCTATTCCATTACAGAAAGGTCCTGTGTTGAACTTGCTTCAACGCCAGTATTTAGAGGAAGCTCTTCATCTCCAGCTACATAATTCAAATTAAGCCAGTCTTGTCAATATAAACATTCTTATTCTTACCTACCTACCTACCTAATCCCCCCACTCCCATTCTTAGAGAGTTTTATTTTGGAGGTAGGAGGGACAAAACTTTGCACTTACTTGATTTAGATCTGGATCAGTAGATTCAGATTCACTGGACCTACTGGTCTGGATCATGGGGAAGTGTGGGCTGGATCAGCACCATCTGTACTGATAGCACTGATCTGGTCCAAGGCTCCTTGAGGCTGCAAAGCTCACATGAACTTTGTGGCTGTCCCACCTCACCCCTGATGTCTAGGAGCAAAAGTTCCTCCTAGCTTTGGGGCTTGACTACTTCACGCTACTTACAAAAGTGCTTCCTGCGCATCAAGGAGAGCACTATACTGGGATCACTCTTCTTGAAGGGACAGTGTGATGTCCACACACCTGTTGTTGCTTCTGCCTATGCTAGCATCACAGCAGGGAAATTTTCTTTCCTTGGCCATGATGTTGCTGGTCAGGGAAGAAATGGGCTTCCCATGAAAGACATGGGCTGCTGGCAGCCAAACAGTGGCTGTTTCCAGGCATGGTGCAGAACTCCTCCAGTCTGGAATTTCCCTGGCCTCTGAAGGTAGGTCAAGACATGAAGCCATCATGAAGATGACTACCATGTGTTCTAAGTCTCCTTGCTCCATTCGCAGTCCTCTTGGCCAGGAGCAAATCCTGCAACGTGTGCTGGAAACTGCAGGGCAAGAACTGCCACTGGGTCTTATTGTTTATTATTGTGTTGCGTGAGAGTGCTAGATGAGCCATCTTGAGTTTAGATAAAGTAACACAATAGATCAGCAGCTCGGATTATTTGTTTGTTTGTTTGTTTGTTTGGCCACTGCAGTACACTGCACCATTTTGGACCTTCCACTTCCATTGCTGCAAATAGTTTGCTTTTTCTGAACATCCCAAAGAGGCTATAATGCCTCCGAGTGTGTTCATTATTATGACACTTAAAGAATGTATTCAGGAAATTGATCACACCATGGCTATGGTGACAGTGATCAAGGAACAAAGGGCTGATCGCATATCAGCAGGATTTGTGGTTTACTGTGTTGTGTCAGGATTTTTAAAGACTCTCATACTGCTGAAAGGTCTATTAACATTTGTTCACTCACTTCTCTCTTGAATTCCCACCATCTTTCCCCCACCCCCCATTTCCAAGAAGCAACACACGCTATCCAGCACAGGCTCACATTGACTAGGTTAAACAATTACACTACACTAATTGGCCTATGTCGGTCTTGATGAGTAGGTAAACAAATGCGGCACTGAAAAGCCGAGACAAATTGAATCTAATTAAATTGATAAAAAAAAAGTGACAATGACAACAAAGAGAGAAACATCCATAGTTGCAAATCGCAACACTTGCGCAAAAGCATGGACCTCTTATCCTCTGGATCTGCCCTGTCCACTGGAGAGGAGACAGCTGATGACTCATGTTATCCCTACATATTTGGAAATGCCTTTAATTTGAACTTATAAAGGGAACTTGGCTACTCAGTCTTTATGTAGAGTCTGCCATTGCTGTTGTGTGTTTGTGTGTACATGCACACACACATATATGTATTTATGTATTTAATTGCATTTATTTATTTATTTGCATGTATATCCTGCCCTATACCCTAAGGTCTTGGAATGGGTTATAACAGTTAGAAAGGACATATAAACAGAGTTTTAAGAACAGTCAAAGACTGTGAGTGGTTCAGCATAGCTCCACATAGAAAGCACTGCAGTAGTTCAGTCTGGAAGTTCCCAAAGTGTAGATTACAGTGGTCATCTGTCTCTGGCCATACTACAGATGCCATTCAAATTGTTTGCCTATCTCCATAGTACCTGGCACTGAAGGGGCTTGAGGATGTGTGATGGGACACCCTCAGCAAGGTGCAAAATTTTCAGTACAGGAGAAGCAACTCTGAAGCAGGTTCTCATGCTCTGAGCTGGATCTTCACCATAGTTAAATGTGCCACATTTGTGTGCAGGATTACTTGAGAACTGCAGCCTCAGAGACAGTAGTGTAGCTGTCAAGCTCCTTGTCAAAGCCAATAGGGGCTGTGAGGGCAGCTGGCTATGGGAGAGATACCTCCTTAGGAGAACACCTCCTGTCCAGATTGTAGCTGGAAGTAGATATTCCTGGCTATCACTGCCACCTAAGTATTCCTTCAATATGCACCTAAGTATTCCTTCATTATCCACCAAGAGTATTCCTTCATTATGCACCTGTCCCTTCCAAGACAATGCATCCCCATCAAGAACAATATGTTTCCATACTCCATAGAACTTTTGACACTCACAGTCCTCCACGAAGCCAGCTGGGTGACCCTGGGCTAGTCACAGCTTTCTTCTGAGCTAAACAGCCCCACCTACCTCACAGGGTGTCTGTTGTGGGGAAAAGAATAGAAGTCTTTGTCAGCCGCTTTGAAACCCCTTAAATGGGTGAGAAAAGCAGGGTAGAAAAGCAAACTCTTCTTCTTCTTCTTCTTCTTCTTCTTCTTCTTCTTCTTCTGCTGCTGCTGCTGCTGCTGCTTCTTGAGGGCCAGCAAGCATCCTCAAAGGTGGCCCTCCCACAACAGAAATAATTACTCTGAGGGTGATTGCCACCCTTGGACATTTGTGCCCCCCACTTTAAAGATAGCCAGTGAGAGCACAACCATCCTTATCTGCTCTGTTCTCCACCCAGTCCTAGTTTAGGATTGCAGAAAATGGTTGCCTTCTGGGACCATTTCCTGCATGGCCCAAAATATAGCCATATTGCAACTTCATTCCTTGGCATGAGAGTTTGTAAGGAAATAAAGTGTGTGGTGTGAAGACACTGGGGATGTAGCCCAAGTTAGTATTTTTTTAAATTCAAACTATGTTTCCCAAAATATTATTAGTTATAAAACAAACACAATACTTTCCTCCTCATAGATATTAGCTTACAGTCTGGATGTCAATAAAAATATGGCTTACAGTCTGGATGTCAATAAAAATATGTTTTGGGGATGCCTCCTGAAGGAAGATGAGAACAAACCTAGGTCAAGGAAACAGAAATGTATATATGTGTGCATATCATCTTATATGTCTGTTGCATTATTCAGTTGATAAAAGAAGAAAGGTTTGGGGCATCTCATTCAAACTAGGGATGGTCAAGAAATCCAACACTTGCTTAATTTGGTGTATATTTTAATGTTTTTTGTGTGCTTCTGTTTGTATGGATTTCTGTGCCTCTTTTGAATAGATAGTCATAAATGTCTACGTTTGCATTAGCTTACACACAACTAAAATGTGTGCATTTGTATGTGGAATGTGCTACAAACACACATACTAATGCATTATACAGTGTTTCTAAAATGCAGTGTGTAAACTGGAATTTGTGTCTACCAAAAATGTATTTGTACACTTTTGCATATTTTAGAGAACTGACCATGGGACATGGGATGAATACATGCAACTCAAAAGTGGGCCAGGATATATTTTGGCTCCATTGTCTGCTAAGCAAAAGAAAAAAAAATACAGATAATTGTAGCTAGGGTGTTCATAAGTTTGCTCGTGCCCTTTTAACTTGGAGAATTATGGGATACAAAAGCATCTGTTGGATGCCAAATTCTCCCTTTGTACTATCAGACAACTGGACTTCAACCTGGTTTCAGCCTCCAGCCTGACTTTGTAATCCAGCCTTTAATCTTTATTTCTACCTGCTTGCAGCTTGGTCAAGCTATTCACCCATTCTTGAGGCTGACTGCCTCACAAAAGATTTTTATTAATCTGTATGTCTTTGTTTCTGTGTATCTAGAGGATGAAATAATTGGTGGCCAATTAGCATTTGTAAAAGGACAAAATTAATATCAGGTGTATAGTTTGACACAGTACTTCATCATGTTTCAACAAATGATTTATTACATTTTGCTAGCAACACCCCACAAACTGTAGTGGCAGGGCAGGAGGAGTGAACGGTTAGCACAACTGAAAATCTTCTTTTCAACCACCTAAACCAGCACCTAGTGAAAAACAGACTGGAACACTGGACAGTTGAAAATGAGACTTCACATCACATCTCACTCCTTCTTGCAGTAACTTGCTGTTTTGACTGTCTGTAGCACTGAACATATCTCAGCCTTTTCTGATAAATATGTGAGCCCAGACATGGATTACTGAATGTTGAGACAGAACAGTCTCAGGATTAGTTCTTGGACAGCGTGCTAAAGCTCTCCCATGCCCTCTGATTTTCTCTGTGGGTTTCTTAGGAACATAGGATAGCCATCTATATGGGTACCTTTTGAGCCTGGTAGGATTGGAGGAACTAACAAACAGTAGCCCCTATGTTGGGTCCTTTCTGCACCAGGTCTTATTTTGGTTTATATATTGGACTAGGGACCTGGCATCCTTATACTGGTGTAGACTAGGACTAGACCATGCCAGAGATCTCTCATAGTCTGCACTAACCTGTGGAAGGCAGTTCCCTATTTTGAGATATAACCCAGAATAAGACCTTGATTAGGCTGTCTGGACGCCATAAGAATTACTTTAATCAACTCTAGCAGCTAGGCCTCCATGGCAGCCTTTGGAGCAGGAAACTGGCCATTTGATACTTGACCATCTGCCCCCTCCCCCGGGACACCCAGAAGTTGGCTGAAAAGTGTCATGTGGATACAGTCAGAAATCATAGAATTGGAAGGGCCAGCCATCCGGTCCAAATGTCTGCTTCATACACAAATACAAACCAAGGCTTCTGAAACAGATGATCATACTCCCTATTGCATTAATCTCAACATCACTTACCAGGTGCGTCATTGAACACTTCTGCTTGTGCCGGCATGAGGTGCACTGCAGCAAGAACATTATCCCAGTGATGGCCATGAAAGCTATTTGAGATGATCTCATGAAGCACACAGTCTTGTTCTCTGTGGAAAAGTGCCTTGATTGTTGTGTCATTGGGAACCTTTGTGCTCCAAAATTAAGCTGTGGAGCTGCGTGTTACAAGAACAAATGAGGCATTTCTTATGAAGGGCCCATCTTAGACCCACCCATGCTTGTCATGGAGCTGTGACCTGATTAGGGCTGGCAGTGTCCTCAAGATGGCAGTCTGCCTGTGAATTATTATGCTTATTCCCTCTCAACACTGTCCACCTATTCTTCCCACAAGTTACCTTGGGAACTATTTGGTTGCCATCTGCTGCTTTCTTTTTCACTTTACAAATGTATGTTATGTGAGAAAGCAATAAGCTATATTCTGATGTGGGTAACCCTGTGAGTTTCATGAACTCAAGTCTCCAATGTAAAAATAACCTTTTCGCTCATGGTAACTTTTACGTGTGGATTATTTCCTTGACATGGGCTGTGCTCAGATATAACAAAAGGGGCAGCTCAGAAGCACCTCAGAGACAGTAGTGTTCTTAAATCTTCTCCAATCCACCTTTTCTCCCACAGAATGTTCATGATAGGAAGAAAGTAGGACTGGTGTGTGAACAATCCCACCTCAAAGCCTTCTCAAAGCTGCCTCAGAGATGCTTTTTTGCTGTGGCTGTCCACAGCCTTAAACATAGAGGCCATTTCTTGTATTCAAAGACACAGGAAGGATGCTGGCAGTAACAGTGGACCAAATAGGTCCACTTGAGCAGCGGCAGTGAAGTTGTAACATGCCATCTGGGAAGAGTGGGTCTCACCATTTACAGTGCCCCATTAAGCACTTATGGGGTGATGATGTCTGGCTGTTTGCTGGTCCATCATATACTTTCTGCTTAACAACCGAGACCTGAGGGAGCCTCTTGAACAGACCCCTGAATCCTCAGTAATCAGTTACAGCATCACTTTGGAACCATGCAGATCCTGTTGTAGATCTCTATTTTATGTTATTTTAAGAAACACTTAGTACATTGAAACTCAAAGAAGTAAATGCTAGTATACTTCTAAAAGGAACCTTTTAATTTACCATAATGTGAGGTAAAATTAACAAGAAAAGCAACATAAACAGCCAATAGTGTTGGGAATTAACTAATTATTACAAGCACAAACTTCTGCAAATAGGGGTGAATACTGCAAATAGGGGCGATAAATTGGGAATAAACTTTTAGTTAATATTTTTACTTCAGCAGAATCAGCGTAAGATGGCAGAGGTGGTAGCGATAATTTTCCATGACAAAAGATGAGAAATTTGACAGTACATTTCCTTCTGCTTCTTGTACGGATGTATCCTGTTTTTGCTGCCTAGTACAGTTAAGTTTTTTAGATACTTTACTTGCATTTCTAATTCAGTTATTCTTCTGAAATTTATTCAAAGGATTTATGCTTATGAAATTATAATATAATGCTGCCTATATGCCAATGAGCTGCAGGCAAAGAAAATAATTTTCTTCAATTTACAGTTATGAGTCTGGGAAGAAAATGATGCCTTCTTATCACCTCTTTTTCTTTGTATGTCTCCCCCCTCCTCCTCTTTTTTTTTTTAGTCTTCAGAAGGCAGGAACTGATGGTGAATTCTTAAGCAGATCACACTGATAATTGTATTTCAGAGCTGTCATATCTGAGAAGACTGTCCACAGAGGTGTCGCAGTTCACTTGAGCTATTTGTGTCATTGCTTCTCCAAGAGCTCAGCCCTCAATAATAATAATAAAAAAACCTAAATCACTGGGGATATTGTTAAGTCTTCTGAAAGGATTATTAGATAGAGGGAAAAATTATGGATGACACTTTTTAACAATTAATCAGGGAAACGTTGGTGAAGTTAAGTTGCTTCCATATTCTGCAGCTGAAGGATTTTTAAAAAGAAGCATATCAAATCCTTGACAAATAGTCAAATAGTCTGCTTTGGCGTTTTGTTTGATTAATGGACTATCAAAAACACTTTTCAAAAATTCTGCTACAATTTCTTTTAAAAAAGAAAAAAATAAATTGTATTAATTCCGCAGCACAGTTAACCACGACTGGATTTTTGTCTGGAACATCTTTAAATGAAATTGCTGTTTTTGTAAGTAGATTACTGTTGTGATTTAACTTTACTGAAAACAAACAACAAACTGGGAAATTTGGAGGTTCACCTGACCTTGTCATTCTGATTTGCCTTATATAATGAACTAAATTAACTGGTTGTGAAATATAGATAAACAAAACTTGCATGCTCTTCTTTTGCTGGCAGGGCTGTTCCCAGAAAATGGACACAGATGTGTAAGGCAAGTTTTTCCTGTGATGCTAGAACGTAACGACAGATTAGCAATTCCAGCAATGGAGTCAGAGGTATATAAGGAAGGTAGAATCTTAATATGTGGTTTCTGTAGGACCCTTTCCACATGCCCCATAGTAAGAAAGAGTCTAGAAGTCTCTGCATGCTAAGACAGATTATGGGAGACTCCGCCCTCTCCTGTCATGCTCCGCCTTACTCAAGGATTTAATTGGACTTGTTTCCTTCAAAAAGTGTCTGAGGAAGATAAGACAGCTCAGGCAGGGTGCATCCCTGCTCACGATTGGTTGAATGATTAATTGGTTAAACAAATTAGGTTTCTTGTCTGTAAAGCCACCCTTTCTCCTGTCTGTCTGAGTGTAGTTTTGTGTTCCAGCACTACTGCTGGATTTTTCCCTCCTGCAACATTCCGGGTTCTTTGAGGAGCATCCCTTGATAGGCCCTGGATTGAGTAAATAATTTCTTGCAATCATGAGGTAATGCCAATGTAACTTCAGATTTTATCCATTTTCTTGATGCTTCTCTACAGCCCTTAGTCAGTAGCATAATGCATGTTTCTCATAAAAACAATTATCATTCTCATAGTCAGCAGCATTCATTTGTTTTCTTAGATTCTATTTATAAGCCTGAAGGCAGGAACATGTCTTAGGCTGTGATCAGACACAGCAAAAAAGTATCTCTGAGGCACCTTTGAGGGAGCTTAGAGAAAGCTATCTGAATACCATCTTATATTTTCAACATTTTGCAAAGTACTCTGAGACTTGGTAGGTTCAAGGTTGGGATAGAAATGCAGTAAATTCATGCATAAATTTATATCCCTCTTTCTTTTCCTGGGTTCCCATCCAGGCACAAACTATACTCCAATAAACTTCAGGAGCATATATATTCTTGGACCAGAACTGTCCTTCTAAGTGCTGAGCTGATTTGTTAGCCTCCCTTCTTCAGAAAGATGCTAATAATCCGGTTGTAGAAAGCACATTTTCCTAATGTCTTAGAGAGCAAGCTGAATTCTGCAGTTTAGAATAGCAATCAAGTGGTCTAAGACTGACATTCTATTATTTATTGATATCCTTGATACTAATAAAATGTTTTCACAAATGGAGAAAGATTCTCAAAAGGAAAAAGAATCAGGTTGTTGCTGGTGTTTTTTTTTTTTAAAAAAACTGGCCTTAAAAATCAGGCACAGACAAAAGTTGGCATTTGACCACAGTTTTTAAATTAGTACGTTAGTACAAGTGCAAGATGGTTGAAATTCAAACCAAACCAAGCTTCCATTTTGAGTTTGTGCTGTCTCCATTGTCATCCCACCAGGAAATATACCGAGGAAGAACAGCCTGTGTCCCACTACAGATGCTGCCATGCACACAGTTGGCAGCAACTGGAGGGTTCCTCTCAGTATGTGGAGCCTGGTGCCATTTTGCCAGGTTCCATGAGGGAAGGACTTCTGGGGCTATTTCTGGGCTCACCCACGAATTCCCTCTGGCCAGCAACTTCACATTAGGGAAATTTTCATTCTCCATCTTAAAAGAAAGACCAGGATGGAACTGCAACAATGCAAGTAGTACCTTGAACTGTACTCATGGTGATCAACAGGAGACGTTTTCGCACGGGGGAAAACGGAACGCGAAAAAGGCAGCTGCGGACACGTCATCCGCATTGGCCGCGCGCGGCTTGCGTCCCGACGTGTCCGCAGCTGCCTTTTCCGCGTTCGAAATGTAGAGCACTTCGAAGTGCTCTACACGCGTTCCAACGCGGACGAGCCGCCCGCAGGCGTTCGGGAGAAGAAGCGTTCGCGCCGCTTCTGTCTCCCGATCGCCTGCCGGCTCGCCTCCGACGCCGCGCTGCTTTGACAATCAGCTGTTTTTCAAACAGCTGATTGTTGATCTGCCTCCGCGGCTGCCGGCGCGCCCCTGGCCGGCGTTTGCCGGCTAAGCCAGCTTCGGGCGCTTTGACCATTCGCACCCAGACGCTCCGGAACGCGTTTACACGCGTTCTGGCGCGTCTGTGTGTGAACGGGGAAAGCGCCCGAAGCTGGCTTAAGCTTTCCGCCTGAACGCGTTCGGTTTCGAACGCGATTCAGTGCGGAAATGCCTAGGGACTGGGATCTACAGCATGTGTTAAAGTGTGTGGTATAGGAAACTGCCACAATGGTCAAAATCACTGTGAAAGAACAATGCTGTCCTTGTACCTAGTCATGAAATACTTTAAACCTTCCCCTGCTGGCCAGCATTTGAATGAGGAAGATAGCACCTTACCTGTCACAAAAAACTGTACACCTAGGCTGCCTTGCAGTGGAAGGCACTTTGTGTTTGCTCCCCCAATCAAGTGCTTCCATTGCTTTAAAGAGCTCTGTATCCTTCTTATGCTGCTATGTGAGCAGTCTCTCTATCCATCCCAACCTGCGGATCCACAGATAGTTCAGGTGCACTAACCCCCCTCCCCCCGCCCCATCTTGGCAGCAAACAGGCAAGTGTCTCTTCTGCAACTGCTGTGAAGTAGGTAGGACAACACAGCTTACAAACTACTGGACAATGGCCTCAGCCACACCAGTAACTTCAAACTATGCAATGTTCAGTATACAGGAGACAGTATATAGCTGATTTGCATCATAAGAACGTCAGAAGTGATCATGGAACAGAACCATAGCCCATCTAGTCAACCAGCTGCACAAGGAAGCCAGCCAGGACATGGGCACACCACTAGCTTTGTTTGTAGTCTCCCAACAGCTGACTTCCAGAGGTATGCCATCATCTACTGCCATCAATTCTAGCCATATATAGACTTGACTTCCATGAATTCGTATGAAACATTTTTAAAGCCATATTTGTTTTTCTTCACTAGGGAAAAGCAAAAAAAAAAAAAAAAAGTAGCTCAAAAGCACTTTAGAGATAGTCATGTGTGGCACTTGTGTTCTCATCCCATTTCTACCTAGAATGTTCATGAGATGGTGGACGGACGGACTGGTGTGTAAACGATCCCATCTGCAAACCATCTCTGAGACAACTAAGGAACTTTAAAAAAAGAAAAAAAGTGCATCTGAAGTTAGCCATAGTTTTAACAGTTAGTAGCTGTACCTATTTCCCTGACTTGCCAGTATTAGGAGGAACAGATTTACTAGATTTTTTGAGATGATAACACTAATTAACTCTTTAAAAGGCCAGTTGCTCTGTTTGTTTATTTACTAAATATTTCTAGCCTACCTTTCACCCTCTAATCCTAGGACAGGGTGCAGTACAATTAAAATGTTTTTTAAAGAATTCTAAAAGAATGTCTAATCAGGTTTAAAATAATTAAAATATAACTCACAAGACTGCAAACCTGTACAGAATAGGTATCTAAACTAGAGAGACAAATTTAATACAAAATTAATATCCTGCACTCCATTACTTTGGCCAGTGTAACACCTTCATTTTAAACCTTCTTCAGCCCATCTTCAGCTCTGACTGCTCACATTTTTTCATTTCTATCCATTTTATCTGTGAACTTTCCACCTTCCATTTGGACTTTCCTGAATGGAAAGTCCACAAAATAATGGATAGAAATGAAAAGGTGTGAGCTTTCAGACCTGAAGATGGACTGAAGAAGGTTTAAAGAGAAGGTGTGACCACTCCTTTATGATGAAATAGCAAAAGTGTCCATACTATTTGTTCTTCAAGGAAACCATATATTAAGTGATACCATTGAAGAGAGCACCATAAAACACACTCCTCCTGGTGATGTAGCTAGAAGGGAGACATCCAGGTGCCCCTAAGGACTTGAGCAGAAAAGGAGGCCTTCAGGTCTATGAAATTTACTACCAGAGGAGATGGTGCCAAGATACTACCTCCAGGTTGGAAAGACAGGATGCCTCTAAAGGTCCTTTGCAGGGAATCAACAGCAGGTGTTGCCTTTGTCTTCCTGTTTGAGAATGCCCAGAAGCAATTGGTGGCCCATTGGACTAGATGGGTTGTGACCTCATCCAGCAGGGGTTCTCTTATGTTCTCACTTGAATCCCAAGTCATTTTAGGGCTTTATAGTTAACATTAGTATGTTAGACTCAGTCTAGGAGTACATGGATCATCAAAGGGCCTATTTGCACTACAGCACGATTAGTGAACTTCTGGTGAAGAGCATCTGCACTTCAAGGAGGCTGCTACAGCCTCCAAGCATGCCCGGCCATCCTAGATGTTCACTAATTATTGATTAGATGTGAAGCATGAAATTGTGCTCCATACCTTAACCAACGTTAACTAAAACCTTTCCTGGAGTGTTTGGACGGCAGCCATCAGGGTTGTCTGAGGTGCTATGCAAGCGCACTGGCACCTTGGATGACCATAGATGTGACTGCGCATGCACAGAGCATCAGCAGCATCATGGCAATGGCACTGATGCATGTGCAGTCATGGATGGCACCGCAGCCAAAATGGTGGTGCCCAGAAGAGGACAGGCCCTGCAATCGAATTAGGTAAGTATTTGATTGGGGGGGGGGGAGCATGGCTCAACGTGTGAGTGCTAGTCAACGTTGTTTAATTGCACTACTGTTCAGTGGACGGGAAGTGTGAAAAGGCCCAAAGTAAATCTACACATGATTTTAGCTCACTGCACTGATTAATGTTCTTGCAGTTGCATTATTTGAAGTTCCCAAATTCTCTTCAGTGGGCAGCACCAATAAAAGTGCATTGCTCTGATCCAAATGGGTTCTCAATATTACAGATAATATGGCTATGACTGGGAACAAAGCCAGAATCATGGAAGAAGGAATACTACGCAACTGAAGCCATCTGAAGCCAAGGCAATAACAGTCATTCAGGGAGTACATCAAGAATATGGTCCTGGGGTATACAACCCTGTCTGCCTGCTCAGTTCTTGGCCTAAAAATTCATGCTCCTCCTTATATGGGTGCTCCTCAAATCTCTCTTGTTATCAGTTTTGGGGCAGTGGTGACAGAGTTGTGGAGCAACTGGAAAAGCACATGACAGATCAAAGCCAAGTTTAATGAGGTGATATGACACAAATGTCATGATCCTGTTACTCAACCAGTTTCATCACCTGAATGCCCCTCACCTTGGCTGTCCCCACTCCAGATGCCGGATCAGACTCATCTGACAGAGATGGCAAAATAGATTGTTAGATACATCTATAATCAAACAGGGTGTTATCAGTGTAGCTGGAGACATAATCAGTTAGAGAGCCAAACATGATACATTAAGACACCATTGCCCATGGCACATACTTTCTATTTTTATACACCTTCACGCATTTGTCAGGGTCTGTAACATTTCATAATACAGATGACATTGGGACAAAACGCTTCACTGTTTTCCACCTTTACCCAACCTGGTGCAATTCAGATTGAAATTCCCATCATGCCTAAGCACAGACCATGCTATGGAAGGCCATGGAAAGCACCAGCTTCAGAAAAACTGCTATATTTTAAATATATGCTATTCTTTGTGTAGCCTGAGTAAGAGTAACTCTGGTCAACTCAGAGATATCTAAAGTCCTGCAAGGCATGGTTTCAAGATTGTGCCTGTGTGCTGTAAATCACATTGGCAAGATCTGCAACTCAAAAGCTCCTCCTTGTAATTCACCCTTAGCCTCTCTCACACACAAGTTCTACCTACGGATCTGCAAGTAATTTGCAAATCTTGTGATCCTTGAAAGAAAAAAACGAAAGGGAGAAATTTGGAATCGCCTGGTTTACTCATTTATACTTTGCAATCCTTGAAACAAAATAATGGTCAAGTTCTTCAAGGAAAAACTGAGTTTATTATTTTAACACATGTCTCATGATCTCAGTTTTCAACAACAACAAAATTTCCTTGCACTTATGAGAGTTTGAATAAAAGCTGTGACAGTTGGCAAACCTAAAAGCAAAAATGTGGAGTTGTCTGCTTATGGTAATGCTTGCAAAGCCATGTGTACAGTTTTCCTTTGAAGGCTGGTTACAGCATCAGCCCTGATCCTGCAAGCTGTTCCGTGTGTAGAAACCCTGGTACGCTTGCATAGCTTTTGTTATTTTCCCTGGAGCTGCACCACAGTTTCTATGTTGGGAAGTAGTCTTTTCCAACACTAACATGAGTACCAGTTTTAAGCTGGCAGTAGAAATTGAAATTAACCTTTTATTAGGCAACAAATTCCATCAGTCAACAGATCTAATCCACATCATGAGGAACATTATCCTAGGAACAATGGTGACTTCTCCTTTTGTCTGATTGAATAGGGACTGAGATGACAAAAATGTTTTTTTATTTAAATGTTTCTATATTAAATTTCTTATTTAATATAGTTATTTAGCTAATTTTTCTATATCAATTTAGTATACCTGGAATTCAGAACACGTAGATTTGCATCCTCCACTTTTATGTGAATACACAAATAATGCGTGTGCTCAGAAATGTCTATCCAAATTTGTCCTAGTAATAGTAGGAAAAGAGAGCTCTCCATCAGTTCGCCTTTTGACTACTCATCAAGGGGTGTTTTTCCACTGTCACTAAAAGTACCCATTAAGTACCCATTAATGGGTACATAATGGCATTTTTGTGCCCATTAATGGGTACTTAATGGGTACTTCTAGTGACAGTGGAAAAACACCCAAGGTCTTCTTAAGGTATGTCCCCATGCAGGAATTTTAGTCCAAGTTCAATACTGTTTGGACAATACTTGGGGACTATTTTTAATCCGGATTGAGTTCTTGTCAATTAATCTGAATATAGCCCTCCTGGTTTTAGGACTGTTATTAAAAGTAAAAAACAGGGCTTTAACACCCACCCACCCCCATGCAAACCCTGCCTGTAATAAAAGGAGAAAAACGGAAGTTTTAAAATAAATTCTAGCCACAAAAACTGTCTTTTTCACACCTCACCCTTTGAGATTACCAACAAAAGTTCGGTCATACACATTTGCGAGGCATCAGACCCAGTGTGATGGGGGCTATTTTTGGAGCTATTTTTAAAGGTAAAAAAAGGATTTTAAATTCCGCCCCCCTGCAAACCCTGCCTGCAATAAAAGAAGCAAACGCAAAGGGACTTCAAATGCAAAGGGGATTACTTTCTTTTTCACACCTCTCCCTTTTGAAATTAGTGGCAAATGTGGATGATAAAATATACAATTTCAAAGTATTTAAAAGCTTCTCCCATCTATCTTTTGAAAAAAGTTACATGTTTCCAGTGAAAATGTTTTAAAAGCCCCTTTAAATAAAAGGCAAACAAAAGCCCCTTCTCCCCCCTTTCTGCCTTTTTTTGGAACTTTTGTAAGCATAGTAAGGGAGGGGGGGAGCTTTACATCTGTTTAAAAAAAACCCCACAGCAGGGTGCTATTGGCCAGAAACTAGACCTCTGCCCCAAATAGCCTGGCATTGTCCCCAAAAGGGGGACTCAGTCCTGTTTTCATCAGGACTTTTTTTCCTCCGGATTTAGGTAGGTTAGTCCACATTAAATCCGGGAATAAGGAATTGCATGGGGATGCTGGATGCCCAATTTGTATTCTATTCAGATTAAGTACAGTAGCCATGGGTACACACCTTCCCAAATTCAAATTGAATTCGGATTAATGTGACCACGGGGATGCAGCCTTAGTAACATGAGACTTCGAACCCACTATGATGTTTCAGTTGTAGGATCCACCCATTCCTTTTCTCGGAAAAGATAGGTGTTAAGTAATCCATAAATCAAAGCAGGATTAAGATGAAGAGAAAAAGCACGTTGGGTTCATAAAATACAAAAGCTCTGATGAAAAGAAAAAGTCATAGTCAAAATACTTTTTTGGTAATCTTTTTTATTTTGATAACAGTTATTTTCAAGACAAGAATGTTGGCTGAAGTGTGATTTGAAGAAAAAAGATCAGCCTTGGGATTGCATAAACCCTTAGAAGCCAACATAGGCCTTTCACAGGATTTATTATTAAAAAACAAGTTATGTACATATAATGCTTAGGTCTTTATCTTTGGGCTTTTCTGCACTTACCTGTAACACAGATTACAGTACCCCATGGTCCTCTTCTGGGCTCTGATACAGTCCACAAAATCCTCTTCTGTCTACATATTGGTGCACACTATCTTGCTCTGTCTGCACCAGACAAATAAGGAATCTGAATGAGGAAGCTCTTGATCTGGATTGCTGCATTTAGGAGGTTCACTGGTGTACTAGCTTATGGCAGTCTGGATCATGGGGACATGCAGAAACTATGCCTCCATTTTCCAGATTTCAGGGGATCCGTTTCAGTAACATGCCAAAGCAAACTGCCAAAATGGGTCCCCAGGGGCTCCAAGACTAGGTACCTTTATTCCTAGCCATCAGAAATTCCAGAGGCCTGCTTCAAATCAAAAGCTCTTGGTTGGATTTGAGGCCTTCACGAGGACAGGAACAACCATTCCATGCAGATGGCGTTGTTTCTGTCTAGGGTTCTATCTGATACTGTTGCAGACTAGAGAATTAGAAAGAAGAGGCTCGTATGCTTGGAAATGGAATAAAAATAGGCTTTTTGAAAGGGACAAAAAATACTGCGAAAATGTTTGCCTGCATATCCCTGTGTATGCAAAAGTTTGGGCATCCAAATGAATGATTCAATGAAAAAACAAAAACAAATTTTCACACCTTTGCTTTGATTGCAAAATGAATGTGACTTTTTGTTCATGCACATTTCTAGTCCAGAGTAATTCAATAGAGAGGAATAATAATTCCTAAAATTAAATGTAATTACATATCAGTAAGTAAACAATATAAAAATCATAGAAGTATGCTGGTTCCAGTGAATGGTGCTTGTGAGTGAGTTCTAGCTGGACATGAGAGTTCACAGACCTGGCCTGTCAAGATTCTGGCCACAGTACAGCTACAAAGTGCCACAGGGCTCTTTATTGCCTATTTAAGAAATTTTGGTGGCTGCAGTGGATTTTATGGCCACAAAATTGACCGCGTCCACAATCACTGATATGTTGTAGAAAGCCATGGGAGCCCTTTGTGGACTATTCACAACACCTGTATGGCCATAAAGGTCACTCTGCAGCCAGAAAAACAGCACAAAGAGGCCTGAGAGGATTTGGATGCTGCTATACTGGCAGGGTAGTTTTCCCATGCACCCTCCCTTGCGTACCTTCCTGCCAGTCATTTTATGACCCTCTCCAGGAATTGACAATCTGGGGAGCAAGCTGGCCAGCTACCTTGGTGTGGAGGATGAGCAATTCATTGAAGTGTCCCTGAACCACTTCATTATTTGGGGATTTAAGGATGATGTGAGCTGAACCTCAGCCTTGCAGGTACGGCACATTTCTACTATACTGTACATAGTTCATTTTATTTCTGCAATGTGCACCCAAAAGCTCAAGTAGATAGTTTATCTTTTCTTCTTTCTTGGATAGATTATTAAGCAGTAAATTTTAACTGCTTATTACTAGTGTATATCTTCTTGTATCTGCAGCTGCTTCCAATCTGAAACAATTGGACAACTGTTTGTTACAACTTTTATAAAATGCCATTTTGGGTGAGTTTTAGCTTCTAAACTTTGTATTACTCTAAAGACTTTAAAATGCATGAATTTGGATTTCTAGCTCACTAGTTATCACTTCATGGATCCCATAGCAACAATAAAAAAATCTCAATATTGAAATAATCACACATGAATGTACAAAGTTTATTTGATTTTATTTTCTGTCCTCCTATACCGAATTGTCTCAGGGTGTGTTATACAATAAAAAAAGGACTGAAATGTGACAACACAGAATGTTGGAATGTTAAATGTAAAGGAGATAAGACTGTGGTCCTTTTCACACTTAGGTGATCAGATGGCTGGGCATGCTCTAGGACACTATTTGCAAGCCATGTTGCTGCTCCCATCCCAGAGTGACCCAGAGTATGTGAGGCCACTCTTGGTAAAGTCCCAGATGCAGGGTCCACATTACTTCTTTGAGTGAATGCTGTATGGGGCCAGGGTGGCACAGCTTCAGCTGCGCAAATGTGCACTACATTGTGATTGCCATAGCAACAGCCTAGCATGCAGTAGAAGATGCCATGGTCATTGCTGTTATCCTGCTGCAATTGTTGAAAAAAAGGTGTGTCTCTCTTAGCTAACGGACATAGTAAAAGATGACTAAAGTGTCCATGTTAGGGGTGCACACAAATGCATTTTTTGTATTTTTTTTTATACTCAATTTGATTCAAAAATCAAAAATCCAGATTTTTAAAAATCTGATTTGAATCTGGATTATCCGGATCCGTACTTTCAAAAATCTGATTCAAACTCAAAAATAAGAATGCCAGCAACGTTCGTATCCGATTTTCAGATTTTCGTGCATCCTGTTTTTATTCCGTTTTCATTCAGTGTGCAACCCATTTTCATCCCGCATTATAAGCACAAATAAACATGATATTCAGATGCAATATAAATGGATCTATTCAGTCAAACTATTGGAAAATCCATATCGATCGAATGTGTTAATCTGGATTTTTGAAAATCCAGTTCGAATTCAAATGTTGATATTTGACAGATTTCAACTGAACTTTTGAATTTTCAAATATCCGTGCACATTCCTAGTCCATGTTCCGGAAACTTCGAATTAGGCTACTGTAACGTCCTATACATAGAGCTTCCCTTGAAGACAGCTTGGAAGCTGTAACTAGCTTTGGCAGTTTTGGAATAACAAGAATATAGAGTGTTTGAAGTGTCTGATATATCTCCTAGTTGACTCACATTATCTGGGGTCTGTTTCTAGGAATTGCAAGTGTCCTGAAAACTTCCAAGATAACATTTCTGGTTCTTACATGTGATTCTGTAAGGATTCTTGCTTCTGTTACCATGACACCTCAAGTATATATTTGGGAGTTTCATCAGACTAGTTTAAACAAACAACCTCCAGGCAAACTTGAATGTGACTATTTTTTTTTTTTTTGCCTGCATCTGCCTTACCTGGTCTCAGGGTCTCCAAAAGGTCACCTCTTCATCATCCAGGAATTCACAGCTCTGATGGCATCTCTTTATTTAAGCCAGATTAAGCAGGAAACTACATAGTCAGGGTAGGTGTTGCCTGGCTTAGAGGTGAATGTAGGCTGCAATGTTGCAGCTGTATACTGAGGGTGCGTCCCCATGCACATTTTGGTCCAAATCGAAAGCGAGTTCTGGAAGGGGCATCCCCCTGCATTTTAGATTTGGTCTGATTTCCATGGACCAAATTGCCCAAACCAGGACCAAATTTGGTACTGGAGAAAACTGTTCTCGGCACGGTTTGGTGTCTTGGCACACATGGCTTTCTGAGCCGAGTCTGCACATGGGGATGGCCCTGGGCTATTTGGGGAGGAGATTGGTACTCACATTATTGGGAGGTGTGGTTTCATGTCCTGTGCTTGCTGTTCCTGCCCTGTGCATTGGAGATCACAACCACTGAGATTTTTGAGGAGTAAATGGTGTTAAGGCCAAAATGATGCGGGGGTCAAATGGCCTTCGCTGCCCCACAAGACTCTTTTATACAAATATTCCACCCCCGTTTCCCGATCACCAAGGAGGACATGATAATGGCTTGATTTTTCTCCCTTCCACTTGCCGAGTGTCCTTGCGGTTCCTGGGTAGAGCAGAGGTGTGCAAAACTACTCAACTGCCGCAAAACCTCATAGCAGCTTTTCTCAAACAGCTGGGTTTTTAAAATTATTATTCTTGCTGTTCAGTCTTGGCTTCTCTGTGCTGCTAAGAGGGGGGGATGTGGCATTTGCAGCGGGTGGCACAGGGGTGGGGTGACGTCAATCTGGTTTCCAATGAGGAGAGAGGGGTGGAGAGGAGATGGTGCTGCTTCCCCATGCTGGGGTTTGGTGCAGTTTGCAAATACAGCCTTGCTCCCAACCCACTACCCCACTGTGTGACACACTATTACAACCCCCATTTTTGCACTTGCACATCGTTTTGCAGGACTCCATGCCAAAGCTTTCATATGTTGTTTCTAGCTAGCAAAAGCTTCACAAAAGATTTCAGTCACTCTATGAATTCCACTGTACTCGTCTACACATAGAAATATAAACTGAAGAATTTACTTTGTGGTACAGTTCTTACCTGCCAGCAGTATTTTACTGAAGAGTAAAGCCTGTGGGAATACTTCAACCAGCTCAGGACCAGATTGTTGAGGGAGGGACAAGACTCAAACTGGGGTGAGGCTGCGAATCAAAATGTCATTTGGTGAGAGGAAGCAAAGTATAGTTTGGTGAGAGTTTGGTCTCCATCCGTGCAGATTCAAACACTGACTTATGAGATGGAGTAGAGCTCTAGGCAAGAAATAAGAAGTCTTAATTTTTATTTGTTAAACACCAGCTCCACCACAAGTCCACAACACAAGAGGCCTTCCCACACTTGCCCCACTAGTCAGCTCTCAGTGCGCTCTGAGATGGAGCACATGCTCTTGAAGGAGCTCTTTCTGACTCAGAAGTGACTCTTTCTGTGCTGGAGTGCATTGAGAGCAAGTTAAGTGCTCCAGACGTGAACTTACCTTGACTTTTTCAGCTCTGGTAAGACCCATCCACACCTCTTCAAGATGCTGGAGGGTCACCTGACATGCCATGCAAGCATGCCGGTGTGCGAGTGCATGTTCATGGCATGTCAGGGTTGCCCTGGTGAAGGTGTTGGTGCTTGCTCACTGTCAGCATCACTGGGACACAAAAATGGTGGTACGTGGACACCACTCACACTGGAGGTAGGTGTCTGGATGCATGGGAGGAGGGATGGTGTGTAATTTGCAAGTGTGAATACATGCATGGGCAAATTCTCCTTTCCCATCCCCCGAATGGGTAAGGGAAGTCCAAATTTCCCCCTGGTGTCCCTCAGATAGATGGCAGCTTTGGTGCTCTACTGCACATGAATAATGACAAGGGGTTCTTCTTATAACGTCAGCAGAGATAAGAAGAGGTTGAAGACTTTGGGGACTTGTGTAGTCAGGCAGTCAATTCAGTAGCTTGAGCAGGGAATTCTGCCCTGCCAGACAGCATTTCTGCATACTGTCTGAAGTGGGAGGAGTACTAAGGCTCCATTGTTAAGTTTTGGTGACCTCTGACTCTCAGGAAGAAAAGCTGTGGGGAAGTGTGAGCAAGGCTGAAGGCCCTCAGGAGTATTGTGGTCCATTTCTGTCTTACCCTAGCAGAAACTTCCAACTGCTGTAAGAGGAACCAATGCGTCCAAACTTCTTTCAGGTTGCAGTGATTGCTGGCAAGCTGTGTGTGTAAGGCGTGGGTGGGGTCTGGTACATTATATTTCTTTCCATAGGGAACAGTGGAGTTTTGATTCTTTATAATTTATTTAAAATATTCCTATATTGCCTTCTGAAGACAAACTAAACCCGTACTACGTTGGTTCACATTCAATTGATTCATAAAATCAGTGTGGTCCAAATTTTGCTAGGCTTAGTTCTGCTGTTGCTAATATTTGAACCTACAGTATATTAAGTTTGGATAACCCAAATTTGGAATCTAGTCAGCCCTTGTTTTGGGATGTCGTCTTTTCAAGAAAACAGTGGACAAAGATTCACAAATGAGATGTCATAGACGCTGCCATAATTTTTAGCCCATTCCTCTGGCTATGTAATGCAAGGGAAAAACACAAGATTCCCATTACCTTATCTTAGCCCACTATATGGAATTTTGGATTACAATCAAGTTGTTTGTCCCAGGTTTTATATAAAGCATCTTGGCATTCATCTTTGAGTTGTCTAGTACTGAATTTATAGTCTTACAGGGGGAAAAAAACACAGTGAAGGGAGAACCTCACAGCATGTAAATATATTGGGGGGCAGCATTTTCAGATGTTATGGATTTTTGTAATTAAACTCTATAGCTTTATCAAAAAACAAATGTTCTCAGTGGCTGAAAACCTATCGTTCATCTAAACAGGTAAAACAAAGTAATGAGAATAAATGCAATAATTGTACTTTAAGATTTTTTAAAAGAAATTATGCAAAGCATAAATAATGTAATAAATGAAAATGCTTCAGAGCTCCTTAACAAGGGCACCCTTGCCTTTCTCTTTCTTCATGGGCCAAGGCAAAGATCGGAAAACAGAGCGTTAAGGTCATTTAGTGTACTGCCGAGAAAATCCAAATGAGAAAAAAGGATTAATTATATCACTTATTGCATCCAGAGGGCCATGAGGTTTGACCGCCTCTTTTACCATACCTTATAATTTGGAAGCATCCAGTGCATATGGCCATTGCAAATGAACTGCTATCCAATGCACTGTTAATAATCTAAAGTTGGCTGTTAACATTGTAGAAGCCACTGCTTATAATTGCACTGAGTGACCTGAATGATACTGCAATGAAAAGTGAAATGCCATTCTCTTCCTTCTTCATGTTATTTGCCTTGGGCAAAGGCTGCTCCAAATGGTGTATGCTAGGTCAAGTCCATGTAATAAAAAGGCAGCAAAATAAGCTGGACAACCCCCTCCCTTAAAGCATCTGTTGAGGGGTAAGCAGAAAAATGAGCAGGGAACAGAGGGAATGTGTGGATTATAGGTCTAATTGGAGATTTAGGCCAATTCTGCACTGGGCCTTATCCCAGATTGTATCCTGAAAAAGGGACCTGCTGTCCACATGCTAATGCAGATTAAGGTAGATCCCACCCAGTGTCTGCACCAGCATGTTCATGGCAGGTCTCCAAATCCAGAATAAAGCCCAATGCACATAGGGCCAATGGGTCTGCCTTTAGCTAAGGATTAATCCACCTTCAATTGGTCTCTGGAGCGAACAGAACACGCCAGCAAAGTGACAAGCTATTTTCCTTCCATGTTTTCTAACCCAAAGATAGATTTTCTGAAAAGTGCATAAAATTCAAGTGGAAAGTATATCTTACCCCTAAAGTGGTCTGTTGCCCAAATGTATTTGGGAAGACCAAATGTTGGGTAACAACAAAAAACAATACAAAACAATGTTGCAAAATGAGTGACTTGACAAAAAAGGGAAGAACGATCATGTTGCAGTGCTGGGGAGGAGAGTATGTTTGTTTGTTTACTATCCTTCACCGAGTGAAGGGCTGGTTAGGAAAAGAGTTGAGGTGGAATATACAATACATTGTACCAGAAGAAGATGGGTGGAAGGACAGCTTGTGGTAGGTTAACAACTGTGGGTGCCTCCAGACATGCTCCATGCTTTGCTGCCCATGTGCAGCTTTTTCCAGCCCAGAGCAGTGGTGAAGCATTTACTGAAGTAAAATGATGCTAATTTATCAACAGCTTTTTACTTTGCACTTACCTTTCAACACTCTGCAGCTACTGTGGGCGACAGAGCTTCTCATCTGGCAGACAGGAAGCCACTGCAAAGGGATGCCGAAGTTCCTATCCTCCAGTCTGGTGGACCAGGAGCCGCTATGGCACCCTGTCGCAGGACAGAGTATGTTGGGATTGCAGCTCAGGAATGTTATGAACATTCCTAAAGTGGAAAAGAATGGCACTTCAAGAATACTGTGTGTAATTGGAGACTTTAGTGATCCATGTTGCATGAATCTTCTTGCAGCTGATTGTTTTGAACTGGTGCAATATTTTGGGAAGCACTGATCCTTATAAGAAAATGTCCTCTAAACAAGGCAATAAATTGAGAAGCCAGAAAAGCAAGCAAGAAAGCTTGTAATCATATTCAGGCAAGCCCTGGATTTTGAATGCATGGCACCATGTTCTCATTGAGGCCTGCTACAATGCTTTGTCCAATAGAGACATGACAATATACTAGGAAATCAGGCCACCATGCAGTTGAAGTTTTTCCCCTGGAGCTGCTGGCTTAGTCCATTAGTCCAGTAGACATTCTGCCAATATCTTCCAACAGTGAGGGGAAGAAGAAGGGGATGGTGAGGAAGCAGGTCAACATGATTGGAGAACTTGTCTCCATTGCTCTCCTCTCTTCCCTCTCTTCCCTCCCAGCTGCCTTGACTATGGGATGCCTTACGTGCATTGTGGACCAGTCTACCAGAACGTCATGCCTCCTGGTCTGCTGTGTCTGCATGGGATGAGTGCTGGACTGGGTTATGGTGTGAAAATAGCCAACTTCATTGGGAGCTCACTATACATCATTCAGCGGTGGTAGACCAACCAACCAGCCAAATGAGCAGCTGATCTGGCCGACCAAGCTCGCAGAAGTGGCCAGCTTAGGTGGTCAGGATAGATGCCCTCTATTTACTAGTCCTTTAATAACTCGTCGCATCATAGTTTTTATACACTTTTATGAAGATACTATGTAACAGCCTGGCTGGATCTGAAATACTAAAGAGATTTTGGTGAGTTGTCGGTATAGAAGTGTAATATTGTATGTAATATACTGTATTTATATAAGATTTTGACATTTTATTTGTCCACTACATACTCAAGCCATCGAGGAAGATGCAGTTGTTGAAACGCGTCTGGCAAGAGTAGAGACAAACTGGCTATAGCTCCTTGAAATCATCTCTGCTCTTTGCAATATCAAGAATGGACTATTGATCTAGGACAGTGGTTCTCAATGTTTCTGATGCCGCAACCCCTTAATGGAGTTCCTCACATTGTGGAGACCCCAACCACGGGGCGGAGCAGCTGGGAGGTGGGAGGGAAGGGCAGTGTGAGACTCGTTGTGACACCTCTGAAAGGATAGTTTGACCCCCAAAGGGGTCCCGACCCCCAGGTTGAGAACCAGTGATCTAGGATAACTATAGGTCCAAGTTACAAGGACATTAGATTCTATATGTGTTAAGCCTCCAGTAGTTGGGTCGCAATAGGTTCCCTGGCTGCAGATGTCCCTCTCCCATGCATTCTCCATGCATTCCTTCTACCCTGACAGAGTAAAGTCAATGAAAAGGCATCCATGTGGACCCTCAGGTTTAATCTAGAAAGCCAGACTTTTCAAACATGCCACTTGAGATGTCTCCCTCACACATCAATCCTTGGAAGCCAACAAGAGCTGCTGTTGAAATGTTTGACTCAAGTACAGAGCTGCTGTAAAATATGCTTTCTCCCTCTTCTTTCATGCTTGGTGTCTCTCAGCTTGTCACTCCCAAAGCCAAGTTTCTGGCTCCTTAGTAATTCCAGCTGATCGCTTGGTGTTCTCTGTCTCAGGCAGAGGAAGCAGATGAGTATGACGAAGCAAAGGTGTTTTCAGCAGGGATGCAATTCATCTCAAACTTTGCCCAGCAGTGGCATCTGTTAGCAGATTGGGATCGTGTGTGTGTGAATCTGCATTTCTCTAGCTCAGGGCATTCTTCAGGAAGCCGGACAAAAGAATTGATAACCCTAAATGTACAGATCTTTGTCTAAATTTGTGCATTCCCAGTCTCATTAATGCAAACTTATTGGGCACAACATTGACCCTTTCTGCACTTCTCGTCCTGTATGGGGGATGGGAATAGTGCACTCCCACTGGCATACACCTACTTTTACACTCACAAAAGCTAGTACATGCCAAACCACCATGTACCATCTGGAAACTTACGAGAGCTGATGTCTGGGTGCCATCCTCTGGAGTCCGGGCACTGCCATCTTGTGTCTGGATGCTGGTACTGTCACCAGGATGATGGTGACGTGCTGCACATGAACTCTCATGTTTTCAGTCACTTGAAGTGCTAGTGCGCTTGCGTGACACCTCAGCAGCTGCAAGAGATGCAAAGTCTCTGGTGGCCGAGAAAGGTAACCTTGTGGGTGCGTGTGGTGCCTGATTTTGTGCACTACCACAAGTGGATGCTGGGGGAGCTTCTGGGATAGTAGGAGACATTTCTGGTGTGGAAATGCCTCCTCCAAGTGCAGATGGTGCTTCCCAGAAGCCACCCCAACATGCACTATCAGGCCAAGTGTGAAAGGGCTTATTGATGTAATTCACCTCTCAGTACTTAAGTATGTGATGGACTTGATGGATATCTCCTTTATCTCCTGCTGGGCTCCCAGTTTTCAGCCTTGTTTCAATTACGCCCAGTGGTAGATAAACCTGGTGATGGGGATGGCAACAAGGATTTTTATTTGGAATGGCGCTTCGGTTTCTGAAAGCTACAGGGTACTGATAGCAGTTTCTTTCCTGTCTATTGGGTAGCCATCTGTCCAGCTGTCAGAAACTATGGAGTGAGGGAGCTGAAAAATGGAAAGTGTGGCTCTCATTACAATGGAATCACATGACTGGGATTGTGTCAGTAGTTAAGTAAAGGGCTTGGTTTCTAGTGGAAAGGGAGGCAATTTTTTGTACCATTCTATTTCAACACTATCTTTGGAAAAGGCCTTTGAACCTTCATACTTGAAAAAAGAAAAGGCAAGTTTTGAAGCCAACAAGAGCTTGACATGGCAAGGAGGTTACATATTATGGTATCACATTGGGCCAGGAATGATTTCTGAATTCAGGAATAAAAAAGGGCTTATATATACTTATGTCCAGAGGCACTTGGCATGACTACTACCCTAGGAATGATGTGGCAGCCAGCAAGGTAGCTAAAAGGAAGAAGTCAAAGGTACCAAAATAAGTAGGTAAAGAGGTAAGTAGGTGGGTGACTTAAGTGTAAATTCACCTGAAAATTGACTTGATCAAAGTAAGTGATGCACAGATTAGTCAATTCTGAATTTGTACATGCATAAAAGAAGTGAAAAGGAAAGCCCTAAGCCGGTGATGGCCAACCTATGACACGCGTGTCACAGGTGACACGCCAAGCCCTTTTGGGTGACACCCTGGCACCTGGGCATGTAGTGCTTGTTTGTCCTTGAAGTGTACGAAATACCAACTTTCAATTGAAGATTTAGCAAATGTAAAGAATTATGTTTTTGCTTTTAATAAAATACATATATCAAAAATATAACTTTTTTACTAAAACTACAAATATCACAAAATTATGGATATTTCTAGATGTGACACAGCACCCGAGTTAAGCTAGGTTTTCTTGTGAATTTTGACACGCCAAGCTCAAAAGGTTAGCCATCACTCCCCTAAGCTAAACTGCCCAGTTTGAAGTGAGCCAACTGTCCTTTCTTCTGGGTTTCTGGACCAGCAGCCCATGCTTACATTTGGGACATTAAGTGCAGATCTAGTAGGTTATGGACTGGCAGCTTTGGCATGGCCAAGAATCTGTCTAAAAAAAGGCAATGATTTGCACAAAGGGGAACTTGTGCGTGTATAGCGTGTACATGTCTGTTGTGATAGGGGTATCCCCCTTAAAGTGATGTAAAGAGTAACTTATAGGTGGATTTTATTGAACACTGGGAATATTTGCCACCGTTTTCCTGTAAGTTCTCTCCCACCAGGAGAGAGAGAGGGTATGCAATCCTACTAATGGGCATAGCAGAGCCACTCTAAATGACTCAAACCAATCCTTTTCATTGTAGCTTTAAGAGAGGTTTGGGGTATCAAGAAGCAGAAAACCAAAACCAGTTGTCAATAATCTTCCCATGGTTCTTTCAAAGGATAGGTCTCAAAAAGTTAAGAGACCGACTCAGATTTCCGATTGGCTACCAGGGACTCCTCGTAAATTTACTGAAACAGTGGGTACAGGCAGTTTATTACTGATAGTTTCATGTTTCATATTGTCAAATGAGGCACAGCACTTGTGGTTTGCAGTGTTTTGTAGATGAATGGATTAAGCTGGGTTTTCAGTGTTGTGCCTTATAGCCCACCTGAGGCACGCTGAAATCACTCCAAACTGTTCTACATAGTATGTGTTACTGCTTCCAGGCACTACACAAATTTCCTGTATATGCTATATCCTACATGAATGAATCCCTTAGGGGTACATTTTTAAGGGAACACGTAAGAGGTCTGTGCATATAGTGGTTAAAAACAGATATTGCTGATTCCTTAGTACGTGTGCTTTCTATGACCCACTTTAAAAACAAATGATCCAAATGTCAAGAGTGACTTAGCATCGTCTGCTTTTATGACATGATTATAGTCACATTTGTACACAATGATTGCTCCATCAGACCTTGTGTCTGAAGCAGCAAGAACATTTTAAATATGGAGAGTAGAGTATGTAGAGAAGTGTGATGTGCATGATTTCAGACAATGATCAGAATTATTTGTTTCGTATGCAACCATTTTATCACACCTTGAAAGTCTAGAACTACGAACTACATGAAATGTTAATGCTATTATTTTATGAAGACAAGAAGATGTCTAGGTCTGTGATGAGCCTAAAACTACCACAGTTCCAAAGCTCTGACATATGCAATGTATCTGCTCATGCTTAATTTCTCCCAGATGGGCTTACACTTTCTGAAAAGGCTCTTAATGTAAAAGTGTGCCCATGTCTAGTTTTATTGCTAGATGGCCTTTTTGGCAATGAGTACTTTCCACTGGAAAAGGGTAATGTGGGGGGGGGAGGAACTGGGGCGCTTCAAAGGCCATCTGCTGGGACTCGAGAGCAGGAGAAGGTTTGTCCTTGTCTCTGCTTGAGATGCCCATGAGCATTTGGTGGGCCACTGTGTGCGACAGGATGCTGGACTAGATGGGCTGTGGCCTGATCCAGCAAGGCTTCTCTTATGTTCTTATGTTCTTATGTAATGCACACCTGTGCTCTCCTGAACATGAGGATGCACAGGGAGATGGTGCAACTCCTTGGGAGCTCTTGGGGTACCCAAACACTCCAGTCTCCCAATTAGCTCTTTAGCCTCTGCAGTTGCCCCCGCCCCCCTCCAAACTACTACTTGGTAAGCTTTTAAAAACTGATCTTGGGGTAGCTGTGAAGGCTGACATCTCATGTAGACAAAAGGAACAACTTTCAATTACTACAGTCTGGGGCAATGGACAAGCACCTTGCAAGGCTTCAGCCAACTGTTTGTCTTCTTGATCCTTGTCTGCCATGGCCAATAACAGCTAACTAGCTGAGGAAGTATGGCTAGATGTGTACTGGGGATGAAAAATGCCTCATTCTAGGAGGGGAGGTGCCAATGGCGTTTAGGAAAGCTGTGGTATGCCTCCAACTTCAGAGGTCCTTCCTGGATCCAGAGGTATTAAATAACTACTAACTGGTAACTTACTGAGCAAGTTGCTGGAGAGAGTGGTGGCTACCCATCTGCAAGCATACTTAAAGGAAATGGATTACCTTGACCCATTTCAATATGGCTTCTGAGACTACACCAGTTACTGTGATGGATGACCTTTATCAGGAAGGAGACAGTGTGAATGCAACTCTATGCTTCTCCTTGATTTCTCAGTGGCTTTTGATACCACAGACCATGACATCCTGTTGGGTCTACTTCAGGAATTGAGACTTGGAGGCACTAGGACCTCCTGTTCCCAAGTGAGGCTCCAAAATTGGGAAACTTATATTTGACACCTTGGGAACTTTTGTGTGGGGTTGATTCTGTATCCCATGATGTTCAACTTATATGAAGCTGCTGGGAGAGGTTATCAGGAGATCCGGAGCATGCTATCATCAGTATGATAATCGATCAATCTCTCTATTCCTTCTAAGTAAAGTGATGCAGTTGAGGAGCTTGTTCACTGGCTGGAGACATCATTGGGCTGGATGTTGACGAAGAGACTGAAACTATATCTGGACAAGACAGAGGACTCTTGTTTCACAGGGTTTGGAGTCCAGGAAGTTAGGAAGCAACAGATTCTGGGTGGAGTCATTTTTCCCCAGAAAGAAAAGATGCACAATTTGGGGGAATTTCTGGATTATTTGTTGTTACTTAAGGCTCATATGATAGTTATAGCCAGGAATACTTTTCTCTATCTCTGACTGGTTCATAACCGTTGGCTTTCCCTGGATATAAACCCTCAAATAAATGAATAAATAAACAAATCTTGTTACAGACCAAGTATAGGCAATTTTCCAGGTATTGTCTCCTTTCAATTATCCCTCTATATAGTCACAGCTAGTTCCTCATCCATGGAGGCCACAATAGCTATAGAGTTTTTTACAACCTGTGGTGTGTGGGCTATATATTACAAGACCACCACTGGCTAAGGCAGGACACGGCCGGTTTCTCAGTAGTTGCTGCTCGTCAGGAGAACTGGTCATGTCCTGCCTGAGCCATATCAATTGGTGCCACTTGCCATCTATGTCTACAGACATTTGTGGAAAGTGCATCTGGCATCCTCACATACACTGAATTCTTGAAAATATGAGATTCTTGTGCAAAATAACGGTTATTTTGTAGATAAGTCATTAGAATTCAAAAACTGAAATATTTGTGACAGAGGAACTACATGAGATGACTGTTTGATCTTCATCCATAATTTGCTAAGTATGAACAAGCTCTAACTTGGCTAGCCCACTGGACACTTTATTAGAAAGTCAGGGTGTAATTATTTTTTATAATATAAGAACAAAATATTTGCAGGTGGTAGCAAAAACCAGGAAAGTAAATGCTAATTAAAACAAACTGGTGTAACTACTACTTCACTGTGATAGAAAACAAACGTCTACTGAATAAACGTGAAGCAGTAACTATGTGAAAGGGTTAAACACTATACAGGTACAGATCCCTGTAGCAAATTATAAACATAACTGAAATAAAAGCCAGAAACAGGAAGAAAAGAAAAAACAAAACAAGTCCCCAAGGCTGGCATCTGTCTTAAATGATATAATCTGTCAACTTTCCAGCATCTTATACTTCTGAACACAAAAAACTATGTTCTGTGTTGCACAAAAGGCATTACATATTCATTAGCTGAAATGTTCCTAAAGTACCTAATACAGAGTTTTCATTTAATAAGAAGCAGTTACTTGCAAATGTGCAGTACATAAAAATAAATTCCAGCTACACTAATAGCTAAAGGTATTCTCATCTGATTTTGATGAGATCTTTTGTCAGATGACAGGGTCTGGATTTTAAACAGTGGCCTGCATTATTGCCCCAAGTTTACATCCTAGCATACAATCTGAAATACACTATAGAACTGTTTATATGCAGATGATATCTAAAGGTATTTATATATTCACAAGTTTGTCATCACAAGTGGAAAAAGTAAAAGAAAGTGAAATAACTTATACCAGAAAGTGATTTAAAAAAAACCAAAAAACAAAATAGTAATTTATCCAATATTTAGTTTTCACAGTGTGGATTACTTAGTGCATATTTAAACAGTGCCGAAGATTTTAACTACCATGCAAACTGCCCCCCACTCTGCCCTGCCAATGACCTTAAAGAAGGAAGGCCATTCTCTGTAGAACAGAGAAGTAATTTATCCACTACAATTGTTTAGACACAAACTCCCTTTCTAAAACTGAGGCTGACAGTTGCCTTGAATTATGGATAGCATATTTGCAGCATGTACAAAAATTCAGTAAAGAGAGTTGGGAATATTAGACTTATAATTTTATATTGCCCTCATACAAGGCCCTGCCCTTACATATACTAGTTGCTAAATTCGTAAATCTCTACAAGCTTTTTTGTTTTGTTTTTTAAAAATGTATTATAGCTTTTATTATAGCTCTGTGCAGTCAATCAGTATACATCTAAATGAGATCAATGAAAATACTCCCAAGTAAAGAATGCAGAGAACTGTAATTATTGTTCCTGGTGAGAATATTGTTTCTCAAGATAAATAAAAACAGTGCTAAAATGATCAAAGTCAACAAAAGAGATCGGTTGTTTTTACCTTTAACAGTGTATTTTATTTGTCTTTTACTTGAAATTTCCCCCCAAAACAGACACACACGTTCAGAATTTATCATAGCTCCTCAAAACATAATAAATTTCTCTTCTCTAGCTTAAGGGATCCATCAGTTAAAATGTTAGTCTTTCATCTTTATTACCCTCCCATTAAAATGAAAGAAACCGGGACTCACTTCAGTTTCGAAGAAGCAATTTGATTGGTAATGTCCTTACTACTCAAGTCTTTACAAAAGAAGAAAAGTGCATTACAGTTTAAATTTCACACATGTATCTAAGAAACAAGTAAACCTGTTAGATGCATACTATGTTAAATTTAATAATTTTCTTTGATTAGATTATTTTATTGCAACTTTTCCCATTGCTAGTCATCTTCAGTAGGCACTGATGTTAATAAAACCTGTATTTCTGTGTCTGTATGTGTGTGTCCGTGAGAAAGAGAGAGAGAGAGTGAGTCTTAGGACCGCCTGCTTTTCTGCAGCTGTTAGATCTGAAATGGACAGATTAATAACTAACCATCACACTGTACTAGGTTTTCTTGTATGTTGCACCAGTAACCCTTTGCTATAATGAGGACACAAAGAGGCTCCCATCAAGCCTGTGTCTCTTCTTCATAACTCAAAAGCGTCACAGTGGCAATAGCCTCTAGTGCTATTTGTCTTTAGTGCGGTTGTGACACTTCGGCATGATCCATAATTTGGCAGCTATTTACCGTGACATTTCCCTTCACTGCAGCCATAACATTCAGCGAAGCCATTATTTGGTTCCATTTACCATATAAATTGTATTGTTGTGCATGCATGCTAGCAGCTATATTAGGCACCTGAAAATGAGTAAATCTTGTAAAATAGATACTAAGCTCTTCAACAGTGGAGTTCCTTTCTTGCTTAAACTGAAGGCAAACAGATAAACAACATTTCTAAATACTGCTACAAACTTTTTCCTGAGCATTGCCATTGTATGTGTTTGTACAGAATGGTAATTAGACTCAGTATCTTTCTCCACTGAGGGAAAAAAATCATTAGGATGTTAAAAGACAGAACTTAATTTTAAAAGTACTGAAATATTTTAGCAAGTGTTACAAACATAACATACCTCACTTGCAAGAACTACTGCATATCTAGAGGACAACGTATGTGTTTACTGACCAAAACATAAATTATCAGCACTGGTTCAGTCTGTTTACCATTATTTTACTGGGAGATTTCTGTTTGTGTATATGTTGGGAAAGTCAGGTGTTAGTTTCCAAACCTTTTTTTTTTAAAGATTTCCCATAGCTATAAAATTCAGGTTTCCCATAACAAGAAAATCCCATGGTTAGGATTAAAATTTTATGGAAAATATGCTATGTAAGCCTTCTAGAAACTTGCTCCTATATACAAAATTTAAATTTTAGTGTGTTATCGCTCTTAACATTATTACTGAATGCCTAATTTTCTGAATGGAATTTTCTGTAGCTCACTAGCGTAGCACATGTTCTGCATATAAAACTCCCCACATTTCTGAACATCGTCCTAGGAGCAGGCCGTGTGGTAAGCTGCTCCTGCACTGCTACCAAGAAAACAATGGTGTGTGGATGAGTCCATGAAGTCATTAGGAACAGAGTTTGACTCGAAACTGTATGTCCTGTTCAGAGAACTAGGTAAAAGCAAAAACAATGTGTTCGCATGACTGCTCAGCACTATTATTACAACTACTTCTAGTAGCTTGAGTATCAATAGTATTCAGTACAAATGAACACTAATATACGTTTAAATTTAAAAAGACTTTTGCCCTTTTTTACAAAAAAATTTAAATCAAGAACCCTAAGTTCTGTTTAGGTTAGTGATGGTGAACCTTTTGAGCTTGGTGTGTCAAAATTCGCAAGAAAACCTCGCTTAACTCGGGTGCTGTGTCACATCTACAAATATCCATAATTTTGTGATATTTGTAGCTCTAGTAAAAAAGTTATATTTTTGATATATGTATTTTATTAAAAGCAAAAACAAATAATTCTTTACATTTGCTAAATCTTCAATTGAAAGTTGGTATTCCATACACTTCAAGAACAAGCAAGCACTACACGCCCAGGTGCCAGGGTGACCATGTGTGTCACCAAAAAGGGCTTGGCGTGTCACCTGTGACATGCGTGTCATAGGTTGGCCATCACTGGTTTAGGTAATAGGGCCCTTTCAGACCAACTGCTACAATGCATACTACTGTGATCCTCCCTCAAAACTTTAACAGAACGATGCATAAAGAGCTTCAATGGAACTGGAGAACAAGACCACTTTCCAACCTAGTATTGATCATTCTGGTGCTCAAGCTCCTTGCTCAGATTGACAATATTTCTTATATCTGAATGAATGGGAGTTACTATCCATAATACGTTTCTTCTTAAACAGCTAATACCTCCACACCGTGTAATTACCGCTTATTAGAACTGACATCTTATTATTCAACTAATATTATTAGTTTAAATAAAAGGAGAAATAAATTGAGATAAACCTGAATAAACAAATAATCAGGCACAAGCAAATACTCACATATCCTTAAGAATTACCTCAAATCTTTGGAAACTAGAGTTTCAGGTCTAACACGCAAACAGGACATGCTCATCAGAAGCACAAACGGTTCCACGGTGCCTACAGTTAGGCTTTAGTGCCCTATTGGTTTCAGTTTAACTCTGCTTTGTTTAACTTTCTCACACCCGATTCATGGTTTGTGGCACAGGCCACTGGTACATGCAGAGAAGCAACGATTAAGAAGCCAAATGTATTTTAAGGTCAGTATGTGGTTGCACGTTTTAATCATTGTCATATTCACTTCCGTAAACAAGGGCTGTTCACACCTCTTAAGGTTTAATTTGGTTTCAGGCCACTTTCTGAGTGGAAGAACACTTCAGCAAAGTGACTAATCATTTTCTTCACTCTTTATCTAATCCAAAGGTTGTTTTTATGAGTTAAATAATGCTGGCAGAAAAACAACTGGATACTTTGCTTATTTGTCTTCTCACCCAAAAAGAGGACTGAAGCTGAATTTAAAGTTAGGCGTGAACACAGCCATGGTGCATACACTTATCAATAACACAAGTCTACTCAGTCCATCACTATGAACTATACCTATTCCATTGAGTTCAATGAGTAAGTAGAGGTAGAATTACAGCCTAAACATGCTTGTTGGGTACACTTCGATACAAACTTTAATCTCAACTTCAGATCTCTAAAACTAAATGAAAAGATCATTCAGAATGCATTCCTACTATTCTTTCTGATGCTAAGGGATTTTATTCAAAATGGCATTCTCAAAGCAGTTTACATACTTGACTACAGTGTCAGTCTTAGAAACAGTTCCCATAATCAAAAGGCACTCTGAAATTACCAAAAGATATGCTCAGGCTCTGGGTGAAAACGGCTTTCAGTAAGTTAACGTCTTTAGTTGCCGAAGTGGAGGTTTAAAGATGACAGGGTTTAGGTCTACAAACTGAATGTTATGCTTAACAGTTATTCTGCACTGGGAAGGAAACTGCTGTTCAGTTTTATCCCACCGCCAAAATGAAGCCAAATATTTCATTATAATGAGACTGTTTCCATAGAAAGTTCAACTGCTAATAGCTACCTACCAAATATATCTCCACAAGCCCAATTCAAATTAAAGTTAAATTGGAGTGCTTGGATTTAAGCCATTGAAGACCCATTAAACACAGTGGTGCCCAACTGGCTGAAATCCTACTACAGTACTTGGATGAACTTTGAGCTGTTGGGGGCTAGAAAGAAAAAATACTATCACTGTGAATCTGTTCAACTAAGCATTAAAATATCCCTGAATTATAGGCCATCTGATGAAGAAACAAATAGTTGCAAGTTGAACATCGTATTAAAAAATAACAAAAGAAACCTACATCCATTTATTCCATATGTGCAGTTTCATATATGCAGTTTATCCACATATGCAGGCTTATGACAATTCTCCCTCCTGCTTATTCTGGTATGTTTGGTCGTTCTGGAATAAAGCAGTGATATTTTGGAATATCTATGCTTTAATCCAGAATATTCAAATATAGCGGAATAAGTAACTGATGTCTACATGCAGCCTAAGGACACATTCCTAACCGTGTAGCACTATACCTGCTGACTGGTGGCTTACTTCAAGTACAGGGATCTGTCTAAAGATGAATAAAAAAATGGAAAATAAGAAAAAGACAACTAAGCAACAATGCAAAAAACTGGAATAATTTTAATGCTCTATATGTGTTTATATAACATAAATGCTTATAGGGATTACATCATCTTGCATTATCCATCATAGCAATACAACCATCAAACCAGCTGTTCCCATTGCTAAATAAATTGGCATAACCACAAAGATTTGGGTGGCTTTATTAATTCTATGATTTAATAACGTGATCTTAACAGATGATATGAAAATTAGTCCAATGAATGGAATATTATAGTCTGAAGAATACTTTTAAAGTGATACCGTAAGATGACTTGAAATAAGTCAGCAGAGTAGATCATATAGTAAAATTTCATTAAAAGATAGACACAACTGAATAGAAAAATATCTTACTAGGCTTTCTCCTCCTACACTTTTTAGTTATGGTCCTTTCTGCACCAGGCCTTATTCTCGATTATATCCAGTAATAAGGGCCTGCTGTCCACATGCTACTGCAAACTACAAAAGGCTCTGCCTGGTGCTTGCCATAGTCTGTACTAGCATGTAGATAGAAAAATCCATGTTCCAGGATTAACCTGGAATAAGGCCTAGTACAGAAAGGGCCTACGTTTATTTCTATACATTAGAATGTTTTTCTCTTTCTCAGACTGATCAAGAGAATACTGCAGTAAACTGTACGTCTTTCTTGACAGGAATATAGAAAAAGTTTTAATTTCACTTAATATTTTGCCTTCATTTAGCCAGTTTTTAAGGAAAGGCATAAGCTGAGGTTCCATAGGCTTGTAAGTCAGCCAGGTCCGTGTTCAATGCAAGATTAATCTTAAGTTCAATCAAAACTCAAGACAAAAAAAAAAAGCAGTGAAACTGTTTAGTGCAATTCAAATAATGTGCTACACTTCTACTAAGTACAAACCTCTTATATTAAACAAATCAAAATTTTATTAACACCTGAATGCTATTTTTAATATGTTCTCCACTGGCAATTCTAAAGAAATTAAACTATTTAGTTATTGTGAAATATAATGTACCCCTTTTTCCTCTTTTGATTTATATCATTGTTCTGTTTTTACAGCTTACTGTTGACAGAGTGAGGTAATTCTACTACAATTTTTCCAATGTTTTTTCCCATGTACATATAATCTATAGCACGGAATATGGACTCTAAGCCAGTGAATTTGCCCTCCGGAGACATGTCTCCAAAGTCTACCTCACAAACCAGTTCTCTGTTTTCACACATTTCGATCAAGTGTTTCATAGCTATTTGGTATTCAGAAAAGTAATGGTTTAAGAAGAAACCTCGGACACTGGCAGATTTTTTCAGCAGCTTTGCTGGCAATGTTTCTAGGTTACCAGGCTGAAAGCCAGAATGGCTTTGGTAACCAGAGATAAACCCAATGATTATCAGACGCCCTTTGGTAGCCAAGGAGTTGACGGCCAAGTCAAACATCTTTCCACCAACAGATTCATAGACTACATCCAGGCCTTTTGGGTAGTTCTTCATTAGAACAGCAGCAAGTTTTTCAGTTTTATAGTTGATGGGATGGTCACAGCCAATGGATTTCAGAAAGCCACATTTTTCATCACTGGAGCAAGTTCCTATTACATGGCATTTTGCTTTCTTTGAAAGCTGTACAGCAAATTGACCAGTCCCTCCAGCCGCTGCTGTAACCAGAACTGTCTTTCCTTCAGACAATTCTCCAAGTTCCTTTAAACTGATATACGCTGTGGCTCCACTTACCAGCAGAGTAAGATATTCAGGTTTCACAGAAGGTACTGGGATGGCTTCTTTGGAAGGCACAACTGTATATTCAGCAAAAGCACCAGCTCTCAGGTAGGCTACAGGTTGGCCCACTGTGAATCTGGCACTAGCATTTAGGCCCAAGGCCACCACTTCACCAATTCCTTCAAAACCTACACCAAATGGGGGCTTAACGGAAGGGTCATACCGGCCAGCTGAGTAGTTAATATCAGATGCATTAATGCCGACAAATCTAGGGGAGGGAAAACAAAACAAAAATGTATTACTTCCCTCAAAACCTTTTACTTAGACACATGAGAGATTTCAGAGGCGTACATTCCAGTAATTCAAGTACTGAGTTAAAAAAAAAAGAGCAACCCTCCTCTAGGCAATGTAAAAACAGAAAGGTTGTTTCAAACAGACTTCAGTTTTACTAATACATAATCTGACATATTTCTCAAATTTGGATTTTAGTACTACATATTTTGACATACTGCTTAAAATTCAGGGCATTTTCCTCTGTCTCTGCAATGAAAATTAACACACACACACATATATATATGATTTTAAAAATGGGCCTTCTCTGGAAAAAATAAAACAATTCAAGTAAATATGTTGACTCCAGCAACAAATTTACATTTCAGATTATAACAACACTTTTAGTGAGTAATGATAACAGGAACTATCAATGTCCTCTCCAAGGTCGATGGTCATAAGTGTTACTGCAGGCAAATTTTTAAAAAATGGATGGAGTGACAATAACAAATTTGCCTTTTGACACAACTAATTTGCACATTATTAAAATATTTTGCTGTATACAAATTACCCACAATACCTTAAAACAACCTTGAAGAAGTAAAATTATACAAGAATACTTTTGAGAGGTATTGATCTCCAGTAGGTTAAAAAAAAAGGGCACAAGTTTTTAAAAAAGAAACCAGGAATTTCGTGATAGGTGATGCAACTGTGTATGATTCTGAGCACAGGGTATTTGTAAATAGACCTTGCAGCCATTTCTTCCCACAGATAAATACAACAGGAGGACAATCTTGTCAGAAATACCAATATGACTGGTACATGTAAGAATAAACAAATTATGGCATTTAATTATGTGTAAGTGTGAAAATATGTGAAAAATTGATTTTAATGCCATCACTAGAGGGCTTTTTGTGGCTTTACAATAATGCAAAGTAACTAAGACCCCGGTCATTTTAAATCCTGAAGAATAGCTCTTTCATTTTTTAACTGGCTTTGCATGTGTATAAAAACATAGGTTAAAAACAGAAACACACACAAGAAACACACACAGAAACACACACAAGAGAGATTTTACTTCTGTTTCTCGCCCTAAAAGTCTCCCTATAATCCAGTTTGTACTCTGTAGAAAAAGAAACACATTCCTTCTATTTATAGCTTTAGAAAATAGCAACCCAGCCAACTTTAATTTATAAAATTCCCAGGTCCCACTCTGAAAGGAAAGGGGGAAAAACCGGGACGAGGAGAGGAAAGGAGACAGCAGTTTCAATGTTTCCTTGAAGCAGGAAGAGCAAAAGAAAAGGGCAGGAGAATCAAAGCGCGACTCTGGAAAGGGAAACTACACTAAACTCTTCCCGACCTTTCTCAGACCCAGAGGACTTCGTGTAGAAAGGGAGCCGAGAGAGGCAGCATCGGCTTCACATCCATTCATGTTCCCCGTCCCCCAGTTTCCTATTTTGCGCCAGTGTCGCAGACCAGTTTGGCCCAGTCCGCTTGTGCATCAAGAGAAGAATCTTCCTCCCTTCCCTTTCATACTTAAACATGGGCCCGGGCTTCGCAGTGTTTGTATTGATGCTGCTCCAAACTTTATGCGTAAGTAAATCTGGGTTACTTGTGTGAACAGAATATCACGCTCCGTGGCTTAGACTCGGTTTAAAGTTGAGCTCCAGCCACATTGTAGTCGACGGACCCGCTGCCAGTGCCGAGTCTCAGACGAGGATTCAGGAGAAGAGGCCGCCCCGTCCCTCCTGTGATCCGAGTCCCCCGCCTTCGGGTTCAACCTGTTGGGGAGAAGCGAGCGGGGCGACTCGGGGCGCTTCTCTGCCTCCCACCCTCGAGGAGTCTCTTTTCCACGCTTGTTGAGCCTTATTCCACGCTTTGCTGGCCGGGCTGGGCAGATGAAGGCGCATAAAACGGGGAGGGGGGGTTGGGAAGAGCTTTAACGTGAAGGATGGATGGCGCTGGGGAGGAGGGAGGGAGAAGGGCTTAAACCGCGCTGGAGGGGCTGGGAAAACAACAACGCCGCCCTCCATCGCCTCCCCTCTCGTCCCCACGGTTCTGCTGCTTGTTCGTCTTTGGCTCGACGGTCCGCCTGGCTGGGCGCGCGCGCGTCCGGTTGCCGACGCCGTGTCTACACGCCCGCGTGTGTGACACGAGCCACCGACGGCAGCCAACCCGACACACGGCTTCAGGAAGGTATGGGAAGGGGACAGGCCGTCCGCAGATCAAGCCCGGGCCCTCTTCTGCCGTCCCATCAGGTTTCCTCCCGCCTCGAGTCCCGTTAGGGCTTCGCTGCCAGGGAAGGAGATGCCTCCTCCGGCCAAGCGCTGCTCGCCGCAAGCGTAATCGCCGCAGCACGGGGAAATGAAAGGTGAAGGTGGCGAGTAGCCTAGAAATCTGCCCTCTCTCATCATCATCATCTTCTTCTTCTCTCCCTCGGTGAAAGGCACCTAACCCCATGCTTCTGAAAGAGTGGGCCCGTGATAGTTAAAATAATTAAACAAAACCTACCTACTTTTTGTTTTTATTTCTCTTCCCCCTTCCCCTCCCCACCCCCACCTACAAAGGAGCTGGGTGGAGAATTCCTGCCTATTTAAATAAAGGCACAAAGTTTTGGGAAGTGTTGAGACTCCCTTAAAATAATACTCATGGTGCTTCCTTGGAAGGGAAAAAACACACACCCAAAGTTAGGCCTTCCTGTCATCCAAAAGAAGCCTAACTAAAATGAGAGCCAGGGCAAGGGAGAAGGGGTGAATCGCTGAAATGGGGTGCCTGGGCGACTGGTAGAGCCTAATCCTGGGCTGGTTTACACCTTAAAAAGGCTGCAACCCTACATACCCTTCCTAGGAGGAGGAAGAAGCGGGATAGTTCAGCCCCACTGGGTTTCTCTTCCGGAGCGTGCCTAGGCTTCTTCAAAAGGAAGAGGAACAAGTTCAAGAGCAGCTTGCAAACTTGGGCGAGGAGGAGAATTGGTTCGCCACAGCCATTGTTCTCCGTTCAGCAAGCTACGTGACCTTTATTAGCCTCCCTCCTTTCCTTTTCCCTCCTACCATTTTGTGGTTTACGTATTAGGAGAAGGAATAAAGACATTCCCAAGTGGGAACCTAGCCGATGTGCTAAACAAAAGGGGGACAGAACCAGACCCAAGCCGATTTCTCCCTAAAATGTTTGCAGGCTCACTTCTGCCCGACTTTTTTAAAAAAAATCCTGCTACATAAAATCAGAGGGGATAAGGCAGGGAGAGAGAAGGGAGACGTCCTCAAAAGAGCAAATGACAGAACTCAGAAGTCCGAAGTGAAGGACCCGATCCTTAAAAAGGCAAACCAAAGGAGTCAACAAAACAGGAAGCGGCAGGGAAGGAAAAAGAAAGTTCGCAGCTGAGAGCAAACATCCCTATCTCTCTGCACATTAAATTTTCCTTTTCCAAACCAAAGCCCAAACTGCGCCCCAGTCTTCATGCCCACATTTATTGAGTGACTCCCACCTGATCTCACACTTAATGTTATTTTGTAAGATTCGCATGCATCTCTTCTGGGTTGCTAAGATTCCTCCCAAAATACGTTCTGGTGTAGGGAGGGAATCAAAGATACAAACAGAGACATAAATGGTTTCCTAAAGATTTTATGATGATTATGATTCTGGGCCTCCCTTCTCTTTCACTGAGCAATCACACCTCCCACAAAACAATAAAAGTTTATTGTCTCCGATCGATCTCCTCTTTAAAAGGCGTTTCTGAATAAAGAAGGCTGAACTGGATTTGGTGCTTTGCTCTCCAGAAAGCACTGGCATCAGTAGGCGACAGGATTGGCTTTCAGATGGAGGAAGGAAGGGACAGGAGGGGAAGAGGAGTTTTATAATTTTTAAAGAACTGTTTTAAAAATATGTGTGCAGGGCTGGGGAGAAGTAACTCTCATCTAGCTTTTAATGCCTGAAGGTCTGTATGTGTGCGTCTAGGTGGGCACTCATTCTGTCCTTGGAGTGGTGGGGCTCGTATGATTATATGCTCTCAAGTTCCTTCTTTCCCATTTGCAAGTTTGAAGCAACCAGGTGAACAAGCTTCTGTAAAAGTGAGACTCTGCTTTTCTGGAGTACAAGGTATGGGGGAAGGAAGAGACAGGAGAGAAGCCGATGCATAACCTTTCATAAAGGTTGAAGACGACGACAAAGAAGAAGAAATAATTCAGGTTCTCTGTCTTTGCACTGCTCACGCCTCTCCTGCCTTGGGTGAGAAGCTCAAGTGACAGACAGAACACCCCTCGCCAATCACATGCAAGCTCCAGTCCTGAAATGTCTTGCACGCATCCTTGGAAACTCAAACACATTAGCAGGAGCCCAGCAAGCGATCCTTCGAGTTGCTCACTCGGCTGGCTGCCGGGGTGCAAGCGAGCTGCGCCTGCCTCCCTTCTCTTTTACTTCGTTTTTCCAATCCCCAGAGAGCCCACCCAGTATGAAGGGCAGGATGGGAAAGAGTTACACTGAAAAGAAAATAAATTGCATGCATAAATTTTCAGATTTCATAGGGGGGGTGAGGATGGAGCCACGGGGGTGGGGGAGAGAAGAGATTTTGAGAACAAGGGTGGAACAACCTTTCGCTATTCAGAGGCAGCAAAGGTGGCCAGGGTATATTTTCTTGTAGCGATTGAAATTAGCTGATTCCTTTTCCTGCCTGCCAGAACAGAAAAATTACAGCCACGGCTTTCTTTTTTAAAAATTTTCATTAAAGTTTCAGATAGTCTGGTTTTCAAATACTACCTTCTCAACACAACAGCCATGCAAACCTTTGACCCCATGAAAGGATGTTTCAGAAATAAGGCAGGTTATACATGACATAAAACATACATCTATTCCGAGGGCTCAAGTACAGGTACGATCTGCTCTGTCACTAATACTTTCAGTGTTACTCCTGCCAATTTGCACTTAATCCACTTTAGTTCTGCCGATTTCAAGAAGGCCAGTGGACTCATACTAATAACCGTTTCAGAATTTGAGGTTGTTGTTTGTTTATTTATTTATTTGAGGTTGCTGTTGTTGTTTAAAAGGAAGTAAAAGGTTTACTGTTCCCTGATACCTTTCGCAAAATTCACCATCAGGCTTTTCAGAACTCTTGGTTTCCCCAAATATTTTCAAGGTTTTGATTTAGAGGGAAAATATCCTTGGAATCATCATGAATATCATCATTCATATACCTTAATTCAGAAAAGGACATGTTTTGCCTTTGAAATCTTTCAGTATCTCTACAATTCACAAAAGGAAACCTAACCATCAGCCCAGCCACTCCATGATGTGCAACACATTGTGTGTGTCAAGCTGAGTGCTCAGTCTTTTAGGTTGTGAGCGATCGAGCTACCTGCTTTCCTAAAACAGTTGCAGGACCCACAACCATCTAAGGGTACTTGTCTGTAGGACTCCAGTCCCAAGAGTCTTCTTAGGAAGGGCTTCGAAATCAGTGGGTAACCCCGAAAGAAAACATGATTCGGTTGAGCTGGATACCCAATTCCTCCAGCTGCCTGCCTGCCTTTCACTTTGCTTTTGTTGTGAATGGGAGGCAGGCAGGCAGAGGGTCGTGGCATTAAGACACCGAAGAGTGACAAGGAAAAGGCGGGTGGCAGTCACACAGCGACGTTTGGGGTCCTCTCCTTTCCTGTTGATTCATGGCTTGCTTAAGGTTAGTGACGTGGAGGGTTGGTCTGGGGGCGACGTGAACATAACTTGCTCCGAACAATGTCTGGAGTGTGTTACATGCGTGCGCACAGCCACCCCCACCCCCGAGGTGACTATAAATAAACCCAAATGCAATGTTCCCTTTTGCTGTGCATGAGCCACACATGGAGATCTACACAGATCAGTCAGCTTTACTGCATAGCAAGCGCAGCCATCAGAGATCTACACAGATAAAGTCAGGTTGAAGGCGCTCGCTGGCACACATAACCCGCTGACAGTTCTTGGAGCCTGTCACGACCCACAAGCCCCAGCCAGCCAGACTTGGGAGGGGCTTGGAAACCATTTCCTGGTTGCTCAAGTCCCCTTCCTGGGTTCTCCTCATGTCACGCATACAACTTTGACCCGAAAGTAGCTTCACAAGCCTCCCTCACCTTCACTCCTTGGTTGTGTTCAGACATAAAAAAAAGGCAACTTGGGGGCACCCCAAAGGCAGCAGCGTGTGGCCCAGGCTCGTGCTCCCAACCCTCTTCCTAGCACATGAATGTGGGAGGGTGCACGCTGGGCGTGTGAACAATCCCAGCTCAGGAACGCTTCCCCCCCCTGTGTGTGAATGCTGCCTCTGTCACTGACACTCCCCGCCCCCTTGTGTGAGTGCGTTAAGAGAAAAGGAAAGAAAGGGAGAAATATACTTTTCTTTCTTCACCACCAAAAAATGGAAACGGACACACACACATGACGGTTGCGACCGTCTGTGCGCACGCTCGCGGGATTATGGCGCAAGCCCTTTCGCCACAGTAAAATTAAATCAACAGTCGCCAGATGGCAGCTGCTGGTGCAACTGGAGAAGATCACAGGGCGACTGAGGGGTCAGCGCACCCACGAGAGGAGGCCAAAGGCTGTGAGGAATTAGGATTAGCCCTTGAGGTGGGGGGACACAGTAAATGGGGATCCCGCACCGTTCCTCTTCTCAGTCGAGGTTAATGGAGAAAAGGGTGTGTGGGGGAGAGAGAGAGGGAGAGAGGGAAGAAGGGACCAGAAAAGCCCGGCTAAGTTTGTCCGCCTTTAGAAATCAAAGCGTGTGAGGTGAGTCTCACCTGTTTCTCACCAGCAGGTCTCCGTCTCCCGGGAGCGGCACAGGCGCCTCGCGTTGCAGGGTCACGGCTTCTCTGAAGTTGGAGCTCAGTTTAGTCACTACCAACTTCTTCATGGCGGCAGGGATGGACGAGCCCTGGAAATCCAGAAAGTGACGCGAGTACGACATGTCCACGATGGGCCGGCGTTGGGCAACAACGCGCCAGCGAGACCGGGCAAAAGGCTGACCCAGCGCCCAGCACCTCAGCCACGCGCGGCTCGGGGCGCCGACGCTCATTGCTAATCCCGCATCGCTGCCTCTTCCGCGCCACCCTTCCTCGGCTCGGCTCGGCTCGGCGCACGCACGCCCGGGCTTCCTCCCCCAGGCGGGCAAGCGGGAAGCTCCGCACGGACCGAGGTGTACGTAAATAAAGCTAGTGGAGCAAGCCGCAGCCTGCCTGCAACCTCCCTCGGCTCCCGAGTACGGGGACACCAGATCGGCAGCAGTGGCTGCAAGGAACACCCCCCCCCCCCCCGCAGCTGGTATTCTGCTACCGTCACCAGGACTCTCACACACACGCACACACACAATATATGTACAAATATATACACCCGAGACAAAGTTCCGCCTCCTAAAGTCCAACTACTGTAGTTCGTTGGTGTCGCAAGAACAAAACCGCTGCGCGCTTGTTTTGCGCCGCCTGCAACCCGAGCAGAGCTGAGGATCGCTTTCCCTAGAAGAGGAACATATCGGGGGGGTGGGGAGGCGGGGGGGGGAGAGGAAAAGGGTGGGGGGGGAGAGAGAGAAGCCCCAGCCCTACCCTTCCTAATTTATTTTTTTGGGGGTGTGATCTGCATGCTAAGTACGAGACTGTTGTTACTGCACATTCACACGCGCCGCGTCTATTACCCCCCCGTCCCCCCCCCTTTGCAGCTCTTTCGGGCAGCGATCGCCGGCCCCGCGCTTCCTAACAGTGAGCTATGGAGGAGGAAGCGCGGACGGGTGGCGCGATCAGGCGCGGGTCGGCGCCGCGCAGGAGGGAAGTTGCGCCTAATCGAGCAACGTTGTTCTCGGGCGCCCGCAGGAGCTGCTGCTCCGCTCCGGCTGCCGAGGGAGGCCCCTCCCCTTCCGTGCGAGACGTTCACTTCCTCGTAAGGTGGTACAAATCAACCCAGAGCCCGCTAGCAAGCGCTGGTGGGAGGAAGAGCGTCCGCGTTGGGGGGGGGGGGGGGGAAGCATGGAAACCACGGCGATTTACGGAAGGATTTAAAAAGCGTCTTTAAGGATCCGTGTGCGTGGGCTCGGTTTAAAGTTTAAAAAATACTGCCCGCGTCCTTCTGCTCTGCAGGTACACGTGAAATGCACTTTACAACCTCGTGGATTTTATAAGCCTATATAACAAAACGGTCCGGTAAATCTATTGCCTCCCTTCTGCAACAGCTATGGCATTAAATAATATTGCCATATACTTATTTTTGGCCTAAGCATTTACCGATCCCCTCCTTATCTCTGGGATGGTGCGTTTAAATCTGCTTCTGTCACGTACGCTATTGCTCTGGGGGAGAAAAGTGATTAAAGAGAACCGAGAGGACGTTTTTCCCCAAAACTTGCTAATCATTGCCCGGTGTCGTCAGGACACAGAAATCAATGAGCAGAAAGCACTACTGCTGCATTCAACTACTTATGGAAACTTTTTGAAACGTTGATCTCTTGGTAGGGATCCCGTTAATTGCACGACACTGTCATTTGGAACATGATTTGATCCACTTTAGATTTGGAAATACTCTTAATCCCTTTCGCGGTATCTCGCTTTCTCTTTTTAATTCTGGAACCCCGTTTCACGACCTAGATGTTCGCCCCACTGAATTCAGTAGGATTACTCTGGGGTGGGCGCTCATCACCTAGATTGAGCCTACTACCATGTCAGTTGATCCAAATCATCTCAGCTGCTCAAAATCGATCCAGCAACATTTCTCATGGTGCAACTTTCTCTTAATCATGATAGGCTGTAAAATACAAATGAAGAAACTTTTCTTTTTTAAGGAAACACCCTACATTTTGCCTGTGTGCGTCCCGCCCTCAGGTAAGAAGCAGCAACTTTTTTGGTGTTAAGTTTCCCAAAACTTGAACTCTGACATTATGGTGCAGTCAATGCAAGCCTCGCTTTGCACATTTGTCTTCCTCGAACAATCTTCGCAGTCCTTCGTCCAAGGACTTTCGTCGCGATTTCTAATCGCGATAAAACGCCAGCAGCAGCGGAGAAGAGAAATGAAACAAAGCAATTAAAAAGATTGACAGGTCTGGGTTTGTATGAGACCTATTTGTAATTGTAAGGGTGACGTTGCCAAGAAGAGGAGGAGTAAAAAAAATCTGAAGCAGGAAAAGCAGCTCGATGTGTCTGTCTATCAGTTGAGACTGTCTGAAAGCCCTGGGATCTGAATGCGTGTGCTATATTTCAGTGAGAAGAGAGGAAGAGTGGATCTCTTTCTCTCCCAGGAGTTTAACCGGGGGGGGGGGGACAGTTCGTGTTAATCTCTCCCACTCTCTGAATGTCCCTGCCTGTCCCCACCTTTCCACACAGTCTCTCTCGGGGGGGCGCCTGGTTTGGGGGCTTTTGTTTGTTTTCTGTTCCAGCCTCAAGATCAACTAACAAAAATTAATCCATGTCAAAAACGTGCTTGCATTATACTAGTGGCAGACGAAGCAGCGACCCTTTGGAAGGAAAAAAAACAGAGGGAAAGCGGCGCAGAAAAGTAGCCCTTTTCTCCGATGGTGCCACTGTGTGATCTGTGACTCTCTGGAAGGTGGAGGAGGAGTGACTGACATTTCCTATCCGGTGCTATCTGTATGTATGGGGGCTTTACTCCTCAAGGCTGGCTTTCTCGTTCAGATGAAGCGATGGGAGGAGAAGGGAAGACCGGATCGACCTCGTTTCCTGCACAATGAGAAAGCGATCACCGGCGCAATAAAAACCACCGTCGCCGAAACCCACGAGCCTTTTTTATTTATTTATTTATTTCGCTTTGCAACAAGCCTGCCAGCCGGAAAGTTGCGCTTTGAGACTCTTTGATCTCGGGGAGAAAGGCTCGCGGAGTTGTCTCGGGGGGAGCGGAAGAGGGTCTCGATGCACCGTCTCCTCGCGCGCCGTTCGCTCCATTCTTCGCCTCGACAGAGCGGCAGAAGAAGTCATTGAGGAAGGGGTGGAGGGAGCGGAAGAAAGAAGAAGTGAGTGAGTGGAAGAGTGAAAGAGACAGACAGAGAAGGCAGAAGGAGGAGGAGGAGGAGGAGAAGGGGGGGAAGCCGGATCAAGCAGACGGATTTTGGGCTGCCCGTCGCCGCCGCCGCCGTGGGAGTGAGCCAACCTTCCTCCCCATCTCGTCGATCTTCCCCGCTTGGCATCTTTCTCCCGCAGAGGGACCGAGGCGCGAGAGAAGGCGCGAGCCAGCTTTGTTTTGCCTATTGAAGTAACTTTTCTTCACGCCCCCCCCCTCCCCGCCGTCGCCGCCGCCGCCGCCACGGGAAGGAGAGGGGAGGAGGCCGGCGAGGAGGCTGCCTATGTGTGTGTGTGTGAAGGGGGGACTGGAAGGTCAGAAACAACCAACCTTGTCAATGAAAACATTGCCTGAGCGAGGGGTTGGAGTGGCGGCGGCGGCGGCGGCGGCTGGCATCTCCGTGCCCGGGCTGGGGGCCGCCGCATCCCACCACCACCATCATCATCATCACTACTACCACCGTCACCACCAACTCCACCGCCACCACCACCACCGGCCCCCCTTATCCAAGAGCCTCGACTCCTCCTTGGCGCCTCGAGGAGCTGACCCGGGACAAGGACGACCCCGAGAAGCGGACCCGGGCAAACTTTCGCGTGCTTTTTGGGCCCCTTTCCCTTCTTCCCCCCACCTTGGCTTCGACCTAAGCGGAACCAGAAGTTGAAGAAGCCCTCGGCTGCCCGGGATCTCCCCACCTGCCTCTCCTCTGCCCCCTCTCCTCCTCCTCCTCCTCCTCTGTCTCCCTCCCCACCTTTGAAATTATTCGTGTTGTGTGTTTGTTTCTGCATGCCAAGAGTGGGGATTGGAAGAGTCCTGTGTGGAAACTCTCCAGCGGCAGCGGAGGAGGAGGGAGGAGGAGGAGGTGG